>PVKZ01000858.1:0-174092 GCA_004027375.1 Macroglossus sobrinus | reverse complement strand
TCTTTGGCGCGCGCGGGCTTTCTGCTGATCAGCAGAAAGAGAAGCGGGAACCTTACGGGGCCGTGGCCATTTTGCTTCTCCCGTGCGGCTCCCAACAGGACATTTGAGTGCTTGACAAGCCAGTACATTTCTGTTTGCTTAATGAACTGGGACAAATATAAACAATATCTGATTAGCTTTTTGCTCCTTAGTTTAAATATATCTATCTAATGTGCTTTCACTTAGGCAGAAGGTATGGCTGTGTAGCTTCCAGGACCTCAAAGCATCTCACAAATATAAAAATCTTGAATGTGGAATTAGACCTACTTATTTTAGTGAGAACATGTACTGAGCAGCACTTAACTCTTTACTTAAATGTCCACCACATGCAGTTTTAAATGACCTATTCAGGTACAGATCTTCCTCTGGCTGGTTTATGCATTACAATTGAGATATTGGCAGGCATTCTGAGTATAATGAATGAGAACTTGTGAGCTCATGAGTAAGTATGGCTCACTTTAGCCCAAATTTATTAAAATAAATTCACCAAATATTTTGTGGTTATCTATAGTATGGGGAATAAAGATAAAACAAAATAAATGGTCCTAATCTTTTAAAAGTCTACATTTTCATTGCATATAAAGGACCAAAACACACGACTTAATGAATGTATAGTATGCCATATAGTATACTTAATGTAGAGTATACAACCTCAGTGGTCCAGATATAGTGCACTTAATTTTAAATGGGAAAAAGAATAAAAATACTTCAGGATATAGATAAAACTTCAGCTGCTTTGAAACATTCATAAAATGTGGCAAACAGAGGAGATAATGGGCAGTCCAGCATGAGTTAGCAGCTTGAGCAAAAGAATGGAGGTAAGTGGATAAGAAATCAATTCAGCTAGTTGTAAAGATATTTGCTAGTCTGCAAGAGAAATTTCCTATTGTAAAGTATATCACTTAGGATGAATTACAAGTGACAGAAAAGCCCTAATAGAGGATCTTTTTAAGCATAGAATTGTATCTCTTATGTGTGGTCTGCAGAAGGTAGAAACACTTGGATATCAGGGACCCAGCATCTTTCCATCATATTGATCTGCCATATGTTAACTCCAAATCCCAAATCATCTTATCATGCTCATTGGCTTCTGTAGTTATTTTGGCATCATTATAGCCAGAAAGAAGGATCAAAAGGAAGAGACAGCATACTTTCTTCCTTTAAAGGTACTTCCTGGAAGTTGCATACTCAGGTCCACTGGATTCTCATGAATTTCATTGCTCACAACAAGATTCAAGGTGAGCCGAGAAATGTAGTCTTCATTTTAAGTTGTCATGTTTTTAGCTAACAACAACAACAACAACAACAACAACAACTATTAGACATTTATTACTGTAAAAGGTATAGAATAGATATAGGGAACAATGAGTTGTCAGTGCCACAGAAAGTATTAAGGAATAAGGTAGAATACTTTGAGTGAGTCTAGATCATGGCTCTGTGATAAATGACTAGATAGTAAATATTTTAGGCCTTGCGAACCATGTAGTCTCTGCTGTAACTACTCAGCTCTGCCATAGACAGTAGTAATGTCAAAGCAGACACAGACAATAAATAAGAAAATGATGTGGCTATGCTCCAATAAAACCTAATTTACAAAAGTGGATAGAAGGCAAAATATGGCGGTGGACTACAGTTTTCTGATCCCTGGTCTAGATTATAAACTTGATCAGAAAGAGTCCGCGAAAATTCTGTGCAAAGGATGATGTGAAGAGAGAGCATGCCGTCCGTGGTAGAAGGATCCCTGAGCTGTTTGGGAAATCTGGGTCCTGTTCCAGACCATCACAAATTAGATTTGAAATTTGAGAAAGCTGTTTTGCCTCACAAAGTAACAGGTTCCTTATTTTGCTAATGATTGGATTAAAAAGAAATTCTCTAAAGCTACTTTCAATTTTTTTAAAAAAATTTTTGTAAGAGTTTATTTGAGCCAAACTGATGACAGATGCTGAGGAACAAGATCTCGAATGGTTCCTAAAATTATTTCATTTCTGAAAGACTGTAGAGATATTGGAATTCAGATGCCTAACTGGAAAACTATTGCAGGGATTCTGGTGTGAAATGGTGATACTGAGGCAATAGCAGGAAAAATGGAAAGAAAACTTCAAAGACATTTGAAAAGAAAAATAAACAGGAAATAAATGGTCATTAACTAGATAAGGGAGTTAAGGATTAAGTTACAAAATGGCTGCTAGGCTTTGAGCAGGGGGCTAAGAGAATGTAAGTCCCATTTCAAAGACAGAAATAGAGGGAGGTTCCATCTCTAGTAAAAATCTCAGAGAGAATGCTTCTTCCCCAACCCAGATTTTTCTTTCTTTGTTAGGGACCAGCAAACTTTTTAAGAAAGGACAAAATGGCAAATAATTTAGGCTTTATGTGTCATAAAATCTCTGTCACAACTACTTAACCCTGCCAGTGTAGCTTGACAGCAGCTGTAGACAACATGTAGACAAACGGACATGAACAGGTTCCAATAAGACTTTATTTTTGGACACTGAAATTTAAATTTCACATAATGTTCATGTGTCACAAAATATTCCTTTGATTTTTTTTCAAGCATTAAAAAAATGTAAAAGCTATATTTAGCTTGCAGTCTGTACAAAAACATGTGATCAGCCAAATTTGGCCCAATGGGCCAATGCCTAATCCTGTTCCATATGCAAGCAATTCTCTAGCAATAAGATTTCTGACCTCTTCCGATATTCTCTTGGAGACTGCAAAGGAAAACTGGGCTTGTGTAGCTCTAGCCCTTCTGTTCCCTTTGCTTTAAAGAGCTGGGAGCACACTATTATGTCCCCCCACAGAGACTCTTTCAAATTAGGGATGTAATCCAGTAAGTATTAAGAAAAACTCTGGTACAACACAGGGTACATCTGTTGATTTCTGAGATTTTGTATTGAGCAATTCACTTGTTCACAGATATAAACTACGTCTTCCAATTCAGATTTATCTGAGTGATATTTTGACCTGCAACATACTGATCTTATTCAGTTCAGAATTAGAACAGTAAGAAAAGAGCTATTTATCAGGCTCCCTCAAAGATCTTAGAAATTGATATCTGTTCCCAGAGACCAAAAAATCACTGATTCAGAGACTTAGTTACAGACACAAGTGACTGGAAAAGTGCCTAGAACATATTGGTTAATGGGTAAATAAATGAATGTATAAATACTAAAGCATGGGAAGGGCTAACTTGATACTAAGAGTAAGATTTTGAAATGGGGATGGGAATATGTGAGAAAAAAAATAGTTAATTTCCTTTTAATAAAAAGTATGCTGTTGTACATCTCAGAAGCAGAGAGAAAAGCTATGAAAGAAGATTTATTTGGATTCCTAATTAATGAATATTAATACAACAGGCAAATTTATAGCAATGACTGGAAGGAACTGCCATCCAGACTTAAAACCAATACTAATGAATTTTACATTTTAGCTTTGTAAACAATCTTAGCTTTCTTTACATTTACTCCTTCTTAAGGTTTCTCCTCTCTTCTAGATAAATTGCTATAGAAAAGACACTGGACCTGTATCTCACCATGTGGCATCTGTGCATAATTTTGTGTTTCTTGGTACACACTACATGCCAGTCCAAGTTCAATCTTTCCTTCAACATGTAGCCCAAATTCCACCTCCTTTAAGATGTCTTCTCTGACTACCTCAACTCTCATTCATTTTTCACTTCTCTAAACTCTTATGGCATGAAAAATTTATTCCTTTTGTTGAATAAGATGGATATTGTTAACATTCAATACCTAGTCCCAGATCTTGACAAAACTATAGAGAAGTTATTTTCTAGGTCTGCAAACTCACTTTGTTGCATAGGACTTATGGATAATCATAATTGGCACACAGGTAACAGTTATTCTTTGAGCAATTGGGCCTAATTAAGACAGTTTGTGGGTTATGTTCTTTTCCAGGGTTTTAATGTAACTCTGTCCTTTCCCCCCCACATTTAAGAAAGCTTAGCCAATGCCTGAAATGTCTGAGGTTTGAGATAATGAGGGGTTGGGCCAGCAGCTAAACAGGGAAGAAGTTCACTGAAAATCAGTCACAGCTGTCTACAGCCTAAACCAGTTGTGCTACTGTTGGCCATCCAAGTCACACAGACACGTGCATGCACACATATCTATATAGGTATATACACACAACCAGAGAGGTACATAGACAGACAGACAGACAGACCTAGATAAGCAGATGGACTAAATCTGGTCCCTTTCACTTCTATCATCCTGAATGTCCACCATCTCTAACCAGGATACAGCATCTCTGTCTCATTGTTCTCTCAGTTTCCATTCTTGTACCCTTACTATAAGTTTGTACCATAGCAACAAGAATGGTCTTTAAAAAATGTAAATCAGAATACTGATTCATAGTACATAATGGATAAACCTTGAAAACATTATGTTAAGTGAAAGAAGTCAGACCTAAAAGGACAAATAGTATAAGATTCCTGGCTGCTCACCCTCTGGCTTCTCACTACCCCTCTGCCTTCTCTTTGTGGGGCTCTGTCCTACATTGCCTTCGCATTGTTTTTCAAATAGGTTCACAGTGTTCCTGAGGGCTCTTTCCCCTGGTATGCCCTCATCTGGAATGCTTTTCTGCCCAGAATTTTCTATCACTCCTTCAGATCTCTGCTCAACTCTTACCTTCACTGAGACCTTTTGTCCTCATCTCATTTCCAATAGATGTTCAACACTCCCCCACAAGTTTACAGTTGCCTGTTCTGCTGCCCAGCTTTATTTTTCTTCATTAAAAATACACTAACTGACATCATATTATCATGCTTTTTGTTTATTGTCTGTCTCTCCCTGGACTACAAACTCTCTGGGGTTAGGAGCCTTGTGTGGCTTGCTCACTACTATATTCCCAGTGCTCAGAATACTGCTCAAATGGGTAAATAAATAAAATTAAAATATGCCTTTATATTTATATAGTACTTTAATTTAAAAAGTATGGTAATATATATCCTCAAAATAATCCAGAGATATATCCCAAAATTAATCCTGGGGGTCGTCAGGGATATATTGCATACCTTAAATAGAATTACCAATGATAAATACTTAATGTCTCTTATGTTCTAATGTATGGTTATAATTATTATTACTGCTCAGCTTTATTGTGTTTACAGTGTTATAGGCACTGAGGTAAGACCTTTATATGTATTATCTTATTCACTCTTAATAATAAGTGTATAATTTACATAAAATAGTTTCCATTTATACATGAGAAAATTAAGATTTAAAGCAATAACTTGCCCAGTGTTAGTCACCTAGTGGCACTGATCTGAACCCAAATGATTACCCACTATGCTATCTACAAAACATATGGTGAAATCAGTAGTTCTCAAACATGACTCTGAATCGGAATTACTTGAGGAATTTAAAAATGATCTTCATGTCTCACACTCAGACCTATGTGTTAAATTAATATTTCAAACTAATAACTAAAGTATTCTCTGTCCTTGTTTTTTCTTATTTCCTCACCTATTGAGTGAAATTTTACTAGTTGAGATCTCATAGATCCTAGAACAAAGTCATTTAAAGCCCTAAATAAATTTTTTAAAATTCAAAGCAGAAAAGTAATCAGAAAAACAAACCTTTCTAATGTGCTTTTGATTTCCCAAACTAAACCAACCCCACCCCAAACCTTTGATTGGCAATATCAGGATACATATCTGTGAAAAAGAGTTATCAAATTTGAGGATAAGCAATGGACTGTAAAAAGAATAGGCAGAGTCTGTTTCTCCTAGCTGGGCAACAAATGAAAGCCCTTCATGATTGACCACAGAGGGACTCTGGCCCACATACTTGCTCTCACCTCACCCGTATCATGGACTTGTCTTCTGTACTTTGGAAGATAAAGTGTTGCAGAGATGGGAAAACAGCAAATGGTGACCAGTCCAAGTATGACTATGCACCCTGAACCAGTTGATGAATATACCTAGTTGGGCAAAGGGAAGTAGTTATGAAAGTCAGGTAGCTTCTATCTCTGTCCTGTCAATTAAAAAAAAAGTTTTTTTATAGAGTGCTTTATTCTGCTCTTATCTTGGAACTCTAACTTCCAAGTTGATCTCTCTCTCTCTCTCTCTGTTTCTCTGTCTCTCTCTCTCTCTCTCTCTCTCTTTCTCTCTCTCTCTCTTTCTCTCACTCTCTCTTCCCTTTCTCTCCTCCCTTCCTCTCCCTCTCTCTCCCTTTCCTTATTCCCCTCTCTCCCTTCTCTCCCCTTCCCTTTTTATCTTTTCTCTTTCCCCCTCCCCACTACCACCACCTCGTGTGTGTGTATGTGTGTATATGCATGTGTGTAATACCTTGGAATCATTGCATACTTTGATGAAAACACTTTAAAAATGGAAACAAAAGACATAATTTATTATGTAAGACTTCTCAATCTGAGCATGTTTTAATTCACAATTTTAATTGTATGTGGTGGACAGACTTCTAAACAGAATCCATGTCTTTTTGTAATCCCCTCCTCTTGAATCTGGGCTGGACCAAGTATTTGCTTCTAAAAAAAGAAAGTGCATCAAAACTGATGAAATGTCACTTCTATTATTAAGTTACAGAAGACTCTGACTTCCATTCTGGTGGAATGCTTTCACTTGTTAGAAGATTCTCTCTTGTGTTCTTGACTTTCTCACTTTGATGAAACAAGCTACCATGTAGAAAAAGTTCATGTGTCAAGAAACCAAGAGTAGCCTCTGGCAAATAGCCAGCAAGGAAATCCCTCTCCAACAACCCACAAGGAGTTAATTTCTGCTATCAACTACATAAATGAGCTTGGAAATGGATTTTTCCTGAGATGACCATTGTGAAGCCTGGCCAACACCTTGATTACAGCCAGCAAGAAACCCTGAAGCAGGGGACACAGCTAAGCTACATCTGTTCTGGACCTACAGAAATGATGAAATAATAAATTTTATTGTTTTAAGATACCATATTTAGAGATAATTAGATACATGGCAATAGATAAGTAATACACTGTGATAACAAAAGAAAATCTTAATTCTGACATCAACAAGAAAATAAAATGAAATACAATTCTGCTTTGGAAAATACAGTATCCACCACAAATCAGGTGACTGATAAGCAACTAGATATTTATTTTCCTTTGCTTGACCTTCATTTCTTTCTTGAAAAGGGTTCATCAGTACAAAACTAGTCTTGGATTAAAAAACAAAATGTAGTGGGTTTAAAAGTACTAGTTTTCAGTATAAATTATTTCAAACTTTATGCACTGAGACTCATGCTCAGGGTTTGTCAGATGCCAAGTATAGTAAATGTTTTCAATAGCATTTTTGTTTTGCTTTGCACTAAACAATTCAAATTTGTGTTTGACCTTAATAATAATTCTGTCAGTAGGTCTACATTATAAATAAATGCCACATGAGCAGAAAGTAATAAATGTAGGTTGTTTGGGGCCTAGGTCACTTAAGCTAGTAATCTGTCTGTGGACACCTATACATGTGTATGAGTGTGTAGTCCCCATAGCAACAGGAATCTATATTTTGTAAAGATTTCGTTGTAACTCTCTTTGGAAATTTCCCACCAGTGCCATGTTGGAGAAAAGACAACAAAATGGAATCCCCTCATCTTGTCAGAGAATTATAGTCTGGTGATATTAAAATGATGATAGTCTAAAATGCCAATTACTCATTATTTCTCACAAATCTTTGTTCTCACAAATCAAATATGGGTTTGCCGATTAAGTTAGACTTAGCTTCCTTTGGTGTGATGAAAAAAGGCTTCTATTGTGACAAACGACACATGAAGTAAAAATCCGCAAAAAATAAAACAAGAAGAAATTAGTTTTTCACCGATAGTAGGCAGTAGTTGCAGTGGTCTTTGCCTTGTGCAGATTTTTAATAAATATGAACCCTTCATTGTTGGAAACATTCATCTTGTGCTGTTTGTACCAGATTCATATTGTTTAACAGTCTTACTCTATGAAACTAGATGTTTCCTGGGAGATAACTGTTATGAGTGAGTTATTAAGATAACCTCACAGGAAAAATAAAAAAGAATGATTGTTCTCAATGATGACACTGTTTAATGGGGCGATATTTTTCCTTCCTCACAGAACCTATTGCTTTCTGGCTAAGGGTAGTTAATGAACACAGGCAGAGCTGTAGTCTGATATCAGTTATTTTCAGAGTGTGAGGAGTGGGAAATAATTCCCCCAGCATCAAATGTAACTCATAGTAAAAATAAAGCTGCTGTATTGGAATGGCTTACTATTTTTTGTTTTTGTTTTTACAGAAATAATATGTATAGTAAAATATAAATCAGTACAGAGACTGGACTAAGTTTCCAAAATTTAGTACAAAAAATATATGTTAACGGGATTAATATACCCTTTTATTACTTATTATTAAGTAGGATTTTTTCCTTTAGCTCTCACAAGAAACATTAATATTCATCTTTGTAGTTATATAATTTATTGAGTTTATTAATAACTGCTCATTTTGGAAAATTTGAAGAATATAAAATGTACACATGAAGACAAAAATGCCCCATTCTCCCACTGGTTAGTGGAAAAAGAACTACGTTGTCATTTTCTGGTATAAATGTGCATGTGTGCATGTGTGTGTCCAGCTGTGCCACTTATTGTCTGATCTTAAGCAAATTCTGAGTTTCTCTTTGCTTTGGCTTCTCCTTCTGTAAAATAATAATATAATAATCAATAATAATAATAATAATAGTATTTTCAAAGGATTGTTATGAAGGTTAAATAAATTTATACACATATGTACTTGGCACATAATAAGTAAAAACTATTCTCATATATATACTGTTTAAGTCAAATTGGGATTATAGTATACATAGGATTTTTAAAACTTTATCAAACATCAGGAAAATTTCTAGTTCATAAATTTGTTTTATCATATAATTTTAATTCGTTAGGTTGTATATTATCATATGACTGTAACAAAATTTAACAAATTCCTCATTGAATGTTATTTTTGTCACAAATAATGCCACAGTCAATGTCCTTTTATCTTCATCTTTACCACAGATCTAACTCTTTCTTTAAAAAAAATAGAAGAAGAATCCTTGGATCAAATGGCATTTATGTTTTAAAGACATTTTGTACCTCAACAATTTATACCTCACATGGGAAATCTGTGTGACTTCCTTTTTCATGAACCCAAACAATCTATTTTAAAGAATCCTCTTGTCCTTCTTACTCCTTAAAAAAAAATGAAAAACAACACCAAATTAAAAAACCTGTAAAATTTTTACATGGGTAAAACCAGTATTTTAATTTCCATTTTTTATTATAAGTGAAACTGATTTTCATGTGTTTATTGATCATTTCTATTCCTATTTTTTATTTCATTTCTATTTTTCTGTCTGGATGGTCATGTTAAAACTTTTATTTAGTTGTCTTTAGATATAAATTTAGAGAGACTGAAAAGAAAAGAAAGGAAGAAGAAGTATACTCTTTTTATATCTTTGATTAAAGATACATAGTGCCACAGCAACCTGCTACTTTATCAAAACACAGTTAAATTAAGTTTCAGATGTTCTCAGCTTAACTAAAAGCTGAGGAGTGTGATTAAATCAGTTAATATCTCAACTAATCTGGTTTAGAAACCAAAACGTAAGTGAGATTTTACTTGACTTGCTTCCACATGAGGGCTCTCAATGCTGATAAACTTCATTTCTGGAGGAAAGGAGTTTTTTTTTTTTTTTTGGTTTGTTTGTTTTGTTTTGTTTTTTCAGTGAATTCCATTCTGATGATTAAATACCTTGGTCTTTAAGCATGTTCTGTTACATGTAAAATAATGTAGAGTAAAATGTCACAAATGATGTAATTAACTACATAGAGAATCCTAGAGAATCTATAAACTATTAGGACTGAGAAATGAGATCAACAGTTTGCTGAATACAAAAATCATTACATAAAAATAAATATCATTTCTGTATACCATTGAAACCAATTAGAATATGTAATTTAAAAAAGCTTATTTAAAGTAGCAAAAAAAATCTGTATGGTAATGTTAAAAGATAAATTAGGGCACATTAAAACTTTCAAAAGTTTATTTGCACATGCTTCAATTTGTACTGAGTATCACCAAACCAAAAGTGGTCAGGAGTACTCCACTGACAAGTGTTATGGGGAAGAGATTTTATAGAGAAGGTGCAGAAGCAAAGCAAGGAAATTATTTGATTGGCCGTAGTTTAAACATATGCCTTATTAGCAAAAACCTAATTGGCTGTTTGTTATACTTGTTCTTAAGTTACATTTTCTTGAATTCAAGTGTGTTGGTTCTGGCTTCAGTTCTGGTTGCTTAAGAAGGCTAGAGAGGCAATAGGGCCACTTTAGTCTAATGGCCTCCTGTTCAATTACTCTAACAGTGTCTAGGGATAAATATAACAATTATTTGGGTCCATTTTGAAGAAAATCTTAAACCTTTACTGAAGATAAGGTAAATGTAAAGAAATATCATGTGTGTGGATTCACTTGTAAATGTTTCTATTTTGCCCAAAGTAATCAATAAATAATACTATTCTAATAACTTCCAAAGGTACTTTTGTTGGAACTAGATTAGTTTACCTTAAATTCTAATAAAGGAACAAAGGGCAAAAAATAGCCAGGATGATTTTATTTTTTGTGTGTGGCCTCTCCTAACCTTCCCATCTTTGGCACACTGCAGGAATATGTGGTAATTGTTTGTTGAGGTGAATATTTCATGATGCCGATAACCATCATCATAAGGATCTCTTAATAGTACTGGATGGTTTAGGACATCACCTAACACCTCAATCCACTGGTGGAATTTTAATTTCTAGTTGGGGAATCTATTAAGATATTCTTTGTGATAAATTTGTAAAAATGTTGCAAGTATGTTTGGAAAAATATTTATTTTGGAATACAAATATGTTAACTTTGTTCGGCCCTCTACATGCTTATTCATTTTCAGCCCCTTGATCTTCCCAAAAGAAGTTAACATCACCTAATATAATAATAGCACTTCTCTCCATTTCTTGTTGTATTGCTAAAAACTTTTGTTAACTACATTTAATGTTTTTATATTCATCATAGAAAGTACAAATCTGTCATATCTTCATTATCAAATTTTCAAGTGGAATAAACTAATGCTATTTATCAGATTGCCTGTTGCAGCCTTGAGTTCTACTTCCTCCTACATTCTTGATCCCACTCCTGCTCTACTTTTGTTTAGAATCATCCACTGTATCTTTGCCCAAGGCCTTACTTTTAGGAATTTTGGATTGATTCAGTACACTAATGCAATATTTAGATTTTATTTTTACCTCAATATAAAAATATGTGATTGAAGATGAAAATTCATTCTAATCATTGTATTAACATGACTTACATGTTTAGTTTTATTTCTACTATTTTGATTTATAGTTCTTTTTAATACAGCTTTTTACATTAACTACAGTTTTTTAAATTTTCATTTCCCCTAATCCCGCCCCTTTCACAACCATCAGCTTGTTCTCTATAACTCT
Organism: Macroglossus sobrinus; assembly: GCA_004027375.1. Classification (NCBI taxonomy): domain Eukaryota; kingdom Metazoa; phylum Chordata; class Mammalia; order Chiroptera; family Pteropodidae; genus Macroglossus; species Macroglossus sobrinus. Next base: position 162,582 of record PVKZ01000858.1, on the reverse strand, counting down.
TTCTCTGTTTCTGTTTTATTTATTCATTTATGTATAGGTTCCGCATATAAACAAGATCATAGTGTATTTGTCTTTCTCTGTCTTATTTCACCTAGCATAATACCCTCTATATCCATCCATGTTGTTACAAATGGCACGTTATTCTTTTTTATTACTGAATATTATTCTATTGTATATATGTGTATATATATATACATATGTATATGTATATATGTATGTGTATGTATATATATGTGATATATATGTGATATATCTCACATCTTCTTTATCCATCTATCAATGGATATCTAGATTGCTTCCATATCTTGGCTGTTATTAGTAATGCTGCAGTGGATGTAGAGGTGCATATGTCTTTTCATATTAGTGGGTTTTTTTTTTATTTCTTTAAATAAATATCCAGAAATAGAATTGCTAGATCATATGGAAGCTCTATTTTTAATTTTTTGAGGAAACTCCATACTGTTTTCCACAATGGCAGCACTAATTTAAAACCCCCTGACAATGTACAAGGCTTCACTTTTTTCTTCATCCTCACAAATATTTGTTATTTGTTGATTTATTGATGATAGCCATTCTGACTGTTGTGAGGTGATATTTCATTGTGGTTTAATTTGCATTTTCTTGATGATTAGTGATGTTGAGCATCATTTCATATGTCTGTTGGCCATTCGTATGTCCTCTTTGGATAAATGTCTATTCAGGTCCTCTGTCCATTTTTTAATTAGATTGTTTTTTCTTTTAATATTAAGTCATATAAGTCTTTGTATATTTTGGTTATTAATCTCTTATCAGATATATCATTGGCACATATCTTCTCCCATTAAGTAGGGTGTCTTTTTGTTTTGTTGATAGTCTCCTTCGTTGTGCAAAAAACTTTTAGTCTAATGGAGTTTTATTTTTTTTCTCTTGTTTTCTGTGCTTGAGGAGACATTCAAAAAGATATTGCTTACAGGTATGTCAAGGAGTTTTTTTTCCTATGCTTTCTTCTAGTATTTTTATGGTTTGGGATCTTATATTTAAGTCATTAATCCACTTTGAGTTTATTTTTGTATATGGTATAAGAAAGTGGTCCAATTTCTTTTTTTTTTTTCATGTATCTGTCTAGTTTTACTAACATCACTTACTGAAGAGACTGTCTTTATTCCTTGTGTATTCTTGCCTCATTTGTCATAGCTTATTTGACTGTATACGCTAGGATTTATTTCTGGTCTCTCTATTATATTCCATTGATCTATGTGTCTATTTTTACACCAGTACCACCTTATTTTGATTATTATAGCATTGCAGTATAGTTTAAAATCCTGGAGAATGATGCTTCTTACTTTTTTTTTCTCAAAATTTCTTTGATTATTCAGGTTTTTTTGTGGTTCCATTTAAATTTTAGGATTAGTTGTTCTAATTTTAAGAAGAATTCCGTTGGTATTTTAATAGGGATTGCATTGAATCTGTATTTTACTTTAGGTAACAATATGAATCCTGCCAATCCAAGAGCAAAGGAATAACCTTCTATTTATTTGCATCTTGTTCAATTTCTTTCTTCAATGTCTTATACTTTTCAGAGTATAGGTTTTCACCCCTTTGGTAAAATTTATTTCTACATATTTTATACTTTTGGATGCAGTTGTTAATGGGATTGTTTTCTTCGTTTTTTCTTCTGATTATTTGTGACTGGTGAAAAGAAACACAACAGATTTCTGTTTATTGATTTTTTATGCTGAAACTTTACTGGTAATTTATTAGTTCTATCCAAGATAATTTTAAAGGAAAAGATGGAAGAGGTGGTAGAAAATTGTTTATTTATTTTACCAGATTTTCAATTTATAAAACTATCATAATTAAAATAATGGATATTGTTACTGGGTTAGATGAACATGCCAAATTGAATATAATTTTATAAGTCTAGGAATAACCTATGTTTATAATAACTTATTAAGGATGAGTTTGCAATATAAATTAGTGAAGAGAAGATAATCATTCAATATATGATGCTGAGACAGAAATCGCTATCTATATGGAAATAGTACTTGTACATTATTTACACAAAATTCCAAGTGTATTAAAAAGCTTAAATATAAAAAAGCAAAATTCTCAAACTTCTATGAGAAATATAGGAGAAGTGTTTATGATATCAGGATAATGAAGAATATCTCAAATAGGACACTAAATTATAAACTATAAGTGATAATATTGATCACTTTCTCTATATCAAAAAAACCCTCTGTTGATTGTGAAGATAAGTCACAACTTTGGAGAAAATATTTGCATAGCATAGAGCTGACAAAGGATTAGTATCCCAAACACATAAAGAACATCTTACCCCTTCCTACAAAGAAAAGCTGCACATATGTCCATTATCTGTCTATCCTCTATCCACCTATCAACCTACCTATGAATTAGAGAAGAAAGTTTAATGGCCATAAATATGTAAAAATATGTTCAACCTCATTGTTACTCAGGAGACATTAATCATACCAATATTTTGAACACAGGAAACTGAATATAAAGAATTAAGTAGTTCTTTATATTATATATAAAAAGTAGTTAAGTAGTAAATGTAACTAAAAAGGACTCTAAAGGTACTGAAGTGGCAACGGCTACTACCTCCACACTGAGGAAGAATGAATAAGACAGGACTTAATAACTCTGCCTCCCCTCTCTCCCAAAGCTGCCAAAGGGAAGAAATCTGTCAGAAGTCATAATCTGGAACTGGTCCATAAGAGCAGCCATGAGATGGCTGAGAAGCTTGCCAGAGGGCATGGGTAGGCTGAGGTGGGACCACACCAGCCACCAAGATACCAAGATGGGTATAAGCTCTGAGGTATCTTGCAAATCAATTTGCTGGCTGCAGTGCTGGATAAGAAGAGCCCACTGGATTGAGAAAAGGGTGTCCCTTTCTCTGACTTCTGTATTGCATTCCCTCTGGTGGTCTCTACTGACAGAGCCTACCATAAAAGAACAAATGTTTATAGGATACAATTCCATTTTTCGGAGCAGGACAAAAAGATGGCTACCACTGACAAAACTTAAACAGATGTGAAAACAACAAATATTTTCAAATGTGGAGAAATGTGAGTAAATCACATATTTCTGGTGACAGTGTAATCAACAAGCTATTTTGAATAAAAATTTGGCAATTTTGAGGCAAAGCTGAGGTTCGCATACCTTATGAGCCACAGTGCTGCTTCTAGGTACACAGAAAGGAGATCTTGCCATGTGTACAAAGAGATGTTTATGTTTTAGATATCTATTTTAGATATGTTTTTAATAACCCCAAATTAGGCAGAACCTAAATGTCTATCAGTAGGGCATTATACAATAAATTGTGGCATTTTTCAGTGGTATCTGAACTATGCTGCAGTTTAAAAGGGTGAGTTATATCTAAAGGTATCAACGTTGATAATTTTCAAAAACAATGTTGAGTGAAAAGAAAAGTTGCAGAAGGCCTCTTTAATATGACACCATTTATACAAATTTAACAAATGAGCAAAATAATACTCTATATTAGAGATCAATAAATTTCCTGTAAAAGGCCGAATAAAAAATCTTGTAGGTTTTGTGGGTTACACATATTCTCTATCACATATATTCTTCTTGTTTTTAATATAAAAACTGTTCTAACTCATGGACCATACAGAACGGGCCATGGCAGATTAGGCACATAGGCTATATATAGTTTGCTGACCTCTGCTCTATATTGTTTATGAAAACATATGTCTGAAACATGGATAGGAAGGCTGTATATCAACTTCATAATGATGCTACTTCTCAGAAGAGAATGCTAAAATCAAATTGGGAGTTTACAGTAGAATGTTAATATTTGCTGGTTTTGGGAAGTGAGTACATATATATCTCCCTTACTATTTTCTGTATTTTTTGCATAGTTAATATATTTCATAATTAAAAAGTTAAAAAAACATAATGAAAACAATGGGCATACATAATTTGCAGATTAGGATTCATAAATTTCAAGTATCAATAGAATTGGAATAGGTACTTAAGAATTGTTTTTTAATTAATTTTTTATATTATTTAAGTACCTATATTTAGAATTAAAATTGTATGTCTCATTTGTAATATTAGTTTGTTATTGTTTTCCATAATATTGAGGAAGAGATAAGGAAAAAGCTGTTTTAAAAAATATAAAGTAGATAAGAGTGAGGTCAGAGATAAAATAGAAAATTATTCAAGGAAGATGATGTTTTTTTGATGATAAAAGAAGAGAGAGGCATAATATCAGAGAAACCAACCTTTTAAAATGATGGTTTTAAATTTTGAGGCATTAGCTTCATAAACAAAGCCCATTACATGGATTGGGGGATAAAAAATGTTTTCCATTCTTAAATTCCTATCTGAAGCAATAAGATTTGGGTTACAAAATAAAAATCATGACAAATTTTATTCAATAGTTGTAGCTTTCTGCATTTAAAAATACTTTGGCACACAGTTATTTCTGTTATGGGTTTGGTAATGATAGAATTCAGGTCACAGAGAGCAGTGCTTTACAGAAATGCCAAGGAGACAGTCACAGCCCCTTTACAAATGGTTGTGAGTACTTAGATTTCTGTTATGTCTTTGTGAAGGTCACAGGGCATTCTTTCCTTATGTGTAATGTAATGTATTTTAACATTAAAAATGAGTAGACTTCTTTTAATTTTAACTTACCTAACATTTTTTTTTTTTGTAATATGTACCAGGGAAGTCATTTTAAAGGTAATTTAAATAAGGTGACCAAACCAAAAATAGAGATCATTATTCAGAGGCCAGCACATATTTAAAGAGGTCAAAAGCTCTTTAGAAACATTAGGTAAAATTTGTATTAGTAAATACATACTTTTCCTATGGAACAATATTCTTGACTAAGTAGAGGATTGTGTTGGTGTGAACCTCAGCTCAAAGTCAAATGGTGAGTCATTATCTAGGATGCACAGAAAATTCAGGATTCTCCTTACTGTTCCCTTGAGAGGCTGTGGCACAGCTAAGTCTCTAAGTACTAATTAAAAAACAGACCAACAAAAATCAGACAAACAAACAGAAAAGGCAAATGAAATGTAAAACTAACTATAACATTAATTTTGGAATAAATGTCTTTTCCTTACTTATAAGACATTCGTTTAGTTTTACCATCATTGTCCTCTTACTCAAGTTTTGATTTTTGAATAGAGTTTTATTATATGATTGCTGATAAGTATTTCGTAATCATTCTCAGTTTATGAGATGACACATAGAAAACATCTTTAACTTTGGGAAACTTGTTCTAGAAATACAAATTTTATTTCAGATGATGAAACAGGTAATACATCTATTGATGTAAATGAATTGCTTATTAAAAGCAAATTAGTAGTTACAAAATAGTCATGGGGTATGGCATAATGAATATAGTCAATATTATTGTAATGGCTGCATGTAGTGCCAGATGGGTGCTAGAGTAATTGGTGGGATCACTTCATAAGTTATATAAATGTTTAGCCATTGTACAGTATATCTGAAACTAATATAAAGTAATAATAAAACTTATGTATTGTTATGTTCACAGTAACATAAAACCATTCTTAATAAGAAAGTTTAACACTTTCTGTAAACACTTAAAAATATGGTCTTCTAGAGCATTTAAAAATGCAAATTATTGAGTCTATGGCCATGCCACCCAGAGTAAGCCCGATCCTATCTGATCTCAGAAGCTAAGCAGGGTTGGGCCTGGTTAGTTCTTGGATGGGAGACCACCTAGAAAGACCAGGTGCTGTAGGAGTGATAAATAAATAAAAATAAAAATGCAAATTATTAACTTTCAGGATGAAAGAGAAATTTTTTTAGGTTCTATGATATGTGGTCAATAATCTCCCAGCACTATTGCTACGTATACAGCTATGTAATAAATCTGTTGCAAAATTCTAAAGTTGGAAATATAGAAAAAAGTAAATATTAACAATATATTTTTGGTTGGCAATGGGAGAATTCACAAGTCTCTGATTAACTATGATCACCAACCAAAGTTTATGAACCAAATGAGTTGATTCTTAATATATTAAATATTACATCAGTAGATTTTGTTTAGTGGTTTCAGTCAAGAATTTGTTTTCTTAAAAAGGTATTACTATTGTTCCAACCTATTTAAAATCTAACCATAAAATCCAAAGAGTAAGTACAAAAAGTATCTATATTAGAATACAATTTAGTAAATTTCCCTATGTAATTAATTTTATAAAATATTGCTGACCTGGCATATTTTCTCTTCTAGCATTTTCTCCTGGGAATATTGGAAAGATAGGAGAGCTTCATTTAATGCACGGCTACCATAATGAGTTTGGGTAAGTTTAATTAAGATAAAACAACATTAATTTAATGGTTTGACTGGGAAGTTGGCAACACCTCTTTCTCTGTGCTGCCAAAGTCGTAATCTCATGTGTGTGTCTGTCAGCTGGTTTAGAAAAGCTGAATGTGGGGAGTTTTCTTTTCAGGCTTCCTTGAGAAAGCCTGTACTTTTCTCTAGTTAAGGCAGTTTTTTTGTTTACTTAAAGCAATTACTTCTAAACCTCTTGGGACCAGGTCCCATAGTCACTATAGCAACCTCATACCTATGTTGCTAGTTTAAAATCCAGATGCATGGAACAACAAACAGTTCATGATTTTGCCACAGGATGGAGAATTTCTCACTTTTAACCTGAAGTCTCTATTGTTATCTTCCTTCTTTTGGGGTTACTTCCTGAATATCCCTCATCCTAAACCTTTAATAACTGGCAGAAAATGGTATTCAATGATCAGAGGGTGTGTTTCTTCCTAACCAAATTATCAGCCACCTTTTTCTAAGGCACTTCCCACAGTGTTTTTGACTTGTTAGGCTTTATGATTACTATTTATCCAAGCACATTTTGCTAAGTTTGAATTGTTAAGAGGCCTTTGGATCCATCACTTGGATATGGAATTGAAGAGAGAAATGTTAATCAACCCCAGAATTTTACTGAGTTACTGATTATTGGAACATGTGAACCTGTTCAAACTACAGTCTATGAATAATTGGCACAAATATGACCTAGAATCTAGATTTGTAAAAACACATGGATGAATTAAGTTCAGACTCATTCTCTTTTCAGGAATGTCCTCTATGGGAGCCTTTGTAGATGAAACTTGTATTAGTCAGCCTTTACAGTGACATATAGTCCAAAACATATATATTTATTTTAATATTGGTGGCCATGGTTCTGCTGCACATGTCTTCTCATTCCAGGACCAAAGCTAAAAGTAGCCTAAAGTTAAGACATGCTGATTTGGTCCAAAGAAAAAAGCAAGAGAGAGGCAGGAAAGTCATGATGGCTCTTAAAACTTATATGCTGCATAACATCTTGCTACAGCATCTCAAGGTCCCCTCTAAACATACTGAAAATGAATCTTCATTTTAATAGGATCTTCAAGTAATTTGTAAACACAGTAAAGCAGGGGTCCTGACCCCTCGGCTACAGACCAGTACCCGTCTGTTGCCTTTTAGGAACTTGGCTGAACAACAAGAGGTGAGCAGCGGGCAAGCAAGTGAAGCTTCGTCTGTATTTGCAACTGCTCCCTAGCACTAGTATCACCACTGCCTCAGCTCCAGTCAGATCATCAGGAATTAGATTCTTACAGTGGCACCGGTTCCTGGTACCAAAAAAGTTGAGGACCGCTGCTTTAAAGTTTGAGAAACAATGGCATAGATCACATCCTCTCATAATCATTGACCAAAGGACTTTGTGTGGCCAAAGGCAATATAAGTCAGAGAAGTACATACTCATAGGGAGATAGTGCCAGTCACATGGCAGTGGGCAGGGATAAATAACCTTCTCTTAGGAAGGGAGCAAAAAAACTAGAAGCAGTAATAACTGACAGGTCTTAAAGCTGCTGCATACTAAATGAGACTAATTATTTTGAGGGGTAGCTCATTTCAATTGTTGAACATATCTACCAATCTAGTTTTCACCCATTGATTCTACTTTGGTCTTTTGCAAAGAAAAAAGTATTTACTTACTCCGTATTTCATATAACTTATATTCAATGAGTTAATGTTCTTCTTAACTCATCTATTATCCAAGCTAAACAGACCTTTCTTCAGCGTTTTCCTTGAGTTGTCCAGCTTACTACCCTGATATTTCTGCTCAGTAAACAAGCTATTCAGCTTGGAAAAGATAGAGTAGAATCTGACCATTAGTATTTGCCCAGCTTTGAGACGAATGAGACTATTTAATCTTTATAAGAACATTAGGTTTAAATTAGTTGCATCATTCTTGTTGGCTCCTACTGTGTTTATGCCTCTATCCTAGAGTTTTTTTTATATCAGTTGCTGTCAAACCATTCTTTTTTCATTCTGTATCCAATCAATTGTTTATTTGAAGTTAATATTAGGAATATATATTAATTCTGATAAATTAACCTCGAGGTACTGAGTCATTCTTATAGGAACTAAAGATTTTTAAATGCCTGATTCCATTATTCTGTAAAGTAAATATCCCACCTAGTTTCAATTCATTTATGGATATATATTATCTTCAATATGATTACATGTCATGAGAGGAACATTAATTTCTTTAGCTGATATCTACCTGCTTCTAGGGCCATCCATATTGCTCTGTGAAGAGACTTCTAGTGCCTGCCCTGGCCCAGATTTCAGACCTCTACAGTGACAATCTCCTTACAACAATGAATTCTGTATCAAAGATATCTCTGTGTAACAGCCCCAGATCACTTTCTTTCAATTGCAGGGGACAGTCTCTATTCAAACAGAAGTTTCATAGAGTTCATGCTGTAAAGGAGTGGAATATATAGCTGGGTTTAAATGCTCGCATAGTATCATACTCTTTGTCACTGCATAGTGTAACTTCTAAAGTTGCCTGCCACGAAGGACCAGCCTCTGTTGTGCAGTTAAATGTGCAGGCTCTTAAGTTAGGCCAGCTCACCCTGCCTACAAAATTTGGGAAGATTACCAAAGCTTTGTAAGTCTCGATTTCTTCTTCTGTAAAGTGGAAATCATAATTGAACCTACTTCATAAAATTGTTGTGTAGATTAAATAAAATAATATATGTAAAGCACTTAGTAGCACATGGGAAGTGCTCAATGTGTATTAGAAGTTATTATTGTCATTATTAATAATAAATATATTAATAATAAATATATTCCTTTAGTCCTTTATATATGACATAGTAGTTAAGAGTACGAGCTCCAAAGCTAGGCCCACATTTGTTAACTGTGACCCTTAGCTAACTGCCTGACCCTTAGTTTCCTCATCTGTATAAGAGATATTATTCTTATCATAAACTTTACCTTCGTGGATCTACCTACCTGTGATGGTTTTCTCTAGTAAATATATAAAAAGTATAATATATATATAGCAAATAACACATGCTAAATTGCATGATTTATCTAGGGTTCCTATTAACATTGCTATCCATAAAAATTGTCCTACACAAATCTCCATTTAACAAATATTTGCATATGCTGACTGCAGTGTGTATATACTATATGAATGGTTGGGGGAGATCAACAAGTTATGTTGAGTGAGTACTAAACCATTCATTTATTTAAAACACATATTGAGAACCCACTGTGTGCCTGGCACTATTTTAGGCTATGGTGCTATCATAGCAAATATATTTCACTCTATGGCACTTTGGGGTTGAGAATATGCTGGTGAAACATAAATTGGAAAGATGTGACTGGAAAATTTTTAGTATTGAGATTGTAAGTTAGACCGTATAGGAGGTCAAGACATTGGTTTTGTTACAGGAAGGCTGGAGGTATTGTTCTTTTGAGTCATGAATTGCTACACCATGTTCCTTTAGCAGTTCAATTTTTGCATCTCTGTTTCATTGCTGCAATTCTGTCCCTGGCCCTGCCTGTATCCTTTGTCCATCACTCATGCTTATGGCACTTATTGGACTTCTCACTGTGACTCGGATGTTTGCCTACATGTGTCTCCCCTTTGATACTTGATATTTTCTTGTGTGTGTGGAGGGGAAGGAGTGGGGAGAAAGAGAAGAGAGAGAGCCGCTTATCCATTTTAAGGTAGGTAATCATTTTTCAGAGGTAATCTATAAAACAAAACAAAGAGGAGGCTAAGATAATCAAATAGTGTATATGCTGTTTTTGCATATGTAATAACTATCTGAATAGTTTAAGGAAGAGTAATCTGTTCTTAAACTACTAAATAAAAGTGCATATTACCTCATGTTGATCATTTATATTCTTTTGGTGTTGTATTGTGGGGAATGGAGTGGGGAGAGGATAGATTACAGGGTAATGAGATCTTCATCTGAAAGCAGATGTGTAAGTTTCTGGTGAGTCAGGGATTAAAGAAGGCTTTTCTTCTTGTTGCAGTTATAAGAAATCCATGGTCAGTGAAAAGTCTGCACAGAGATGCTCTATTTGAAGGCAAGAGTTTTGGGCAAACATGCTTCACAATTATGATTCTATCTTCCTCTGATTTTGTCATACTCTTTCCCTCTAGCAGCATCTATTTCCCAAGTTAGTTTTCATTAATTTCTTTATATCCTGGGGCACTGGGACATGATGTCCATTTAATACTTGCTAGGAAAGTTCATAGTGCTGCCGACATCCCTTTTGGTCACTGTGGCGTGTTTAATGGTAGTAACAAAAATACTGGATCAGCTGCTTTTCTCAATTTTGACCTAATCAGCTCCTGTACTTCCTTCTGATCCATCACAAAAGGGGTGAATCTTAAAAAGCCTTCTCTTTCTTTCCTAACCCACCTCTCCTCCTTCTGAATCTGAATAATATCCCTAAAAGGAAAAATCCAATATTTCCTTTTTTTGGGTGCTTCTTTCTTGCCTCAGTTTAAGCCCTCCTAAATGAATATGATAGCATTTCCAAACATACAGCATATCTTCATAAAGCTAAAACTCTGCCTATCTATAATCTTGAAATTGTGCTATAGAACTCACAAAAATCCCACAGGAAGTAATTAAGCCAAGCTTAATTTAGCAACTAAAATAAGATAAAAAAGAGAGTGAGTGACTGTATATACTACAGCCAAATCTGTCATGTTGCCAGTCATCAGATATTTTCAGCATGGGCAAGTCTACAAGCTCATTAAAAGTCTTATAAAAAAATTATGGAATAAACCTAGGGTCTTGGGCTTGGAATAGGTGGTCTTGGGAAGTTCTGGGATTCTTCCCCTGTTCTGTAGTTGACAGCAGAGTCACAACTGAAGATGTCCCATCAGATCTGTAAAAACTTGGTTCTCAGATTAAAATTTTAAAAAGCAAATTGTTCAATGAAACGATTTAATTAGAGCCTTAGCTGGATGAATTGGCTGATAACAAAAATATCTATCTTATAACTGATTTTTTTGAAGTTTGGTGACTAAGATTTGTATAGTTTTTAATACTAGAGGACATAAGTTTTTAAAGCAAAAATTTAGTTGGAACTCCAAGTTATTGACTAAGGGCTGATCTGCCTGAAGTTTGGTCTGTACTGCTTCCGCTGACATACGCCAGGGCACATAGAAAGAACATCAGTGCCCTGTAGACAACAGTTTGAAAGCTACTATGCTAGGATTTAAATTTCTAACAGGTTACGTGGACCAGTAGCCAAGAGGGTAAGCTCTGAAGACAGATTAATTTAGGTCCTGATCCTAGCCTTGGGGTTTATTGGTCTTTTAACTTAAAAAGTCATTCAACTTTCCATGCTTTGCTTTCCTTAGTTCTAAAATGAGGATGATAATATTATTAATGTCATAGGTTTTAAGGATTAAATGAAATATTTTAGGGGTTCTTAACCTTCTTGGTACCCTTCAGTGCAGTTAAAAATAAATTTTTTTTAATTTATAAAATAAAATATATAGAATTATAAAGAAAACCAATAATTTTAAAATGCTGTTATCAAAATATTAAAGATCATGTGACACAGTAATAAACATTATTCTTTACATATTAGATAACAAGATGTGATGAGGAATCTAATCATTTGAGTGTAGTGATGGAGATAAGAATTTCAAGGTATCTGTTGTTAAGTGTAATGAAAATGTTATTGATGTCTATTGAAGAAAATGTTAAATTTCCATTGAAAAAAGTGTTAAATTTCAGTTAAAGTTTAGTAAAATAAAGGTGTATTTTTTTCCCGTTCAAATTTATAGATCCCTGAATTTGATTGGATTCTAAATTAAAAACCCTCATATTAGAGTGTTTATTACAGTATTTTATAGACTAGGGTTTAAGAGAAATGTATTGTTATAATCATTATCATCATATCATCACCACATCATAATTTCAGAAAGTAGAAATATATATTTGGAATTATCAATTTAGGAATGTTTGAAGGTTCTTAGGCAGTACTAAAATTAACTAAGAAGTTGCATATTCACTAACAATAGGTAATAGAATATGACAGCATCAATTTTTAATTAAAACTTTACACAAGGATATTTTCTTAAAATAAAAATATAAAGGCTTACAAATATCAGCAATTAGATGATCTGCTATCTCTAAAATTTTTAAATGTATATCTGTTTGACAATGTTTTTTTTCTTTTCGATTATAATCCCATCTCATCACTCATCTCCACATTTTGTCACATTGAATAGATAAATATTTGGCTTTAAAGACCATTTAAAATTATATAAACCTCTTCAGAAGCTTCTCGAAGAGGCAGCGATGGAAGGATTCTATGACCAATACCCAACTATCCAGTAAAATGTCCTTAAAACTTTTCTTAACCACCTTGACCACAAAGACCTCAAAGACCCATTTATGGCCACTGCTCCCACCAGGGTGTTCTTCCTTCCCTATCTCTCCTTTGATACAACCTGCCCTCAATTACCTGACTTTTAAGTTTAGATTAATTTTGCCTGTTTTGTTCTTTTAGAAACATACAGTACTCTTTGAGTTTGGCTTAATTCACTCATGTTTCTGTGGCACATCCGTATTAATTCATGTAATTATAATTATTAGCTGCTAAATGGCTATCATTGTGTGACCATACCACAATTTGTCCATTTTCTTTATGGGCATTTGGATATTTTCCAGTTTTGGGCCATTAAGAATAGTGCTGCTATGAATGTAGCAACAGTTCTGGGTATTTGCCGAACATGTGAATGACTTCTGTTTTGCATTTATCTGTGAGTGAAATTATTGAGTCTGGTTGTGTGAGCTAACACATAGGATGAAATTATCAAATCACACTCACATGAATCACAGATCAAACTTTATCCTTTAGCAAACTTTACTAAATAATTCCAATTTGAAGGCAACTGAGAATTTCAGAAAGAGCAGAGAGAGGTTTAGAGCATCAACGGTGGTTTCCCAGGTCCTGTCTTTCCTTGTCTGACATGCCCCACTGGCCCAGAATAATAGATGAAATCTCCATGTTACATTTGTAGGGTCACTTCACACAGCAGGAGCATTTAAATTGTGAAGTCAGAGAGCTGAGATGAGATCTTCCAGTGGGACTGTTTTCATGTATCCCAGGTTCCTTTAATATAGATCGTCATTAATATTTTAGGTTCAAGTTCACTTCTTCCTGGCAAATAGCATTCGTCTATTTATCAGTGAGTCTAGCTATGAAGGAGATTATATTGGATGACCCCAATCCTTTCTCCCAAGAGCTTCCTTTTGGTAAGAACAGTGAATGAAGGATCAAAGCTCAGTTGCTTTAGTAAGATAATGGCTATATGTAGAGCCAGAGGGAAGATAATCAGGGGGATAGTTTTATAAACTTTGTAAATGCCTAACCAATGTATTGTATACTTGAAGCTATTAAAAAATACACACAGAAAAACAACTCAGTTATTTTAACTTTTTCCTCTTAGCATGGGCAGCTGTAATAGTGCCAGAGTTTTACAAAATGGTTGTACTAAATCACTTCTCAACAGTAGTATATGAGCATTCAGATTATTTTCTATTATTAATTTATTTTCCTTTTTTATGATAATATCTAATGAAATCTCTGTGCTTTTAACTTGCATATCTGTGATGACTATTGAAGTTACATATCTTTTCATATCTTTATTGGATTTTTGGATATCCTTTTAAAATATTTGTTCAGAAATTTTTGCCCATTTTCTACTGGGGTTGTGTGCCCTTTTCTTATTGATCTTGTTGTTCTTTAAATATTTGGAATAGATTTTTTTAAAAAAGATATATGTGTTATAAATATCTGTCCATTGCATGTGCTGCCTTTATACTTCCTTATTAGTATTTTTGATGAACAGAAATTCTTCATTTTATTGTCCAGTTTTTCATGTCTTTTAAAAATATAAAGCTGCCTACTAATAACCTTGCAATTCTCTCAACCCATTATCCCTAATTAGGGAAATAAAGGTCTCAGGGAAGCCTGAATGAAGATTATGCCTAGGAAGGAAAGGAAGAGGAGAACTGTAACTGATTTTACTTCTACTTGGTCCATTTAACACAGTCATATAATTCACATTGTCACATCTCATGCCGACTGACCCTGTTGCTTTCTGACAGTTTTGGCATTAGAAGGCCAAAGGATTTTTGAGTTTCCATGGCTCAGCAATATCTATTTGCTGGTTTCGGTGCAAGAAAATGTTGCTTATTCCCTAGTTTCCACATCAGACCTGCAGAAACTGTGTGTGTATGTGTGTGTGTGTGTGTGTGAGTGTGTGTATGCGTGTGCACACTCTGTACCCAACAGTATATGTAAGTACAGCCCATAACTGCTTTTGTTCCCTAGATACAAAACATTTTCAAAAGACTTTAGAGGAAAATGGACTTTATCACCAAGCTCCTTCTTCAGCTTCTTCTTAATGATTCACACATTTGAATAGGATAATCGTAAGAAGTTTGTCTATAGTTTCTTTAAATATGCAACTGTGTATTTGGCATTGTGAGATAGTTGAATTTTAATCATTCTGATAGGTATGTAATGCTATATCATTGTTTTAATTTGCAATTCTCTAGTAACAAATGATGTTGAGCATATCATCATATACTTGTCATTTATATATCTCCTTTGGTGTGATATCCAAATCTTTCCCCCCTTTTCTGATTGGGTTGTCTGTATTCCTATTGAATTTTAAGAGCTGGGGCTGGAGTTGGATAATTGCTTTTTTCCCAAGTAGCCAAAGGATCTTTTTTTTTTTTTCTCTTGAGAGTGGCCATTTGTTATGGAGAAAAACTCAGGACATATTTTAAAATTATTACTGTTCCCCTACCTCCACCAGACACCTGAAGCTTTTTTCTTGGATCATCACAATGAGAAATAGGTGGGGTTTCTAGAAGTAAAGCAAATGAAAATGTGTGGACCTCCTCAAGACTGGGCCTTAGATGTCCGTTCTCTCTTGTCCATACTCAGCCTCCAGCAATTCATCAAAATTACTATTTAAATGTTTCTACCAGTTTATGGCCCTAGCGGCTTCTGCTCCAGGTAAACTGATCTCATCTGTGATTCTCTGTATGTACTTTCTCTCTCTAGGCTTTGAGGTGGTGGTTGGCCTTGTGACCTCAATTCTCTGAGTCCAAGAAAAGTCCTTGTTTTTCAGTTTGTTTAGCTTTTTTCTTGTTGTAAGGACTAAAGTTACTACTTCTAAGCTTTTTAGATGTCAGAACTGAAACTAGAAGTCGAATATATTTTTTATAAATAAAAATATATAAAACTTTGTATTTTCTTCAGCATTCAGACTAGTATAAAATTTTCAGTTTCTCAATCAAGATGATTTTAAAATACATAAAACTGAATATACTTAAAACTAAAGTAATAAAATTTTAGTTATCCAAGGGCTCATTTTACTTATAGATTATAACTATGCCTGCTTACATTTTCCCGCAAGTGTCTTTGATTTGGAGCAATGCTCTTACTCAAATAAGACTTTGTAAGGTGGTTGGGAGTGGGGGTAAAAAAAGGAGAAAAATCAATAACCTCTTTTTTCTGTTAGAAAAATACAGGTAAGAAGTGAGGAACAAGGTTGAAGCTAATAGAATGAAGTGCTGGGATTGTGGAAATGAATTATATTCTATCATGCCTCCATTAGTATCCCTAATTGAGTAGGCTATAGAGAAAAAAAGAGTGGAAAGAGTTAGGTGGATGTTATTAAGGGAAAGAACTTGCAAAGTTTGAGATTCATTCTCGTCACCTTGTGAAAAATTTCCACTTCATTCATAATAGCTATTTTCAAAGCCTTTATGTCATATTCATCTTCAGAGAAGGCTTATCCTATTCAAGATTTAACAATCTTCTAAAGACTCACTTCTGTGATAATTTGCTTCCACTAAAGAAGAAGGGTTGTACATTAACATCTGAGATGTTGTCTGTCAGTTTCTATGAGTTATACCATGAGATTGTTCAATTTTTTTTTTTTTGTGGATTATCAGGTAATATTGTTGGAGACTTCTTTCTAAAGATCATAGTATAAGCTAATTTGGAAGGCAAATAATTGGCAAAGTATATCTGTGTGACTTACATTAACAAGAAAGTATCTTTTGGAACATTTTTTTTCTAAAAGAACTCCACATGCCAGTTACCTATGGCTGCTTTTTAAAACACTCAATATTTAGTGGCATAAAATCACAATAATCTTTTATTATCTTTCATGATTTCTGTAAGTCAAAGATTTAGAAAGGACTCAACAAGGCAGTTCTCTCTTGGGGTCTCTTAGGCAGCTGCAGTCCTATGTCAGCAGGAGCTGCAATTATCTCAAGACATGTCTGGGCCTAACCAATCTGCCAATAGGTAGATAGCTGGCAATTTGATGTGGCTATTGGTGGTAGCTTCTTCTGCCTGGGTCTCTCCAGTGGGTAACTTTAGCATTCTCATGGCCTAGTGGCTGGCTTCCCTCAGAGTAAGCAATTTAAGAACCCAAACATCCAAGGTGGAAGTTGTAGAGGCATTTATAATCTAGCTTTGAAATGCAGAGTCATACTCTCTATATTCTATTGGTCAATAGTAGGGTGATTGAGCATGGGAGAGTGCTGACTAAGGGGATAAATAGGCATAGACATGGCTCATTAAGGTCAGCGTGGAGGCTGGCTGCTGGAACATTCCTGGCTTATTTTTAGAGGTATGAAATTATGTTGAGATGTATATTTTTTAAAAGTCTTCCCTACAACAGTTCCGTAGATGTAAATCCATCTCTATTATTTACTGTTTTTTATACTTCTAAAATTATTTCATTTTTCTATAGTTACAGTAGCCTTGTGGGTTAAGCTATATTATTTTTTTCCTCTTCAATATTTTAAAAAGTTTAAGTGGAAAAATATTTCTCCAACAGCAATATGAAAAGTTCGGCAGAGCCATCTACTAAATTCCAGTTCTGTGTCTATAAGAATAGTCTATGCATTTCCCAAGAGGTATTTGTATGCAATAAGTTTTAAGGTTAGATTTAGTCATATTAGGGGTTTTACAAAGTTAAACACACTTTGCTTTGTTTTCTAGTTATATTCCTTCCCAGTATTAGTCTTTAACAGGCTACGTGTACTACTGATTTCTAAGAGGGGGATGGAATATGCAGAATTTCCCTACATTACCAAATTATGAGAAACTGCCCTTAGGACATTTTGCATTAGTGTTTTGTGAAATATATTTTAGAAAGTGCTAAATATCTTATTCCACCCACTTATTCTGTTTAAAGTTTAGTATTACTAGCAGTGTTAAGGTTTGAACTCTTCTCTATGCCTGCCTGCATTTCACTTCAGCTTGATACGGCCAGCATGTTTTTCTTTCTTTCTTTTCAGAATGTTCTTTTAAAATGCAAAGCTCCTCCTATCACCCAGTTGCATACAATCTTCAAATCTTCCAGGTTTTCTAAGATTAAAGAACAATCTTCTTAATAAGATTTTTGCGTGGTCCGGCATCTTTATGTGTGCCTCCTTTCTCCTCCTTCTGCACTTAATCACACTGACCTCCTCTCAATGTTTACTACACCCATAGCTCTGAGACACTGCGGATTTGGTTTCAGACACCACTGTAAAGCAAGTCATTATCTTTTTGCTGGTAGATCTTGCCTTTAATTTGTAAAAAATTTTAAAAAGTGCAATAAAGCAAAGTACAATAATATGAGGTATGCCTATACTTGCTATGCTCTTCCCACCACAGGGATTTTACATTTTCTTCTGTCTAGAACCCTCTCATCTTCTCTCTATATCTCATTGATTCCAACTAATTATTCAAATTCTAGCTCAAAAGTTACTTGAAATTTCCCTCACTAATATTACTCGGTCAGAGCCCCCACTTATCAGTATGTTCTACCCTTTGAAATACTTAATAATATTTATAATTTTGTATTCACTTGTGTTATTTGTTTACAATCTACCTCGCACAATAAAAGTATAAGCTACATGCGGGCAGACTTTTGACCATCATTTAATTAAAATTTTTTTTTTAGGTGAGACAACCCTTGGTTGACCTCACAGATTGCAAGGACCTTGTCAGTTTACAATCCCTTATTTTTTATTTTATTTTTTGCCTACAGCATCCGGTCTTCCTAGGTGGTATCCCATCCAAGTACTAACCAGACCCGACCCTGCTTAGCTTCCAAGATTAGACAGGATCGGGCTTGTTCAGGGTGGCATGGCCATAGACTTGACCATCATTTTAGATATGTTATTCCAGAAATACTTTGTAAGTAAATTAATGCCCTCAGGAATTCTCCTTTCCTCTCGATTTATCACTATGCAGCTTTAAGATGTTACCGTGTCATCCTTAAATCTCCATTGTCATCTTCTAGTAGATTTTCTCTATTCCAGTTTATCTGCTTTCTAGGTCTTAGAGAACACCACAGCCAGATTCCTCTTCTAAAACTACTATATTCCATGTTGTTCTTTTACTAAAATTCTTTAAGTGTCTCTCCACTATTCAGAACAAAATTTGCAAACTTAATGTCTTGAGGTGAAGTAAAAGTGGAAAACACTTGCTGCTGTTAAAGTCCATAAATCAAGGTTCGTAACCCTAATTTATAATATATCTAAATAAAATGTTCATATTCCTTAGTTTTGTATTCAGACTACTCTTAGATCTGGGTTTAACTGAAATTTTCAGTTCTAACTTGTTTTTAACTGCTGTTTTAAGCCAAAAATGGCCTCTCTGTTTACTAACCCTTGAACAATTGATTACTTTCACTAACTTTCAGACATCTGAGTCTCTAGGTACATTTCCTTGACTTAGAATCCTCTTCTTCCAGATCTACCTTTCAGATCCTTCAAAGGCAGAAGCACTTCCTGCATCTAAAATCACTGCCCCAGCACAGTTGATCTCTATCCTATAGTTGCTGTACTGCTAATTAACATTAAAATATTACAACAAAATGTTATGTATTATATATTTATACTTTATAACAAAATTACTATTTGTGTCTCTTATCCAGATATTCTCATTTAGTAAATGCATAATAAAGATTTATCAATTGCTTTTTAAAATTAAATTTATTTAGGGCAACATTGGTTAATAAAATTATATAGGTTTCAAGTATACAACTCAATAATATGTCATCTATATTGCATTGTTTGTTCACCACCCAATGTCAAATTTTCTATCATAAATTTGACCCCCTTTATTTACTCTAATCTACCTCCTCACTCTTCTTCTGGTAACTGCTAAACTGTTATCTGTGTCTGAGTTTTTGTTTGTCTTGTTCTTTTGCTTTAACACTCAGCAGCAGCTATTATCACCAGGTGAAAAGGTATAGAAAGTTCCTTGGAGCATTACTCATTAGACTGAATTCACTCTTAAGATTAAGAACTTATCATTTTTATTTGGGTGCTCTTTCCTTTAATGAAGCCATCAAAGCAATCTTCAATTTCCTCATTATCAACACCAATATGTATTCATTTAATGAACTATATATAGGAAGCTATAAAAGTTATAAAATAAAATAGCTTAGGAAGAAAGTATAGCAAAAGGGGCTACCAGCCTATCTTATAAGAGAGAAATTTCTTATATTTTTGCTGGTCCCAGGAAAACAGATGCTTAAAATACATTTGAGGTAAAACATTTGTGAATGATGGTCTGGAAGGTATAAGAAATACTAGAGCAGCAAACCTATTTCCAAAGAAAATGTCACAAAAATCCTAGAAATAATCCAGTAGTAAACAATTGAGTTTGGTAGTCAGTTTCATCAGTGATTAAATGAGATCCGAAAGGATCGGTGTGGTGTGGATGAAATACAGCAATAGCAGGAAGTAATATCGAGTCAGTTCTGTGATGTTACTGTTGGATCCTAGAATTATTGAACTATAAAACTTGCTATGAGGATAGCCTAATATGTTGTTTTCACTTAATATATTCTTCTTGTACTTTATTTAGAACAACCATAATCTTATAATTTAGAGCAGAAATAGAATAGTCTTACAAGTAGAGATAGCAAGGTCTTGGAATTTATCTGTGACTGTGCATGTAGCACTTAGCCAGTCATTGTGAATCTCTTCATCTACACCTGGAACTAAGCATGTTAAAAACTTTGCTAGAGAAGATTCTTAAAATTCTGTGAGATTTAGAAATGGAATTTCTATGTCACTGCTATAAAGGGTGACAGTAAGACAGTGAATATGTTTATAAAGGTCTTATTAAGTCTAGCATTCTGCTTATATAGTCCACATAAGAGCAGTATCTGTTATACCATTTAAATTATGTATAATTAATGTTATTGTTTTTGTTATGAGTACTATTTTATTGATTTTTGTACCCAAAGGCAGTGTCTCTATTTTCTTGCATTGATGTACAGTAAATTATAATTAATTTTTACTATCTTTCTTTCCACTGGCAGCATTTTGAAAAAAAAAAAAGGCTCATGTACTGAAGCAGAACAAACAGGAGAGTGTCTTGTAAGTAATTTTAAAGCCTTTGGTTTTATTTTAAGTGAGATTGAAACCATGGTAAGACTTTGAACAGAGTGACATCTGCTTAACATTTCTAAAAGATTGCTTTGGCTATTATGTTGAAAGATCTGTTGAGAATGTGAAGTGGCAAGGGTGGAAAAGGAAGACAAGTTAGAAGATAATCACAATAATACAAAAGGGTGGGAATGGTGGCTCCAGTAATGAACTTGGTGGGTATGGTTGGTTACTGGATATATATAAACCAATTCCAAGAGATTTCCTGTGTTTTCTCATCCCAGATGACACATAACTCTTCCATTGGAAGAGAAGACTTTCCAAGTGTATCAAGAAAGAGGAGTGCTCATCCTTGTTGTGTATTGCCTTATAGCCAAGGAGGATGAGGATTGAGGAATGATAACTGGTGATGTTGATGTTATAGGTGACCTAGATAGCAGTTTTGGTGCAGCTGGACATAAGACACAGTAGAATGTGTTTAAGAGTAAATGGAAAGAAGGCAGTTGAAGACAGTGTAGACCATGCTTTCAAGGAATTTTGCTCTAGGAAAGCAAAGTAATGTGCTTCTTGACAGTAGATAGAGAAAGCAAAGATTTTTTTTTTTTTAGTATGGGAGAAATAACTGCATTTATATGCTGATAAATCAGCAGAGAAAATGTGTTAAGGAGAGACACAAGAGAATTGCTAGACAGATGTCCTTGAGTAAGAAAGAGCAATGGAATCCAGAGTTTATGTAGATATCTTGTTTTTAGATAGATGGAAATAGAAATCTTTAGTAACAGGCAAAAAGTTAGAGCATGTAGGTATAAGTGCAGGTAGAAATCTGAAAGTTTTTTCTAATTGTTTCAATTTTATCATTAAACTGGGATTCAAGGCCAACAGCTAAAAATGAGTTTGAGATGATTTGATCATTAATGAACAGTCCAGCAGGTGATATTTTAGATCTCAACAAGTTAGTTTAGGCTAAATCAGGTCTTCAACCAACACTTGGAGCACAGGAGAAAGTAAGTAGAGAAAATCGAGTCTAATTTTTCAAAGTGGATACTAGGAAGAACAAGGCAGGGCATCAAGTAATCCAACAAGTAAACTGAGGATCAAGATAGGTACTGATTGCAATGTGATCTGGAAAACACCCAGAAAATGAAACACAAATCATGAGGGAGCACTAAATAGGAAAAAACTCAGCTTTGAGTGTATAGGAAGCAAAGAACCCATTCTAGAGATAGCTAAACTCAACAGAAACATAAGCTCCTGTCCTACTGCTAATATTCTGTTCAGATGCTGGGAGCCTGAACTGACATGTGAAAGCCCTTTATTGCCTGGAGCTTGAGATTATTGGAATAAACAGTGGTTAGCAAGTCTGCTTTATTGTAGAATTCAGCTTGTTTTTCATCTACATAATGCTAAATGGTAGAATCCATCATGTTCATGTTTTGTCCATACAAGCATGTAAATTTAAGCAATTAGCTGAATATTGGGTTTGTGCCAACATGGTTCTGATATCTCAAAATAAGATAATAATTTCTAAGTGAAGCATAGTAAACTGTTGTGATAATGTGTTCCTTTTAAACAATTCAAATGTTTATATACACTGTGACATGTTATTCTGTGAGGCATATGCCGCTGTATTGGCTGAGAAAGCTGGGTGATGAAAAAGCAAAATATCTAAGATCACAAAGGGTTGAGTGACAGATTCAGAGCTCAATTCTGCTTTGGATCCAGTGAACACTTATTAAGTTACTTTGTGCCAGATACCCTGTTGGGTAATTTATTTTGGCCTCCTTATTTCCAACCCTATGCTCTTTCTAAAAAAAGATCATCTCAAGAAAGCTTTCATCACCAAGAAGCTATTTTTATATTAAATAATATGAATAATGTTCACACCTTACATTCATCAATATATTCTGCTTATTTTTATTAATAAGTGATTTCAACTTAAATTTTCACAAAAAAGAGGAGCCTTTTTCCTGCAGAATTCTAATGCCCATGTTTCAATCTTTTTGTTTAGAATATCATCTTCTGAAGTCTTTTATAAAATGATGACTATTTTCAATTTGGCAATGATAAAAAGTATTGGTGGTGTTGGTAGTAGGTGATTAATGCCAGTGAATTTATGTCATGTGATTTATCCAATAAATATTCAGTTTTTTACTTCAGACCAGTGTACATAGCAGAAAAAATAAGAGGCGATAGAAAACTGCCATTTTTGCACCTGTGTTCATCTTGTTGGCAGGTGTTTATAGCTACTTTAAATGAGGGTTTGGATAATATGGTGCATTTTGTCATGACTATGCCAGAGTGGGTAATCAGATTCAAAGAAATCTGTGCTTAAAGAAATCTGTCAATAAGTTGATAAAGTTGATCTCTATAAAGAGCTAATGGGCTTGACTGTTTTTAAGTGCTTGCTTGGGAGAGCATTATGAAGACAAAACATCTAACAATGCCAGTGGTGATGCAACCTAAAGCTTCAATTATTTACTGTACTAGTATTTTATAATCAATATATTTTTTAATTTATACAATTTGGAACCAAGATAAGACTTTATGTCTCAGTATTTTCCTCTACCATTTGGGGAAGGTTGTTTTTGTTAAGAATATATGTAACTATTTGAAAATCCTATTATGATGCATGAAACTTGGCATAGTTGATAATAAAATGTATATATCAAAGGTCTTTCTTTAGAAAACATTGGGCCAGAAATTGGTACACTTGTTATGTTCTAAGTGTATTGATCAAGTTCTCTGGTTTTCCTTGGCCTAATGTTGTTGCTTTCTCTGAAACCTTAATGGCTTCTTAATAGAGCAATGCAAGTACCAATGGGGATACTTACTTTAATAAAGAACTAACGCATTAGACAAAATGCCTAAGGAATTTTCAGAAACCTATATTTAAAAGCAGATTTTAAGGTCAAAAATCTAAAACTAGAATTGAGTTACTGCTCAGTTCCATTGCTAAAGAAGTAAATTTTTATTTAAAAAAATCAAATAATTTTCTTAGGGTTGTCCCACTACTACCTCATTCCTTTAAATTTTTAATATTTTTTTACATTAACTTTTTAAAATGAATAATACTTTTATATTTCAAAATCAAAATTATATAAAGATATACATTGAGAAGTTTTGCTCCTTCCCCTGTTTCCTTCTGTCCCCACAAAAGGATAGTTGTGAAGAAAACCTTTATTAATATTCATTTAGTATTTCTGAGCTATCCAGTGGTGCTGACTTCTTTTTGAGAGGAGGATTTATTCCAAGTGAAACTAAGATGTGATTGTCCTTACTAGTTGTTTTACAGAATAATTGCTATTAATACAATGCAGGCAAAAACTATGAAAAACATTGTTAACACGGCTTAATTTAAATCTCAAAAATATAATTTATTGAATTAGAAGATATATCCAAAAAGAAATAATGATCATCTGGGATTTTTTTAGAAGAAGTAAAAGTATACTAATCTTGCACTTTACATGTAGATATCAATAAACGTAGTTTATTTTTTACCTTGATAGAGAAATTAGCTGAATACAGGGCACCTGGAATAAAGACTACATTTCCTGTGCTTCCGTGGAGGTAGGTGAGGCGACATTATTAGGTACTGAGGGGAGAAAATTTCAAAAAGAAAAGATCAGTGGGGAGCTCCAAAATCTCTGTACAAACTCTTTTCAAATTCTTAGCTGACTGCAGAAGTTTTGAACAAGGCGCCAAGTCACCCCCTAGGGGAATTCAGCAGCTGGAAGACAACAAACAAAAGCCTGCACAGAGGTTTTCGCAGTTACCTGGATGCTAGGGTGATCAAGTTTGGGGTTTGATTCCCACCGATTTAATGGTATTTGGAAAACACCTCAAGCTTTCCATGGAACTAGGAGGGACATGGAGAAACAACCATATTTCAGGAGTAAAGGCAACAATGAAATGTACCTCTTTTAATAAAATTTGCAAGTATGCCTCCCCGCTGTCAAGTTGATCCACACCAATTCAACCTTTTGCTGGAACAAAACTCAGTACTCTTCAGAGGAAGAAGCAGAGTGTTGTTCTGGAAGCCAAAAGGGCAAGTAAATAAACAGGAAGAAATAGAACAAACTCAAACATTGTACTAGTACAGCATGTCCTCAAATAGCGTCATTTTGCTCAATGCTATTTCATTATAACCTTGATTTAAAAAAAAAGAAAAGGCAAATCAATTCTCCGCTAGGTCACTGGCATTTGGAGTTTGCACCTTCTCCCCATGTACTGTGTGGGGTTCCTCCAGGATTCCAGTTTCTTCCCACATCCCAAAGACATCCAATGAAGTGAATTGCATGTGTGAGTGACACTGATAAAGGGTGGCCTGTCCTGTGTTGGGTCGCACTTTGCCTCCTGAGCTGCCAGGATAGCTTGGGTCACCTGAACTTAAATAAGCAGTTTTAAAAATAATTATCTTGTTTTTATTTATTTTAAATATATGTATAACACATTTATTTTAGTGTTTCATATTAGAAGTGTTTGGATTTTTATTTAGAAAATCGGTGTTTTTTTGTTAACAGAAATATGCCATAGATACCAAACTCTTGTTTATATTTATTAGCCTGTGGTAAACTGGTTTTGTTATAAATCATTTAGCTTAATTGCAGTTTTCAAGAACCTATGTATGACATTAAGTGAGGACTTACTAAGTTCAGTTGCATATAACAAGAAAAAAAATTTAAAGACCCTCAAGAAAACAGCTTAAAAAACTTTACAATATGTCATCTACAATGTTTAGTATACAATAAAACATTTATAGACAAAAATACAATGCATAGTCAAAAGAAAAATAGAACAATAGATCACCCAGGTGAAAAGAGCAGACAAGGACATTAAAATAGCTATGAAATATGTTAAGGAACCTACAGAAAAAGATGGAAGTAGTGAAAGAAATTAGGAAATTTCAGGAGAGAGAAAATATAAAAAAAACTAAATGGAAATCCTGGAGCTAAAAAAAACACAACGTCTAAAATAAAAACTTAATTGCATGGTAATAACAGGTAGTAAGATTTAAATGTAAAAACCTAATTTTTTTTTTCTGTAAAAATAAAATATAAAGTAAAACCATACAATTTTACACAAATATGTAAGCAATATTTTTATTACTTTGAGGTGGAGAAGGCTATTCTCAACATGGCACCAAATATGAAAACCATTTTTTAAAAAGTAAAACATTTCCTGAAATAAAAATTTTATAAAATTATTACCACTCAAATTAAAATACAAATAACAGAAACATTTGTAGTATATAGGTATTGCTAATTTTACTGTAAAGATATCAATGAATAAAGTTCTAATAGCAAAATGGGCAAAGGACAGAATAAAACCTGTAAATAGATACAGAAGGCCAAGAAACAGGGGAAATATTCAGTTTCAGCAGCGATGAGAGAGATGACAAAAAAGGAACTGCCATTATTTGCCTATCAGATTAGCAAGTTTATAAAGTTTACAAAATAGGTTGACAGCAATGTTGGGAACTGGACAAACATACAGTGCAGTTGAAATGCAAAATAGTACAATTTCTCTAGAAGGCATTTTGTGAAGCTGTATATGAAATTCATTAAATATGGCATTCTCTTTGACATAATATTTTAATTCTAGAAATTTATCCCCAGGGAAAAAGTGAGTTAAAATAGATATTGAATGTATTAATATATGTATATTTATAATACAAAAAGACAGAAATAGTCTAAGCACCTAAAATAAAGGTCATCTGCCTATTCATGTATATTCATTAAAAATTATAATATAGATATTTCTTGCTGTGATATCTATATAATATGTTGTGAGGAAAAGCAGGTTTCAAAACAAGGCATAATAGAAGCATATGTTTGTTAAAATTTAATGTTACATTCATACACATATGTTTGTACAGTAACAAGCCTCAAATAATATGCATCAAAATGGTGAATATAGTTATTCATGGGCAGGAGAATTACAAGTGAGATTTTTTTTTTTTTTGTATCGGGGTTCCCTAATCAAAATAATGTAAGTTAAAGAGAGTTTCTGTAGACTTTTTATTCCCTTCCTCTGTTGTCTATATTTTCTATCCTGAACTTGTTGAATAAATAATCTTTAAAAAAATGAAGGGTTACTGCCATCTAATGATTAGCAATATATTTGAGCTACATTTTGGGTTAAATAGGTTTCTGTGAGTTGGCACATCCACCATGAATAAGACTGACTGTAGGAGAAAAATGTATTAGGGATTCCAAATAACATCCTTTGGAATAAAAGGTATTGTAGGATAGGAACTTCTCGTTCTATTCTAGTCACTCTGTCCCTTTGGCAATCAATTGCTCTTTGGGGCCATTATGAATCTCTGAATAAACAAGAGACAATCTGTGTTCATGCTTTGAGTGGCAACTTTAATTTAGACAATCTGTAAATTTGAGAAAAAGATTCCATCAACTCCCTCTGAGCTCTTTTTTCTCTCAAGTCAGCTAAAGCTCTTCCAGTTTTTCCACAGCCGTGGTTAGACTCAAACATGTGTACATAGAGCTCTCTTGGCACAATTCAACACCAGCATACAGTGGAATTCAGTCAATTGTAATCCTTCGAGAGCTCCTTTTAGAATCACATCTTTGGTTTCCTGGGTGATGTAGACATCTGCACTCATGTGAGAACAATATACAACTTTGTTACCAGAAGTGTAAGCTACTTGAGTTCTGTACAGGAAGGAAGAAGATCAGAACCTGCACAGCATTTAGATTAAGTTTCTGGGGAGGAAATATAGTACTGGGAATATACTATTTTATACTGAAATACTAAAATCAAATGTCTATAGGGACAGTGTGATCAAAGCCCAGTGAAGGAGTAAACCTCTTTTTTTTACTCAGTTTGGAAATAAACCTCTAAAAGAAAGCCAAAAGTCCCCTTTAGCTATTAGGTTAAATTTTTAAAAAATTATTATGGTAGATATTATTTGCTTTCACAGTAGTGCAGAGACATTAAATGGCAATCTGAAACCATGCATAGTGATCTTAGTAATAAACAGGAAAAGTATAATTATTCTGTGACCATTAGAAATTGTCATCAGAACATTAACAACTCTCTTGGTTTTAAGTATATAGGGAAATGCTTTTACATACTAAAGCTAATATTTAACACATTGCTATTTAAAATATCAAAAACATTAATAATTGTTTCATTTATTTGGAAAAAACTTACCAAGAGTGGTCTGAGTAGTGATTGACTTATTGTGGTTACATAACTTATATTAACTGAGCTCTATTCTATATTTTGACCAATTGTCATGCCCCTTTCTGAATTTGGATCAGCTTGCATTTTATCTTTTCCCTTTCAATGTTGTGAAGTATCTACAAGATTCCTTTAGAAAGAGATTTTTGCCAGCATCATTTCCTCTGGGACATCATCATTCATTTCCTCACAACTGCTTTCTTCATATATGTAGATAGCTTCTCCTTTACTATTTTCTGGCTACATATGTAGAGCCTTCCCAGTGGTGGCAGTGTCTACATTCCCACAGTTGGTTAGGACACCATTTGCGTTCCATTCAAATATCTTGCCCAGGATTATCACTTTTGGTCTTTTTTTCTTTTCTGGTCTCTTTACTTTTATCTCTGTTGTCCAATCCCTCTTCAACTATCCATTTTTGTAATAAGTCATGTGGATTTTAAGAGACAACAAGGCAACATAAGCCCATGCTTTCCAATGTATGAACTGAACGAAGACATGCAATGCTACCAATCACTGACACACTTTGAAAGAAGTGATGTGATTGATCACTGATCATGAAACACATTTATTATTTACAGATGTGTGATTAGTGAATTGAATTGCTAGCAGCAAGTTTTGTACTTTAAGTAATTTTCAATGATTATAACGTGGCAACTGAAATTTAAACTGTGTTGCTGGGGACTGCTGTTATTCAACCAAACTGTGGTAACTAGAATTCTTGCAATTTGAGAATGGCCAGTACTGGATCAGAATTAAGTCTTCCAAACTTATGAGGAAACAAATTTCTGTAGAGGAAACCAGAGCTGCTTCTGAACTTCTGGTTGCATAACTCTTCTGAACTTTTTTATTTATATATAGCTGTGGCTTGAACAAGAAATCATTACGATAGTAGCACAATACAGTTGTATTAACAGAGCTGATATAAATGTGGAGTCTAGCTGATGTGGTCCAAAACTGACACTTAGATTGAATCTAGTGGCAGATTGGAGGGATAGAAGAGTTGTTTATTTCTGGGTAATGAGAGGGGAAAAAAGAAAATTTGGAAAAATTAGAGGTGTTTCTGCACATAAAAGAAAAAAAGCGGAGACACTAATTCCAGCAAGGTGAGAGTTTTCCACAGGTGACCCTCATTATTTAAGTAAGCTAATTACATTAATATTTTTCTCCCCTAGCTTATCTTTCCTTTGTGACACACTGAATTCTTTATTAGAGTCTGTCATGAAAAATAGAACCTATTTTTTAAAAATTAAATGGATAACATAGTATCTGAATGACTAAAGTAAAATTTAAAGAAGAAAAATTTCTAATAAGGCAAAGATTATGTAGTGAACATGAAGACTTTTTAAAAATAAGTGGGTTACACTCATTAAATCAATTACTGAAAACATTTTAAAAATTTAGAGTATGAAAGAATTTGTTAAAATAGCTTTTAGGAAAATAACAAGAATGCTGAAGAATATTAAAATAGTCAAGAGATCAGATCCTCCATGTTTTAACACATTTTGCAAGTTAATTTTGGAAACTTTAAAGGCAAGAATTCCATGCAGCACAGAATTGCTATTTGTAGCTTTATGAAAGATAGGTGAACATGTAAACTTAATATTAGGAGAGATGATTATAGAAGAACCTGTACATGCAGGAACAATCAGTAAAGTAATTCTGAGAACAGGTAAGAATAAATTCAATTTCATTTTCAGCTTTTATTCTTTCCCAAAGGTGTTACATTAGTAAATAAACAGAATGTGGCTCTGCACCTGAGGTTTGCTAGAATAATTGATAGAGTATCTTGTGAATTGGATTTATTTCCCACACTGGGGTTAGAAGACTTGAAGAGCAGTTGGGAATACTGCAATCTGGCTGGCAAACCAAATCCTGATGATAAATGTCAGTAGGTCCAGTTGGAGGTAGGAAGGAGCTGGTGGGGTGCCTCAGCAGTCACGATTAGATATGATCATAATTAGCATTTTTATTAGGGAATCGGAACAAGAAGTAAACATCAAATTAATGGAAGAGCTGAAAAATGAACTGGGAGCATTAGTTTATAGCAATGGGGAACATAATAAAATATAGATAGGTAGAAAATGAAGAACTGTGGTGAGAAAAAAGAAAAGAAAAATAGAAATCTAGTTCTGCAAGATGATGAATTATTTCCACAAGGATTTTAATCTGAAACTCAATTATGCAGTGCTCTGAATTTGTATAATAATAACTAAAGGTGCCTGCAAAGACAGTAGACTAGGACATTATAAGTTGTGATCAGAGTTTTGTTGTCCCCAATAAATTATTCTGCCTACCTACACCCATATCTCATCTGTACCAAGAAAATGTTGGAATGAAATGCCTGCATTAGAGCCTCTATGGCCAGAATATCGTATATAATGTCACGTACACACAAACGAACTTTGACAGCAATGCCCATAAATATTTCCATTGGTTATGGAGTAATATTGGACTTCTTGTTTTCTAATCATAGCTGTATTACATGATGGTAGATTCATCCTAAGTGCAAATAGAGAATGTGATGTCATGAGCACTCTCTCAGGTTAGACTCTGAAAGGGTTTTTTGTTTGTTTTTGTTTTTAGTAAAAGAAGGAGCAAGGGTGCTGCATAGCCAAAACTGGAAAATTCTCAAGGAATGAATGGTTTCTTCTTTCCTTCCCGTCTCTGGTTGGTTGGTTTGTTTTTCCTCACATTTGGATATCTGAAGAATATACAGGTGCTGGCCTTTTTAGATCTCCAAACTCTTTTTTGCATTAAATTGTTTAATTATCTGATTAAGGGAAAATACATCAATGATAAATAGATTTCAGTGCCTATTTTAAGATCATAGATCTGTCTTTTATAAGAGGGGTTTGTTAGGCTTTTGTGCCTAAGCAAGAACTAGCTGGTTATTTAATACCAAATACAAAATCCAAAAATTTTTCTAGAATTTAACATTTATACAATTGCTTCTATGTTCACTTGGAAAGTTGAATGGACAGATAACTTTAATTGAACAGTATAGCTACTGTAACCAATGAAAATCAAATTGGAATTTAAATTTACTTGAGAAGGCTTTCCTAGGTTACTGTTCCCTCTCCCCACCTCAGAAAAACAGAAAAATATTATTAGTAAACTGAATAGGAATTAAGTGAATATTTTTTTCTGGTCTTATATGAAGAATAAATTTCTTCAAATTTACTTTTTAACTTTTGTACTCTTAAGTCAATTAACATTGGAGTTACAAGAGCAATTATGTCTACTTTGCCCAAATAGCCAGGGCATTCAAATCCACTCTATCCACTAATCTATTCCATTGTAATATGTCTTGCTCTATTTTTACCTCAGACTATAAGTCCCCTCAGCAACAAAAATTATTTTGTTGTCTCATTATTGCCTCTAAACAAAGGGTGCCCTCTTTTTTTTATAGAATAAAACAGCATTTTTTTTAAGTGAAGGAGTTTGAAAACTAAACCTCTAACTCTCTAATATTAATCTTTATACCTGTCCCAGAATGAAACAAAAATAAAAGCAAAAAAGTAAAAAAAAAAAAAATCCAAAAGTAACCAATTAAAACAGCCAACACCAGCCACAAGCAAAAACAGTAACAAAACATCAGAAATTATAACCTAAAGATACATTCAAATGAAGGAAAAAAAATAATGGAAACCACAAAACAAATCAAAAATCATTTATCACCTTATAGTGTTTCTTTATATAACCATAACTAGCAGTTATTCTGCTATTTAAGCAATATAGATACATGTAAAAATAGGATATCTAATTTCTTATAGCCTCCTAAGAGGATACTGTAATTGTTTCTACTTTGCAGACAAGGAAAGGGAGGCACAGAGAAGCGCAGCACTTGCCTAGAGACGCATAGTTTGAGGAGAGGTTTTGAAGAACCCACACTCAGCCAGCAGTGCCCCACTCAGCGGGCTGCCTTTACTTCCCAATTTTTGGCAACTCCATGCGTAAGCACTCAAACACATCACACTCATTTTTTTAGATGAAGTTTAGTGATGCAAAAGGTCCAGTGGCAATTCAGAGTAGGACTCTTCATTGCTGGGTGAAGCAAGTTTGTTCTGTTTTCAACCCTCTAGTTGCAATTTAATCTCCTTCAGCACTAGGCGAGTATTTATATTGTGTTGCCTAGGTTCTGAAAATAGGTAAATGGATAGAAATCTGCTGTATAAAGAAATCACAGGTATGATATCCAGTCACATTAACAGCCTGCCTGTCCTCAAGGGGAGGAGGTTATACAGAATATGTACATGAACAAGCGGGTCTCCCGAGGGGCATCTTAGAATTCTGCCTATCATAGAGCAGGGAAGGTTTCTGGGACATTTTTTGCTGCCTCACATATGCAGCAAAACAAAACCAAAAGGGGAAAAACAAAAACTTTGATTACTGGATCTGTGCACTGACAATGTTGAACTTTACTCAAACCCTGGAATCCTGGAAAAACAGTTTGCTTTAAAAATCCTCTGTCTTATATTCTGCAAAACAACTTATTGTAAGGAATCCCCATTCCTGTGGGACTTTGTTAAGACTCAGGGATACCTCTCTAGTTTACTCCAAGTTCCCACTCTCTGCCTCAAATGATTTGTGCCATTAATCAATTGGACCAAAATGCCCATTAACCTGACTTCATCAAACGTTAGTTCAGCTTCTCTCCTTCCCCTAGGCCCTTGAACTTTGGCTACCCTCAGTCTGAGTCAGCAGACTTCCCCTCCTTAGCCCCTTCTGAGCATAGGCTGATCTTAGGGTATAAATTCTCTGATCTACTATCCTATCACTGCCACTTCCACTCTTCACCGTGGTCCTGCTTCCCTATATATAGCTCCCTCTAGTCTTGTTTACCCACCCTATAAAAGAAAAACCCCTTTCTACTTAACTAAGAGGTTTGCAAATTTTAGAGTTAGAACATCCTCCCTATTGCAGTAGTCCTTTTTCCTCCTCTTGCAATAATCCTTTCAAACAAAGTCTCTCCTTTCCTAAGTCCCATTTACACACACACACACACACACACACACACACACACACACACACACACACAATCTGTGCCCTTCAGGACAATATTCTATTCAACTAATGTAATTTTTTAAACCATTGCTCCGAAAGCAGGACAATTATTTCTACATCTCAGGCTGCTATGCACTGAGACAATGACCGAAGTGAGTCATGCAGAAGTCTCCACGCAGCCGTAGTTCCTTTCCTTGGAATAGTTAATTAAAATTACCTCTCTCAGACTCCAATGAATTTAATCTAGTTAGCTTAAATTAGCACTGAGCCAAAATGAGGGTAAGAAAGAATTTTAAGGAAAAAAACTACAAGGAAAGGTCAAAAGAGTCTTAAATTTACAAGATTGCCATTGATACTGGCAGTGTGACAAAACAATTTTTTTAGAAGCTAAATCAAGATAAAAGATACTTTAATCCTTTGATTTGGTTGTGCTCTGGCAGCCATATGAAATAAAGCAAAACCCACCAAATTCATGGTCTTCAAATGAGGTCTTATAGCCTTCTCTAGAAAATATTAGTCACTCTACATTTTCATTAGGGGCTTCATAGAGTTCTGATGAGGACAATTTGAAATTATAACTGATTTTTAACATTTTTTCTTCATAAACCAAAGCATTTTTATTTTCCCCATAGTAACTTGTCATTATTACTTCATTTAATGATCAACTTTACTATGAGACACAAATAGAAAATACCATACTAAAATTATAAGAGGACTAATTTATCCTTTGATATTAAGTAGGTTCAGTTTTTCAAAACTTGAATTCATAAAACTCTTTGGATTGATAAGATTTAGAACTTTTTAAAGTCTAAACATTTTGTTTAAATTTTCAAAGTTCTATTTATACCCAGGAGAGTCCAGTTACTAGATTTAGAGATTTAAAAAGCAGAACAATGGACATGGTTCCATAGTGTAGTGGTTAGCACATCTGATTTACATGCAGAAGGTCCTGGCTTCACACCCCAGTGGAGCCACAGTTCATTGTCTGTGGCTCTGCTACCCTGAACAAGCCTGATGTCTGATATTAGAAGCTCAGGCCTGGTTAGCATTTGGATAGGAGACAACCTAGAAAGACTAGGTGCTGTAGCCATAAATAATAATAAATAATAAAAAATAATTTAAAAATAGAAAGCAAAATGGGACTCAGGGCTTAGAATGTATGGAGTTGAGCAAGTTTTAAAATCTCTACTGGGCTGCATTCTTAGTAATAATAAACTAGATTTTTAGATTTGAATAATGTCAGTTACTACACAACAGCCATATTCTGGTTTAGGGGTAGAAAAGAAAAATCAACTTAATGTATGCATGATTTAAAGCCTAATATATTTCTATAGCCACTAGCAAAGCAGAAAATCTACTTGATTTAACATGTGTGTCTTCTTGTATATTAGCATAAGCATAGTGGTAATTTGATAAAGGATACGGAAAGTTTAACTTAATGGCAATTAAATGGATCCATGTCAAGTCATGTTGTTATAATCATCTATTTCTTCTTTCCTATAATATTAGTTTATATTTGAGGATACTGAATAAGACTTAATCATATAACTCCCAATTCTCTAAATTCCATTAAATTCATAAAATTAGATTAAAATTTTATAGATTAAAACATGGAGATAGTAGTATAGAATTTCTGGCACAATGAAAAAAAAAAGGAATAGCAGCTTTGTTCTTGAAATGCAATGAATGCTTCAGGTACAATTTCAGAAGAAACAGGAAAAAAAATCAAACTTGTCTAACTATTTAAAATTAAAATTATCTATTAATTTAATCCTATGGAAAAATTATTATTCAGCACGGTATCATGATAATGTCTATATCATCATCACTGAGTCAAGACACAGGCAGTTCTACCACCAATCCATATAGCCTGATCTAAGCTGGAACCACAATGCTCTCGGCTTTAAACAATCACTGGACATATTGCTCATTGTATCTTGGTATTTTTCTCTTGCCATCCCAATTCCATTCTTATCCAGAAATTCCAGCAGTTAGATCTAGCTTATTATAAGCTGACCTGACTCTCAGATCTAGGCCATGTTCTCTTGCTAGATATAAACCATCTCAGAAAACATCAACATCAGGCAAAGTCACTCTAAGACCATGATAAATGGGACAAAAACAAGGTCACTGTGCAACCTGCAAAATATCAATTAATGACTGTTGCTTCTTTACCAATGACAGCTTTATTCTCACTCTAGTCTGTTGTCCATATAGATAAGAGTCACTGAGATACCCAATCATGCGGGGAGAGGTGTGTGTATGTGTGAAAGAGAGAGAGGGAGGGAGGGAGGGGGAGAGGGAGAGGGAGAGAGAGAGAGTGATAGAGATAGAGATAGATCTGGATCCCATCAGAGTAACTTATTTCTCTGACAATGATGTTATGTTTCCTTTCCATGTGAAGAAAACCTCTTGATAGAATAATGAAGCCAATAAGCAGAAAAGCAGAATTAGAAATGGAATCCCTGTCCTGGGTCTCCTGGGATTCCCTAATCTCAGGTATTGCTGAGACCTCACATCCCTCTGCCCTTGCCAGAGTTTGGCTGTTCATCTGTTCCTTAGATTCTGAGAATTCATTAGTTTATCTTATTTTCTCAATCCAACTAAATTTATGTCATGTGAAAACTATGCCTAACTGATATACTTATTTTTCATTACTGTCTTCTGCAGCCAGACCTCTAAAAACTAAACCATGTTTCTAGCTGGAGAATTATAGAGGAGGGATGCAATTAAAATAAACTCTGCTGACCTTGGCTATGATCTGTAGTTTTGGTAAATATCCACTTTTAAGACCTATACTAGCTCTTTTTGTGATTCTCCAAATATATATTTTTTAACTCAAGATATTCTAAATGAAAAAAATACCTTTGGTTGAGAAGCACCATCCTTGGAGGAATTGCATAGATGAATGCAGACAGAAAGTGAAAGATGTATAAACTTTTGAAAAGGAAGAGAAAACACCAACATCTAGCAAAATTAATTGTGTTCTGATTTGAATTTCCATTTTTTTCCTAAAGAAAATACATTTACATTTAGTATTTAAGGTTACAGATTTGCAACTTGAAGAGATAATAAACCTGATTCTTAAAATGAATGAGCATCATTAATACATTTAATTTTCTTACCAGATTTATCCCCAACCTGGAAAATATCCTTGGCTTTAGTTCTAACAAGGGACCAAACGCAAGGGAAAAGACCGTCCATGGCCATAATTTCTAGACAAAAGACCTACTAGAAAGACAGAAAAGAGGGTATCAGAAGAAAGAATGCTTAATTTCTTGAAATTAAAATGACAACATGATCAATGTGGCATTACAATGAAAGTGATAACCATGTAATAATGTATCCTTTGATGTTATACTCACATATAACATTTCCCTGAAGAGCATGAAGGACAGCATTGACTTCTTGAATTATTTATTCAAGAAATATTTATTGGCTCCTGCCCTATGCCATGGGCAATTCTACATAGTACAGATACCTTCTCTAGTGAACAATAATATACTGAGGATCCAAGATATGGCTGGTCTTTGTGCTTGCAAATGGTACTTATGAAAAGAACCAATATTTCTCTGTGCAGAAAAAAGTTGCATTGCCCATAATGAAAGTGCAAAAGCAGGCTTCACTCAACAAATTTTACAGTGGAAGCAAGATCTTTTGGATATGCTATTGCACCTGAATACCTGTTTTGCAGATATATTGAGGCCTGGTTATACAGGTTATACAGGGTGAGGGCAACAGTCTTCTTTCTTCGATAAGGGAACTATATAATTTATTTTCCAAACTAGGAAACCTTAAAAAGTGGAAGGAGGTACTGGTAATAATTAGGCTGGGCAGGCCAGCAGTCAAGTCATTCTCTGTGCCTGACTAACAAACACACCAGCCTTGTACCCATCAGCTCACTCTGCTGATCTGCAGCTGTTCTTCTGGGGTGGTCTGAGTCTTTACACAGCCATCCTGTGCCACCTAGCAAGATCTTGAACTTCAGAAAAAGCTAGTCGACTCTGGGAATACAAAGGAGACTCCAATTTTAACTTTCCCGGTTTGTAGGGCTAGACAAAACTGTCAGCAGGGAACTCTTGATATTTTGACAGCTTTATCTCCAGTTCCATAAGGAAGGAAATATTCTCTTCCAAAAAAATTTGTTTTTCTTTTTCTTGTTTTATCAGCTTCAAAGAAGGCTAAAGGACATGTTTGAATTTTTGGTTCTTAGGGCCTGTAAATTCAGAGTGTATTGTGTGAGCTCCCTACAGCGCCTCTGCTGGGTAATTGAACACAATGTAAAATTTGCTAGGATACTACTCCGGATGAGTGGGGCAAGATAATATGACTTATAAAAGCTTTTCAATTTCTAATCTTTATAACATGTAATGCCTCATAAAAGTGACACTTTTATTAGCCCAGTAATAAGACATGTAATCGCTGCTTGACAAATGTTGGTGTAGTAGGTTAACGGCTCTGGATGTGTTGTTATTTATTATTATTTAACCTTAATTGCACTCCAGCAGGGTTGCTGTTGAATAAGACACATTCTGTGTGTTTTAAGAAACATCTCTTATGTGATTTAAAATTCATACAAAAATTGGGGGCAGGAACAGGATGGGGAAGTTTTAGAGAGAAGCTTGCCTTATCTGGGGGTAATGATTCAGTAATTACCAACTTTATTTCATTTGATGAATTAACCTACATTTCCACTTGTTCAGGGCTCTTTCTTGCCATTTTTCCCTAAGAAATCTATGCTCCTTTTCACTAGCCTTTGGGCCATTCTCCAAGATCATACCTGTCTTGTTCTCTGTTAAAATACCATGCACAGCTCATGATACAGTGGTTAATCTGTTGAACAAAGCAATAACTTTTTTAGTAGTTTATCTGGGTTGATAATGTGCAGGATATTAACAACACTGAAACACAGTTTGCCAAACTATAATCTACGCTCTTGGCAACTTTTGGCAATTATCTTACCACATTGTTTTCTTATAAGCATATATAATTTCGGTGAACATTTCTTCTATACTTTACAGATCAAGCAAATCTCTGCGATTTAATTTAGGTATATCTAGAAACATTTCCGAAACATAAACCCAATCATTTTAATTTATTTCCTTTGAATGGAAGGGCTGTTTTTAAGAGTCCTCTATTAAAATAAACTCTTGATTGTTAATAAACCCCATGACTGAGATTGGCCCCCAAGGGAGCCTGAGATGGAGGTGTGAGGGCACCACCCACAGTCTGCCTACTGTTTGCCCCACAGTAATGTTTACACATAGCTTTTAAAACACTTGAAAACCTGCAGCTTTGTAGAAAAAGACTCCACATTAATAAATATATAATATTCAAGGTTATGAAATTTAAAAAATAGCAGCCATAGGCATTATTTTTTCTTTTAGAATCCACAACTGTTTTTTGGGGATGATAATCACAGATCAAGAGGAGAGGGGGTATTTAGCTCTTATTTCAAATTAAAATAACCATCATTAATTTTTAGAAAAATTATAAGCTTCTGTATAAGTGCTGCATTGATGTGTTACTGTTTTTTCTTGATATTTAACTTTCTCGAAAACTTTATTTCAGTAGTAAAGATGAGATTTTGATAGATGGAGCAAAAATTTATTTTTGCCTTTAAAAAATGTGTTTTCTCCTCAGGTGCTCAGATTTCTCATGGCAGCATTGATAATTTAGAGAAAGTTGGCTCTCCAGTTATGTTTGCAGTTATGAAGAACAGAGGGTAGCACTTGTGAACATCAGAGTTTCCTGTCATTTATTGAAGTACAATCACTGCTTTAATTTATAACTCAATCCCCTTACTTAATCTGGAAAGTGCTGTTAGGGTATGAGGCTCTTCTCCAGCCTAGGTGAATGCTCTGCAAAGCCAAACTGTTTTGAATATGTACTGTTGATTTCAGTGGAAGTATTAAAATGGAATGTACCATCAACAGGTTACAAAGCTATTGCAAAGTTTCAAGTGGATGATGGCTTATAGATTAGACAAATTTTGATGACATGGAAAATGTACCAAGAGTAAGGAAATATACAAAATTAAAATTATGAATCACCTTTTCTACATAAATTAATTTAGCTAATTAATGTTAATAAAATCTTGGGCTTGCTATTGATTGGATGACGTAAGATGATTTTTACCTAGAGTGTTGTCACCACTGCCATTTAGATATTCTTGTATTCAGCTTGCCTCCATCACATTTTATAAGCCCACTCATTCATCTTTCATTCAAATGTAATGGATCCAAAATGAGGCACCCAACTAAGAAGAATGTCAACCCTGAGCTTATCTCTTTTTCGATGACAAAATTTTTAACCCCTCTGAAGATAGGTTTATAGTTGAAAAGATGTGATATTATAGATGTCATCCCATATGATCATTTTTCAGATCTGTTTATTAATATGAGATAAAAGATAAAGCAGCAGGGAGAACAGTAATGTGAAATGTAAAATAAAAGACTTGTTATATCTTTCCTTAACATAAAACCTCACTATTCTCCTGGCTCTAATATAAATTTTTAGTTTTTATTTTACTTTTAAAATTATTCATGCCTCACTACTCTTCAATCTGTCTTCTGTTTATATAACCATATCATGGAGAGAGAGGATGCCAAAGATATGAAGAAGCCAAGCCCACCCATTTGATATTCTACAATACAAATAAAAAATAATTCCTGGTAATATGCAGAAGAAAATAATTCTTGTTCTAGGACAGGAAATAGTCTTCTGCCACTTTTCTACCACTTATTTTTTCTGGGCTTGCTTAAAATAGATAGTAAATATATATTTTTCCAATGACATAGCAAAAATTCAGAAATAAATGGATAAACTGAGCTGAAAAGATTTTATTTCTACCTACCTTTTTCCATGTTTAAATTTTGTTAGGATTAATTTTATTTTTTAATCCCCAGCACTTAGCTGCGGATGTTTGGCATATAAAAAGTTGGTACTCAGAAATGTTTGAATGAATGAACATGGAAGGATGAGAATAGGAATGACTGAGACTAGGAAAAGTGTAGATGACAGGCAAAGAGATCAGTAAATGTGCAACCCTTTACAAACATACCTTCTTAATGTGAGTTGCTGTAAACAGAAAGGTTTTCATCTTCCTGCTCTTCCTTCTTTGATTATTTATCTTCACAGAAAAATAAAGCACATTTGCTTTACTCTTGTTTTTGCCAATTCTGCTGCCTGGAGGTTCCAAAAGAAAGGGTAATCTCCTTGTTGTTTTTTTGTTTGTTTGTTTGTTTGTTTGTTTTTTTTTTTTTTTCTATAAGGACTGCACTTCCTATAGTTCATCATGATTACTTTGACCCTGTTCTGGATGTGGTAGTTTTTCATGTTGATGACTCAAGATAGATCATGAATGTACATATATTTTGAATTTCTAAACAAGTCTGGTTTTGCTCAAGTGTTCTCAGTGATTTTTTTCCAGCTAAAGTCATCTTTCTGGGTTTTCTATATACTTTGTACTGTTGTGCTAGAGAAGAGTCACATTTGGGATTTTTTTTCTGTTTCACTGGAGAACTTTATGGATGAGAACATCACCTTGAATTCCTTATGTTTAACCTTTTTGACAGCTTTTTCCCTAAAGAAAGCCATAACATTTATTTAAATGCTTTTTTGTCCACATTTTATGTTCTTTTTTTTTTTTTTTACAACTTTATTGTTGGGTAATTGGCATACAGCAAACTGCACATATTTACTGTGTATAGTTGGTTAAGTTTTTGATATATGTATTCACAGGTGAGACCATCACCATAATCAAGAGAGTTAATGTATCTGTCACCCTAAAATTGTTTTTGGATCTATAGGCCCATTGTCTTCAGGGTCCTAGACCATTTCCTAAAGAAGTGAGATAAAGAAGTAAACTCAATTTTGTTGTTGTTCTCTCTGTCCCATTTCATTTCTGGGATGTTATTATATCTTATAAAAGAAATTTTATTTTTAGATTTTAGGATAATTTTATTCTTCTATACACATCACTGAGGATTCTTTTTTACTTTTTCTTATGTCAGAGACAGATAGTTGTCTCTCAATATCCACACTTTCACTTTTCCTTGTTAATAGCTACCCTGAATTTTAGCTGGACAGTCAACCATATTTCCCAGTTTCCCTTGTAGTAAGGTATGACCAGGTTCAGTCCAATTCTGATGTAAGCATAATGAATGCAACACCCTGCTGTTGTCATGAAGAGAAGTAATGTGTGCACACTTTCCTTTTAGCCTCTCACTAGGTATAATACATCTTAGACCATGAGATAGAAAGTTGGAAGTAGAAACCCCCAAAACAAATAGGACTATAACAGTCCCAAACTTTCATATCAAACCACTACGTGGGAGAAAAGTAACTTTCTGTCTTCTTTAAGACATTCTTATTTGGGGTTTTTTGGCTGCTGTATTCAAGCCTATGTTCTAATTAGGACACTTCTATTTTATAATAGGGAAAACTTGGACAGAGTGGGTAAATAAATAGAACTGTGCTTTGAGTCATCTTATTACAATAATTATTTCTAAAATAAACTCAAGATAAATAGCAAACTATTTGAAGTCATTTCCAATGAATCTCATAGAATCTCAGATATTTAGGAAAATATTATAGCAAGATAGGTGACCTAAAATGCTTGCATAGCTGCTGCTATTTAGACTTAAATATTATAGTTCTATAAAAGTCTATTCTCAAGAATTGTTGTTTGCACAAATATCTGGCTAGATATACTAGCCTCATTTATTATATCTGAAATATTGACATTCTTATTTCTCTAGGCCATTGCTGTTTTACCTTCATTATAGTGGCAGTTAGAAACTTTTCTAGAATGACAAGACTTGATTTGATATCATCATGTAAATAAACCTGGCATAATTTTTCAGTGCTCTGCTAGAAAGAACCAAGTGTTAAATATGTCATCATTTTATACTTTTTATATGCAGAAAGTCTAATTCGACATTATCTCAATGCCACAGCTGTACCGATTTTCCGTGCTACTCAAACACCCTTCAACATTTGGAACTTCTTTATTATAATGGTAGATGGTATGTAATGAAGGTAGTTCTGAAAGGCTGCAACATAACAGACATTTACTGCTGCCGAATTGAAATATCAGGCTCAGCAGATGAACAGGTTGCCTAGCAACTGATATTGCAAGCTCCAGCGACTGCTCATGCCCACTGAGATTGACAAGGGAGCCATCACAGGCTGCCTGTACCTTCCTATTTAGTAGTCTAACAATGAGACCAAACCCCCAGTGGGGGATGATTAAATATTAACATTTAAATAATATATCTATCTATGTTTATATATATATAACATCCTATATATGATATAGTTAGAAACTTTTCTTTGAGAAATCCCTATGTTAATGGAGGGAGAGCAGGGAGAGAGAAAGAGGAGAGAATGAGTGCGCTTATGCTAGTGTGCCCCTGGAGAATGGAAAAAGTAGAAAAATTAGGATCTTAGAACAAACAAAGAAAATGGACCTACTGCGGGTTACTGCGGACTTTGGCTTTCCATTTTATATTGAAGTTCAGTTTATTTTGGCTGAGAAGCATGACTAATGCAGGCATGACTAGGCATATCCAAGAAATTTTGTCTCAGGATGTAAGAACCATGAAATGATTTTTGAATATCTAAACAGGCAAAGCTATGCGTTTCTGTATGTTGTTTTATATGCAATCATATTTATTACATGTCTCAAATTGTTGATCAGTTCTAGCAGTCTGATTTAGTAGTGCTCGTTTTAATCCACTGGGAACCAAATTTTATTTTTTGTTTAAATAACTCCTATAAAATATTCTTTTTATATGCTGTTTCACAGACAGCAATTTATTTTTTGGAGTTTGTGACATATGTAACCATGAAGCATCATTCAAAATGTATCTCTTTAAAATAAATTCAGGGTCCTATTATGCATGACAATTCTTTTGTGAGATATTCAAGCAATGAATTGAAGCCTCTTTTGTTTTAGGCAAAAAAAAAGGATCCATTTTAAGGTTTCTCATTTTGGAAAAAAACTCTTAATTATAACTTTATCCCATTTCAAATAAAAGTAAATATATATTTTACTATGTTTCTCATCTAGAAATAATTATTTTTATTCTCATTGATATAAAGCACATGACCTAATTAGCATATATTAAAAATGCATATACCTTTTGACCCAGCAGCTCCACTGGTAGAAATTATTCTTAGAATAGGCTCCCAGTATACAGATACACATAGGTTCGAGGACTCTCAATGCAATATTGATCATAAAAGCAAAACCTCATAATTTAAATGTCATTAGTAGGGTACTAGTGACATAAAGAATAGCTATAAAATGAAAGACTAGAGATCCATTATACATAAAATATGGATGTATATTTTTGCAGGGAATATACCCAAGATATATTGTTAAAGAGACAAAATTTGGAGACTATAAAGAAAAACTCAGAATAAATATTTACATGTGGATACAAATTTTTATAGAAGTTACTTTTGGAGAAAAGGTTTAGGGTACACTGGGAGATAAGGAAGGAAGGGGCATTTTGGTATTTACTATGAGTCCTTTTGCTTTTAAAAAAAAGTCACAAACATGTATTACTTTTAAAATAAAAAATGCCAAAACACATATGCTGAGTACCAACTCCATGAAATATATATTATTTCAAGTCTGCTTTGCAGATTTATGAAAACTGGAAAAAATTCATATTTCAGCATAACATCTTTAGAATCTTCTTGTCTTCAATAATCCTGTTAGGGAAAAGATTATAGATGGAGTCCCTAGGTCTTCCTTGGGTCTTATGTGTGTTTCCAGGGTCTTAAGTAAATTAACTCATGAACTGTCTGCATTACAGGCAATTATCTTTTGAAAAGTATTTAGAAGAGTTAGGGGATTAGGAAGGAGCAAATGTAATACTGATCTCTTTTTTTCTTTCTTTGGAGCCCCAAAGCCAATAATATAATTATCTTCTATTAAGTCTTTTTCATTCTCCAGTAAAATAATGAAGCAAATATTAATAAAGTAGAACTGTAGGGCTTATATTCTTTCTTATACAAAGAATGTTTATGCAAGAATCTGCAGAACAGATATTCTATTCATGGGGGAATATGTGTCTGCCTTGGATGATGTCTTCCATCTGACCACTCCCATGGAAACAACTTAAATGTTTATTAGAGAAAAGTGATAACTTAGTTGTGGAGAAGTTGGTGGATTAGGAGACCTGGTCTAAATGAGACAGTTCAAATACAGTCAGTTTGAATATTTAATTACAACAAGAGAGTCTGGCTTCTGGTCACCAAGTTTTCTGAAGGAAGGTTAAACTATGGAGGCCCCACAAGTAAATATAGTAGACAATATGTGGAAGAGCTGGAGGAGAAACGTGTGAGTTTCTTAAGGACTTGCACATAAACAATGTTGGACAAGCATGGTGCCTTTGAAAAGTAGACTCAATTTAGCCTTCTGGTTTCCTATTAAATAATCTTTTTTTTTTTTTCTCCTCAGTCATTCCCAGTCTTGATATTTCCAGGTGTTCTCACCCTAAGGTAAATCCTTTTGCCACATTGCCTACACCAAGGTAACACTGGGGGGTGGGGGCGGGTCTCAAGCTAGTTAGCTTACTGAGCACAGAGCTGAACT
This sequence comes from Macroglossus sobrinus, assembly GCA_004027375.1. Taxonomy (NCBI): domain Eukaryota; kingdom Metazoa; phylum Chordata; class Mammalia; order Chiroptera; family Pteropodidae; genus Macroglossus; species Macroglossus sobrinus. Next base: position 118,007 of record PVKZ01000858.1, on the reverse strand, counting down.
CAAAAGAGTTGTCACTCATCCTGCCTTCATCCTTTCTTCTCTTCCCTTACCACACAGTGCAACTCATCTTAACATCAGGAGATAGAAGATAAAATGTACATGGTTTGTTTCATTTCCATGCTTACCATTAATAAACTGAACTTTAAAATAGTAGTGATCTAAGAGCCTTTGGCCTAGACTTAACTAAATCACAGACACTGGGTTCAACTGTCTCCTCTGTTCTTGACTTTCACCCCACTCTTCCCCAAAACACAGATTTTAAAGCCAAACAGACAGACTAAAACCCTGCCCTTGTAACTGATTAGCTAACCTCTGAGTTTTTTTTCAGATATCACATCATTAGTATGGAAATACTAATAACAAAATTGTTGGATGGCTTTGAGAATTAAATGAGATAATGCTTGGTAATGTGTCTCAGCGTAGTGATTGGTATACATTAGGCAATTGTATTTTCTTTTCCTCCCTTGTGGAAATAATAATTTATTATTTTCCCAAAAGAAGAAAAGGAAGCTAAACAAAGGTATTTTGTATTATTTTGACTATTTTTGAAATATTGATGTTGGTTATTTTACCATGTTTATAATTGGAAATGAGGTTGGTTCTCTATGACCAGTTCACTAAACACCTAGTTTTCTTGACACATTTTCCAGTCCAGGCAACCCTCTTGACGTCCACTCCTCTGAGCACATGCCACCTCTTTTTCTCCCCCTATGCTTTTGTTCATTATCCTTTCCAGAATAACCATCTGCTTTTTTCATCAACCCATCAAACTTACTCACTTTTAAAGGTCCACATCTTCCATGAAGATGTCTTTGATGACTACAACTTACATCAACTTCTCCATTTCTTGTACTCTTGTAGAAGATGAGTAGGACTGAACTTCATCCCCTTGTTAGGGGACAGTACTCATAGAATTTGCTTAGCATAACCTCCTCACTTCAGCTACACAGAAACTACTAAACCACTGTGCCCAGAAACCACCAGGCCCCTGTCTTCTAATTCCATGTCTTTGTCCCCTTTAGCTAGTCTACCTGAAAAACTCATTCTTTAAGGTTTCAATGACAACTTCTCTGTAATTGCTTTCTTCATTCTCTTGAGCAGAGTGCTTCTGCTGTATTCTCATTGTCCCATGACACTTTGTACATATCTCTGCTATAGCACTTGCCTCATCAACATCTGCAGTTTATCTGACTATACATCTGTCCCCAAGGCTGCAACTTAAGCCCCTCATGGGCAGGGGCTGTGTCTCATTCTTTTTTTTTTATCCCTGGGACTTGGAACTTAGAATATGTTCATTAAGAGTGGAATAAATGATTTGCCTGTCGGGATTCTCTAATTGTTATGTGCTCAATTCATCTCTCTGAAAGATCCTTGAGTCCTAGACTTTCATAACTACTCTAGTACCTAACACTTTAATGGCACACAGTAGGTGTTCAATAAACATTTGTGGATGTGCTATTACTGCCGAGTGCCAGGTGTGCATAGAAGATAATCGCAGGACAGCATACTCTAGAGGGGACTTTTTGTCTTTGATTACATTACCCCTTGTGCATTTGTCCATAGCATTGAGGGACCTGGTTGAGGACGACTTGGGTGCTTACTCATCTGTAGGCTCCTTTACTCATATGTCTCACTGGATGACTCAAAAGACCAGTACTAGAAACCAGCGTGCTGACAACACGATCTCTCCATGCATCTCCAGGCTCCCCTGCATCTTGGTGGTCTCAGGGTGGTCTAACTCATGTGGTGGCACAGGGCTTTAAGCATCAGCATTTTGAGAAACAAGAGAAGCTTACATTGCCTTTTATGACCCTGTCTCAGATGCTGCATGGTGTTACTTTTGCTGCACACCACTGACTGAATGGAGCAGCATAGTGAAGCACTGTTGACACACCCTGCACAGATGACAGTAGCAGAGACATAGATTGCACCTTTCAATCAGAGGAGTATCAAAGCATTTCAAGACTTGTTTTAAAACCACCATGTTCTCTGTTACAGAAACACAGTACCATGTCATATTGGCCTTGGAAAATCTCTGAACATAAAGAAACATTATCCATAACCAGACCATTGAAGACAAGTTACTGAGCATCTTCTCTTTGTCTGGTCTTGTATAAAAACCTGCCATGCCTCACCTCAACTTGCCTATAGTATTCTCAAATGAAACTCAAGGAAAAACAAAACTTAAAGAAGGTAGAGTAGGTTGGGTTTAGGGACCATTTAATTTAGCCTTCGACCTAATGAAGAACACTGTCTACACTATCCTGACTGTGATCAGCTTAGTTCCCTTTGAATACTGCTGCCATAGGGAACTTACTTGTTTATGAAAAGAACTATTACATTTGTTCACAACTCAAATACTATAATTGTTTTAATCATGGTTCTAATTTTGCCTTTTATAGCAATGCAGAATAAATAAAATCCCCTTCTATGTGATTTTTTTTTTGATTAAAGAAAGCTAATATATTTCTTGTGAGTTTTCTTTTCTCTTAGGCTAACCATCTTCAGAGTTTCGAAGTTTCAGTCAAGAATCTGAATATCAGAACTTTTATGTTCCTAATGTGAGGCCTCAGAGTCAAATCTTGGTTCCATCATTTCTAACTATATGACCTTAGACTAAACACTCTGTGCTTCAGTTTCCTCATCTGTAAAATGAGGATAAGGACAGTATTGTTGTGGGCATAAAAAATGATACTCCATATAAAGTATTTAGAACTCTATTTAGAACAAAATCTATAGTCAGTAAATATTACTTACTTTATTCAACTAAATCCACTTCACACAATGGCTATTAAATCAACCTTCTCTTCCCACAACACCTGAACTTATTCAGTATTTTGAACATGAAGTGCAAACTTTCCACTTATCTTCATATATTACATTGTGTGTGCTAGGAAATCAAACCTACTGATATATATTTTATTCTTTGTTTTACTATCATAGGCATTTCTACTGTTTGTGTCATCTGCTGAGTTGTTTGATGTGCCTTCTCTGTTTTTGTTTTCAAAGCCACTGATAAAATATTGAATATGATGGAACATAGGCCAAAGAATCAAACCACTGGAATTCCTTTCTCTCTTCCTCTTCTCCACCCTCCATGCTACTCCCCATCCTCTGAGTGAAACTTCTGGAGTGTTATAACCACCAATACCCTCACCAAATAGCCTGGCCTCAGACTTTCATTATTCTTTCCTCTTTTGAATACCCTGGCCTCTGAACAGTCTTGGTACATTTTAGACACTCAAAAAAGAACCAAGCCAGCATTGTGATCAAATATAGAAACACAAAAGAGACAACTATTAATTTGGTCTTCAGGGATCAGGAAAGACTTCTCAGAAGTTGAGCTGTGCCCGAGAATCAGCATTATTACTAATGTCAATTGTGTTTATAAGGAAAAAATAAAGACGAGAGGGAAAGCCCTGTGTTATGGCTCTGAGGGGGTAAATGTTTGCTGTTGATGTTTGGAAAATTTAGTCTTTGGTAGTTAGAGGAAGTGTGTGTGTGTTTCTGTAAAAGGAAGGTACAAGGAAGAAGTGAAAGACGGGGGGGAGATAAGGCCAGGAAAGTAAAACTCAATTGTTAAGGACTTTGAAAGCTTTGTTAAAGAGATGGTATTCATCCAGTTGGCAGAATAGATCATAGAAGTTTTTTAAAGTATGGCTGTGAAATAGATTTTTGGTTTAGAAAGATAACTGCACACAAGAATGAATAGGGGAATGAACTAGGACAGCTGCAGAGGGAAAGGAGATAATGAATTAAATGATGCAAAAGAATTTTGGAGGTGATATCAGTAGAACATGGGAGCTGATGAACATGAGGAGCGGGTAGTGGGCAGAGAGGAATGCTGACTAGCTCTAAGGCATCTAGCTTGATTAGATAGGGTGGATGAAGATGAGGATGCCACTGACTAAGGCAGAGAACAGTGCTGGCAAAGACAAGATCTTCAATTATGCTCCTTTGTGAGTTTGTGATAGCAAAGTATAGTGGGAAGATAGAAATGAAGTCAGGAGTTCAGAATGGAGAGGATGTACTCTATCATTGGATGTCGTACTTACTGGCATGGAACTGAATGAGCCTTGTCAAGGCAGCATCCTGGAACCTGTATTGTTTACCTAGCTTGCTCACTCTTGGCAGCAGAATCTTGCAGGCATCAGGAGAGATCTACCTCATCTAGATGTCTTCACCTATAAAATACCTATAGGGGTCTTCCTTCTAGATTTTAAAAAGAAAATAGAATAAGTTGAAAAATAACAGAGTCAACACTAGGAAATTAGAACTAAGTACAATTAAGTTTGGCCCAATCATGGGAAATCTTTAAATAATAATCAGTGACACTCAACCACATCCAAGTCTAGATCTTTTATATTATATAACTAGTGAAAATCTACAGTCAGATGTGCAGAAGAAAATTATTTTCCTCCTGGTCCTATTGGTCTTAGTCTAGACAAAAACATCATGGAATTCAGAAGTTCTTTATTTCATGCTTTATATTGAGTATGCTCTCAATTATTAATCTTGAAATTGCCTATTTCCCCATATGACTAGTCTGCTTCTTCTACCTTCAACTTGACTACTTTCTCTTTGTTTTGTCCTTGGGTGCTTTGTATCCAGCTCCTAGGGGAAGAAGGAAGAAAGAGAGCTGAGGAATGTTGAGTAGAGAATTTAAAAAGTATTCCCTTTTCTGTTGACAGGCAGATTAACTTTCCAACTATGTCCACACTGGAAACAGTTAGCTACACTGGCCTGATATTTGCACACTATAACGTTTCCTGCATAATTGTATTTAAAATGTTTCATTCTCTTCTGGGGTTTCACCATGTTGTTGGCTTCCCTGGAGTGTAGTAGTTAAAGCTATGAATGTATATAAGATATCCTGGTGAGGAGAGTGTAGAGCCAGCAGAGAGAGACTTGATGGAATCCTGGTAAATGACAAACATTAAAGAAGAAAAGAATTGGCAGATGAGAGTAAGAAGAAATATATTACATTCTATTCTGGTACTTAGGAATCATTGCTCTCTCTCTCTCTCTCATACACACACACACACACACACACACACACACACACACACACACACACCTGCCCACTCCCCGCTAAAATCTCTTAAACCATTCATTTAACAGTCTATTCTAGAATTCTGCTAGAAATAGATGTTAATTAAGCTTACTGATCTATAGTTTTTGGAATTCCTGGGACATTTGCCCATCTCAGCCCTAGCACATCTCCCAGGCTCTGTTATCTCTGTGAATACACTGAGAAGCTCTGGGTTCACTGCTGCAAGTTCTTCAGCATTTCTTCGTGCCAGTCATTTGTTCCCTGAGGCTTGTGTCCATTTAAAGGGCTGGGTGCTCTGTTATAGTCTTCCTGCCTCTCTTCTGAAATCTAAATTCCAAATGTTCTTATTTATCTTAGAAGCTATTTCAACTCTATGCTAACAAACAGGAAATGTTAGAGGAAAATGAAAAGTTCTATAACTTTATGGAAAACAAATAAAAAAGGACATGTAATACAAAAGTTATTTGATTTACTCATATTAAACCTAACACTCTAGTTAATTAATTTTATAGAGAATGGAATCCTTCTTTGAATCTTATTTTACTTAATGCTCTTTTAGAATGTTATTCTGTTAAATTACTGAGTTCTGTTCTCACACTTAAAGTCTCACATGGATTTTACCTCTGCCTTAATTTCTTCTCAGGTCACAACGCTTAGTTGTTAAGGACTAGGTCCAAATGCATATACTAAAAGCCCATTAAAAACAATGCTTTAACTACCTGGACATTTATATTTTTTATAAATGAAAGAAGTCCACTGGCAGGTAAGGACTTTTATGGTGGCTCAAGAGTTGTCAAGGACCCAGGTACCATCTCTCTATGTAGCATTTATGCTTAGTGCTTGATTTTGTAGGCTGTGATGGCTACTTCAGTGACAGTCTTAACATTTGAATTACAGCCAGTAGGAAGAAGCAAAGCTGGGCAACCTTCCCCTTTAAGGAGACTTTCTAGAAGTCCCAGGCAAAACAGTAGTTCTACTCATATCACATGGCCACATATAGCTGAAAGAGAGGTTGGGGCTTGTAGTCTTTTAACTGGATAACACTGGATGTCTTCTTGAAATTAAAAATCCAGGCTTTGTTTAAAAAAGGAAAATAATGGATTTCTGGTGAGTGACCAGCTATCTTTGCCATATTGTTCTTTCTTAAGTCATATTATACTTATCAGATATCATAATATTTATTTATGATTGATTGATTTTAAACAGGCTTGCTCTCTTAGACTTGAGTGTAATTTTTTTTTTTTTTTTACAATTTTTCTTTCCATACAATGCCTGGCTTTATAATTGCTTCTTAGCTCATCATAGAATGTTTTTGGTTATGTCAGTCTCAACTTCTCTCAGCACAGTTCATCAATCTTTCAAAGGAGTCAGGGATATTGGAGGTAGGTGAGGTCAGAACACATCAGTCTCCTGTTTAAAACACTTCAAACTTCTTCATTTTCTCTTGGGATAGAGACAGAGTTCCATAACATTACCTACAAGGCTCCATTTGGCATAGCCATTGCTGAGACTTAAATTTGTTCCAAACTCTTGTGTGCACAGGCCCCCTTTGAACCCTTAACGTTCCGTCTTACCTTCTAACCACAAGACCTTGCTAATCTCTCTACCCTGTTTTTCACCCATGTAACATGTAATACCTCTTCATCATCAGATTGATGCTCAGTCCACACTATCAACATGATTCTGAAATTTGCAACCAGATCAAATCCCCTTATATACTCTCATAGCATTGTGTCCTAACATCTCTCTTCTTCATAACACTTATTTTAGGGATTCCTCATCAAAGGCAGTCTCTACCATGAAACTACAAGCTCTACAAGGTCTGGGACCATATTTGTTTTCACCATTGTGTCCCCAGCTGTCAGAATAGCTCTTGGCACATATGATACATTCAACAACCATTTGTTGATTGAATGAATGGCTATAATAAGTCCTTTAGGATTGATGCTCTTTTTGGATGACATGCGTGAGTTTAAAGCCAATCTTCTAAACCTGGTATTAGCAGGTGGTATTAGCAGGATGTGTTGGGGCTTCTTATGTACCTATGAGCAATAGCACTTATTTTGTGGCTTTCACTTGTCCACAGATGATTGATGGTAAGCAGAGCACTGAAAGTCAAATTGTGAAGCTTTTTGTGCCCTTTCTGTGTCTTTTAACTGTTTCCTTTTCTGTCCCCCTTTTGCTCCCTTGTCTCAAAGTCTTTCCCTTTTATTAAAACAGGAAAGCACTTGACACCAGATATATACACTTATTTTCATCATGAGTCTCCACTTTCTGTGATGTTTTCTTCCCTAGGCATTGCTTCTTTACCTTCTCACCTTTAGGTCCTCACAGTTGTAGTAGCTGTCTTCTATTAAAACAGGTATGGGTCTGAGAGTGGTCATTTTGCATTTCTATGCCTTCCTTTTTCTCTAAGCTTTGCTCTAGAGAGGACGTTGCTGGTCTAGAGCTGCTGGAAACACATTCTTAGGGCCTGTAAAAGGTGACAGGGACTGGCCATGTTTTTGCTGACTTCCTCTGGGACTCAGTCTATCAGAGCTGTTTAAAATGGTTAATGCAGGATTTTTTTCTGCACAAAAATACTTGAATAAGTAGGTGGCAGGTGACTGAAATCTAATGCATGGTAGGGAGTAATAGAGTAATTGAGTGGATCACTTCATAAACTATAAATGTCTAACTACATGTGGGTATATATAGTTATACCAAACCCTGTGCCAAGCCCTGTGCACTATGTGGGTAAGCCTCCACCCAGGGAAAGGTTTCATTTTCCAATTTGTACAAAGTCACCATAAGAGATAGAAGCAATGCTATGGACTCTATGCTGTTCTCCCATGGGGCTTTCAATCAGGCTTCCTCCTACCATGCCCTCTCAGCTAACCTTGTCCTCTTTGCCTTTCTCAAGCTCTTCCTGATTCTTCCTCTCAACTCCTGTTCTGTCCTTCTTTCTCTCATAACTCCCAAATTCATATTCTATATTTTCTACTAATTCTGACATTATTATATTTTTTTCATAAATTTGCCTTTAATTTCCATAAAGTTATACATACCCAAGGTGAAGAGTCAAACAGTTCTTATTCAAATGTATATTCAAAATTTATATATTGGGCATCTCCTGTGTGCCACACACTGCTCTAGATACTTGGGATACATTTGTGCATAAAATAGACAAAATCCCTGACTGCATGAGACTTCTATCAGGGCATAAAAAACAATACATATAATAAACAAGTGAATTACATAGTATGTGCAACCCTGTTAGGAGCTGTGATAGAAAAACAGATCAAGGAGAGAGGAATTCTGAGTGTGGAAAGGAGGTGCAGATAGAATTCTAAGATAAGCCTCACTGAGAAAGACTAGAAAGAGTGAGTTTAGCTGTGCAGATACCTAGGCCAGCTGTGGTTTAGGCAGAGCAGATGGCCCAGAACAATGACACAGTCAGATGCCTGGTATATACAAGGTAACCTTAGAAGCCATGTAGCTGGAATGGAATCAGCAAAAGGTAGAGGAATAGTCGAGAACAAGTAGGTAAAGGAGGTGTAAATCATGCAGAGCTTTGTAAAGGACAATAATTTATAACACTTGTAGCAGTTTTTTTTTTGGTATTTAGCATATGTTAGAAAGTAGTAATATTGTGAATTTTAATTTTAGATTTTAAGTGATTATTTCCTTTCCATTTTGTTTTATTTGCATTTTATTTTATTATTAGTTTCAAAAATACAGTACATTAGTTAGACATTTATATAGTTTATTAAATGATCCCCTCAATTACTCTATTAGCCATCTGGCTCTACACCTAGCCATTACATTACTGCTGACTGCATTGCCTATGCCATACTTCCTATCCCCATGACCATTTATCAACTACTAATTTGTACTTCTTTAACTCTTCACCCCTTTCCATTTTAGATAACAGAGTTTAACTTTTTTCACCTACCAATACCTACTATCAACACACATTTCACCCCCTCCTCTTTTCCCAGTTAGAGGTATATTGAAATTTTATTTGTATCAGTATCAATGATTCCATTATTACAACCACATAAATGGAATTCACAGTTCATTGGATTTCTATGGAGGTTTTGCTGTTTCGGTGGTTCTCAGTGTGTGGTGCCTAGACCCTCAGAGTCCCCAAGATATTTTCAGGGCATCCACAAAGTCAAAGCTGCTTTCACAATAACACTAAGCCATTTTCCCTTTTTCTCATTGTGTTGATAATTTATACATTAATGGTGTAAAAGCAACAGTGGCAAAACTTCTGGTGATTTTTGGTGCAAATAAAAGCAGAGGCACCAAATTTCACTAAAAGTCCCTCTGTTGTTCCTCCCTGCAAGACATTCTTGAAAAAACACAACATAAAGAAACAGGAAAACACAGCTCAAAGCCAGTTTCATGTAAAATGGCATTAATCAGTAAAAAATGGTAATTGTGTTGCATCGTGACTCGATTTAACAAGTCCTTTCAATATTGTGTATGATGAAACAAGAAGTACATATAAAACACTTGTTCTGCCTACTGAAGTACTGTGGTTATCTCCAGAAAACTCACTTTGCAATTGATTTACAAACTGAAAGAGCTACTTATTTCATGGAGCAACCTCTTTATTTAAAATAACAAATTACAAATAAACATTCTCCTTGGGTATTTGAAGACATTTTCATGAAACTGAAAAGTGAGCCTGCCACTTCAAGGAAACCAACTGATAGTATTTATGGTCAATGATAAAATAGGAGTTTTCAGATGAAAATTAGAATTTTGTAAAACATGAATATGCCACCATGAGCTTTAAAATTTCTCAATACTTTAGACTTTTCTGATAAGATCAGTGGTGATTTGAATGAATGTAATTATTTGCTATTATTTGAAATGTTTTAACATTTGGAAGATCTACATAACTCAACCAATATTTTCCAAATGATCATTGTATGATATTACAAAATTGTGCAGAGTACAAGATCCATTAAAGTACAAAATAGACTAATGGATTTTAATGTAAGAGAATATAAAAAGTTTGTTGATATGGTTTCAGATTCAATGTAGCAACTAACTTTTAAGATACCCTTAAGGCTGAGTTTAGTATAGTATTAAAGTATATATAGAATTATCTAAAAAGATTATGAAAAGACTCCTCCCTTTTCCAATCACTTATCTGTGGAACCTGATTTTCTTCATATATTTCAACCAAAACAACATAACACATTAAATCAGAAGAAGATATGAGAATATAGCTGTCTTCTGTTTATCCACCCATTTGAGAAATCTGCAAAAAACGTAAAACAATGCTGTCCTTCTCACTAAATTTTATCTTGTTTTGGAAAATGAATAATTTATTTCTAAAATGTTATTTATAGTAACACATCATGGATTATTACTGTTATTTTCAAATAAATGATTTTTTTTAATTAGCACTTTAAATTTCTAGTATGTGCATTTCAAATATTTTAATAAAATATTTTTGGAGTAATCAGTAATTTTTAAAAAGTGTATAAGAGTTATGAGCACAAGAAAAATTTGGGAACCGCTGTTGTGCAAGATGCTTGAGGACAATTGTCCCCTCCTCACAGACCTGCATGCTCTCCCTCCACACCTGGAAAACTCTGTGCAAGACATGTAGGCTCTCATCTGATGATGCACAAAGGAAAGGATACTTTAAGGCCCTGTAGATATAAGAGAAACTTTCTGATTATTAAAAAAACGAAAAACTGTTTTTGTAAAAACTGTTTTGGGCAGAATGACACAAGTTCACATCCCTCCTGGCCACCACAGCTCCAGGTATTGTACATGGCTTCATATAAATCAAACACTCAGATCTTACGAGTGTGTTGCCTCCACAGCAAGGCAAAGCAGGAATTTGAACCAATTTTCCAGAAACTTTTTTTTACTTTCAATTATTCTTTGTTTTCTTAAATATCTTCTATGTACTACATCATAATTTAGAAGCAATTTCTTGTCAGCATGTTTATTTATTTTTCAAATACTTGACTGATGATAAGGGGAGGAAGAGTATGTACTATGGAAAGTTTTTGCCCTACAATAAGTTGTGCAGTTAGCATTTTGAGTTTTTAGTTCAAATATTGATTTTCTTTTGGAAATTGAAGAATATATTTGGGGCCAAACTGATCATAAAACAGGTGAAACAATCTCTATGAAGCTTTAAATTCAGCCACTTAATGAAGTATCAAATTGTCAAATGAAGACCGAGTTTGGTGATGGGAACATCTTCTTTAATGTTTTACTAGGGAACTAAATTGCTTTGTGACAATGATTATATATTCTAACATAAGTAATGCTGTTGACAGTGACATTATAGGCAGAGAATCTCAATACAAGCCCTGCTTTATCTCCCCCGCCAACATATACAGAATAGAGTAGTAACCTCAACAAGGCATGATTTTATTAAATTTTTTTTCAATCAATTAAAATTATATATTAGATTCAGGTGTACAATGTAGTGGTTATACATTTATATAATTTAGAAAGTGATTCTCCCAATAAATCTAATAGTCACCTGGCATCATACATGGTTACTGTAATATTATTGATTGTATTCTCTATGCTGTACTTTACATTCCCATGACAATTTCCTAACTTCCAATTTGGACTGCTTAATCCCTTCATCTTTTCTACCCAGGCCCCTAATATTATTCCCATCCAGAACCACCAGGTTGTTTTCTGTATCTATGAGTTTTCAGGTTTTTGTTTTTTGTGTTTATTTTATAGATTCTAATGTAAGTGTAATTACACTGTATATGTCTATCTCGGTCTGACTTATTTTACATGGCATAATACTCTCTAGGTTCATCCAAGTTGTCACAAATGGTAAAATTTCATTCCTTTTTATGGCTGAATAATATTCCATTGCACATATTTACCACATCTTCTTTATCCAATCATCTATCAATGGACACTTAGGTTGCTTTCATTTCTTGGCTAATGTAAATAATCCTGCAGTGAACATAGAGATGCATATATATCTTCTTTTTTTAAAAAATTAATTTATTTTTTATGGTAAAATTGGTTAATGAAATCTAATAAGTTTCAGCTGTACACTTTAACAGTAAGGCATATATATGTAATATATTGTGTGTTCACTGCCCATAGTTAGATTTCTTTCTGTTACCACATATTTGACCCCCCTTTACCCTGTTGATCTCCCTAATCCCACCCCCTTACCCTCTGGTAACCAGTAGTCTATTGTCCATGACCATGAGTCTCTGTCTGTTCAGTTTATTTGTTGCTTTTAGGTTTGTATCCCACATATATGTGATATCATGTGATTTTTCACTTTTTTTGTCTGGCTTATTTTGCTTAGCATGATTATCTCGAGGCCTATCCATGTTCTTGAAAATGGAAGTATTTCATCTCCTCCTATGGCTGAGTAATATTCCATTGTATATATGTACCACAGCTTCTTTAACCAATCATCTATCATAGGACACTTCAGTTGCTTTCATGTCCTGGCCACTGTGAATAATGCTGGTATGAACATTGGTGTGCAAATACTTTTTTGGATATGGGTTTTCAAGTCTTTAGGGTAAATATCCAGTAGAGGGATTGCTGGATCATATGGTAGTTCCATTTTTAGTTTTCTATAGTGGCTGTACCAATTTGCAGTCCTACCAGCAGTGTATGAGGTTTCCTATTTCTCCTCATCATTCCCAGCATTTATTAATACTTATCCTGTTGATTATAGCTATTCTAACAGGTGTGAGATGGTATCTCATTATGGTTTTGATATTCATTTTCCTAATAGCTAGCGATATTGAACATCTTTTCAAATATTTGTTGGCCATTTGTATGTCCTCTAGGGAGAAATGTTTGTTTAGGTCCTCTGCTCATTTATTGATTGGATCGTTTGGTTTTTTTGTTGTTATTGAGTTGTATGAATTCTTTGTATATTTTGGATGTTAGGCCCTTATTAAAGTCATTGATTGCAAGTATATTTTTCCATTCAGATGGTTGTCTCTTTACCTTATTGAAAGTATCTTTCACAGAGCAGAAGATTTTTAGTTTGTTGTACTTCCATTCCTTTATTTTTGCTTTTACTTCGCTTGCTTTTGAGGTCAAATTCATAAAATCCTCTTTAAATCAAAGGTCCTTGAGTTTAGTTCCTATGTTTTCTTCTATGTATTTTATTGTTTTAGGTCTTATATTTAATCCATTTTGAGTTAATTTTGGTGTGTGGTGATAGACAACAATCTAGTTTCATTTTTTTGCATATATATTTTCAATGAGTGTTTTGGATTTCTTCAGATAAACACCCAGTTGTGGCATTGCTGGGTCATTAGACAGTTCTATTTTTATTTTTTTTTTTTTGAGGAGCCTCTATACTGTTTTCCATAGTGGCTGTACCAATTTGCAATCCCATCAGTGTGCAAGGGTTCCTGTTTCTCCACATCCTTGCCAATTTATTGTTGTTTATTTATTTATGATAGTCATTCTGACAGATATGATATCTCATTGTGGTTTTAATTTGTATTTCTCTGATAGTGATGTTGAACATCTTTACATATGTATATTGGCCATCTGGATGTCCTCTTTGGAGAAACATCTATTCAGGTCCTCTGCCTCTTTTTTAATTGGATTGATTTTTATTTTTGGTATTAAGTTGTATGGATTATTTATATATTTAGGATATTTACCTTTTATCAGATGTGTCATTGGTGAATATCTTCTCCCATTCAGAATGTTGTCTTTTCATTGGGTTGATAGTTTCCTTTGTTGTACAAAAACATTTTAGTTTGACTTAGTCATATTTGTTCTTCTTTTCTCTTGCCCATGGTGACATACTATGAGCAATGTCAAAGAGTTTACTGCCTATGTTTTCTTCTAAAAGTTTTATGGTTTTAGGTCTTACATTTAAGTCTAATTCATTTGAGTTTATTCTTGTATATAAGAAAGTGGTCTAGTAGTTTCTTTTTTCTTTTTTTGTATGTCTGTTCAGTTTTTCCAACACCATTTATTAAATAGACTGTTTTTACCCCACTGTATGTTCTTGCCTCCTTTGTCATAGATTAACTGACCATATAGGTATGGGTTTCTTTATGGGCTCTCTACACTTGTTTCTTGCATCTGTTTTTATGCCAGTACCTTTCTGTTTTGATTAATATCAACTTGTAGTATAGTTTGATATTAGGTAGGGTGATATCTCCAGCTTTGTTGTTCTTTCTCAAAATTGCTTTAGCTATTTAGAGTCTTTGTGGTTCCATGTATGTTTTAGGATTGTTCTAGTTATGTGAAAAATGCCATTGGTATTTTGATAGGGATTGTTTTGAATCTATAAATTACCAGTTAATTGAGACTCAGATTTGTTGCCTGCCTGCATGTGCAGGGTGGATGGATGGGTGGGGCTCAACAGAGGAACCATGGTGCCTGCCAGTACTTCTGCCACTCCAGCCCTTTTCCTGAAGCTAGACAATTTAGTTCCTTACCAATGTCCCTGGTGCTTTTCAAGCTGTCTTTCCTTTGCTGGAACTTAGGGAGAGTGTTTGTGAAAAAATGAGTCTGTGTTGGGGCCCTTTAAGATAATGCCTGAATCTACAGTAGTCCTCAATCTCACCCAGATGAAATTCTTGCTGATTTTAATAGCCAGATATTATGGGAACTCCTCTTCCTGGAACTGGTGCCCTGGGCTGAGGAGCCCAGTATTGGGCTGAGACCCATCACTCCTCAGTGAGGACTTCAGCAGCCTAGATATCCTTCCTAATTCTTAGTTGCCACACATGGGTGTGGGACCAGATGGTTTTGTGTCTCTATCCCTCCTACCAGTTTCAGCATGGCTTCTTTATAGGCTTAGTTATAGTTCTGTTCAGCTAGTCTTCAGGTGTTTTTAAAGAATAGTGGTTCTATAATTTAGTTGTAATTTTTATGTGATCATGGGAGAAGGTGAGCAGAGCATTTACCTACTTTGCCATCTTGAGCTGAAGACTACCAATGGGGCATGATTTTAAAGATTCCTGGAAGCATGCTAACCACATGCCCACTTAGATTCCTGATTATTGTAATTAGTCTTTGTTCATATAAGTGAATCATTACTTCACTCATAACAAATAGATTTAGGTTGTCCATTGCCTGCAGAATAGTATTCAAATTTTTTATTTAAATACATTTCTCCACTATTCTAATCTGTTCCTTAATTTTTCCTTCTTAATCCCTTTTAACTATCTTAATAATTTAAATACATATCTTCTTTATAAACTTAAAACATAGTTTAGGGTAAAAAATTATTTGAAAGTATTTTAAAGTATTCCAGAAAGGTCTAGATTGCAGGTAAAGTGGTAATTTTTTTTTACATGGATAAAGAAATATTGAAGCTATTTCATTAATTTTTATTTGGCTAGATACCATTTTTAAAGGTCATCGCAGTTTTCATTGTGGGACAGTAAGTAACTGAATGGAATTCTCCACATTTCTTTAACAATTCAAGGTCCAATAAGCCTACATACGGATATATTTTTGAGTAAAAACTGACAAAATTTTCTCTTTGTACAATGTTCTTTTTCTAAGGAATAAGTGATCCTTGTGTTTCTTATAGAAATAGTAGATCAAACTCTGAGGTCAACAAAACAGGGATGATTGCTGTGTAGTTTACGAATGTTCAAGTGTGTGTGTGAGACCTGGGGTTAACCATTGCACTGAAAAAACTCTTCTAGAATGTTCCCAATCTTGGTATGAAAGACAAGGTGAGGGTCAGAAAAAGAGTAAAGATTGCTGCTATGACCCTACTGAGCCTTAGAGATCTGCAGAGGAGTGGAAAGTCAGGTTACACAGGGCTCAATTCACCAGGAGCTGACTTTTGGTGTAAAAACAATTTACTTAACTGAACGTTATCACTTTATATTAGAGAAATTGATTTGAGAAGACTGATTCTGTTTGGAATGAAAGGAAGAAAAGGTTTTTTATAAGTAAGGCATAGTAAATAAATAACCACATCTCACAAGGGTTTTTACTCCCTGTTACCAGCTAATTTTAGCAATACATGGCTTCCTTTTGCTTCAAATTATTGCCACTGACATCTCAAAGTATGCTTTTAGTTTTACTGATTACATTAGAAAATGAGTCTGCTAGTTGATAATCTACTTTTTTAATAACTACGTTCTTTATTGCTTTTGTTATTCTACTCGGAAAAGCAAAAAGATTTATTTATTCTCAGAAAAAGGAGTAAATCATTGCTGCCAGTGAATATTTATACTGGGCCATGTCATTCTTATTGTGCATTTCAATATCCTCTTACTCTCTATGGAAAAAGAAAGCATTTCTTATGACATCACCTATCAGATTATGTAACTGAGCAATGAACTCACATGCTGTTTGCTGGAATGTGATGGTATGCGACAATGATCAAAGTGCTAACTTTCTTTTCTTTCAATAGTTTAGAAGTATTCATGGTTTCACTTCATAAAAAAACAAAAATTTGCTGAAGGAAAAAAAAAACGCCATACATTTTCAGAGGCTTTGTCAAATAGTAAAAAGAAACAAGCACCATGAACTTCTTTCCTCATGACAGAAGAATGGAACACTTATATCACTTGCAAACCATGGGCTTGTAATGAGATGACACTTCTTGGAGAAGATTTATATTACAGAAATGTCTGTCATACAATAAAGAATCTCTTTACTGACACACATTTCTCCAATATGATTTTTATATATTTTTCTAATATGACTGATCGCAGTGTTTATACATTCTGGGTCAAAATTCTTCATTGGAATCATAGACTCTGAGTTGGGATAGACCTCAAGACGTCCTCAGTTCAACACATTTTCTCCTTCAAGGATTAAAGTTACTATTCTATTTAGCTCTCTCACTTCCTACACAACTAGAAAATAGTTATGTCCACAAACAAATTTCCTCTTCTTTTTCTCTATTCTTTTTCTGCTCTGCCATATATTTTCTGATCCAACAGAATGTTTTCATCACTTATGCATAAGTAATGAGAACAGTTGTTCCTTTGGGCCACTGGGAACAGAGTGGATTTTTTATTAAATTTATTTGAGTAACATTAGTTAATAACATTACATAAATTTCAGAGGTACAATTTAATAATATGTCTGTATACTCTATTGTATGCTCAACACCCAAAGTCTAGTCTCCCCTTTCATCACCATGTATTTGACTCCCTTTATCCTCTTTGTCCTTCCCCTACCCACTACCCTTCTGATAGCCACCACACTGTTGTCTGTATCTATGAGTTTGTTCATTGCTTTTTGTTTTATATTCCACATATGAGTGAAATCATATGAGTGAAATCATATGAGTGAAATCATACAGTTCTTTTCCTTTTTCATCTGACTTATTTCACTTAGCATAATACTCTTAAGGCCCATCCATGTGGTTGCAAATGACAATATTTCATCTGAGTAGCATTCCATTATATACATGTACCACATCATCTTTATCAAATTGTTCATTAAGGGACATTTAGGTTGTTTTCATGTCTTGGCTATTGTAAATAATGTTGTAGTGAACATGGTGGTACATGTATCTTTACAAGTGTTTTGAGTATTCTTTTTTTCATAATCAGTAAATAACTGAGGCTTAATAAACACCTGAAGCTAAAAATTCTTAACCTTGATCTGTACTCTGGCAAAATATAAAAATGGAGTTTAAGCAGGTTAAAAATAGCATTAGTTTCTCATAATATTCTCTCAATATTTTTATGGTACCATAAATATGTTGCCCTAGTCATTTTATACTATTTACTAGAGAATCAATTTTCCCTAGACTCATAAATGAAAAATCTGTATTGGAAAAGAAATTAAAAAGCTTTATTTGTTGTTCATAGCAACTATTGGCACAAAACTGGATATTCCCTGGAAACCAGTCTTTACAAAGACTCACATAGCTGAATATCCCTGTCAGTAACTCAGTATTTCACTGCATCTCCATCACTTGTCTTCTTTGCTCTCTTTTTCAAAGTCTGCCATACCTTGTCATTCACTACACTTATAGTGCTTCTTGGCCTTTCTTTATGCACAATGTTTTCACCAAAGACTGGATGCTTTGATGTCCTCATGAGTCTTACATACATTTGGCTAACAGGGAAGCACACATTTTATTTTGGTCCCTAAATTGCTTTCTACATATGCCTTTTATATTTCTCTCAGTTTAGCTGTCAATTCTATTCTTATACTCTTCTACCTTTCCTCTCTCCCCACCTTTCTTTCTCCCCCTCCTAATCTACTATCCCTTAAAAATAATCATGTTTTGAATCCATATGTTGCTGAAAAACACTAGTGACCATGTAGGGCAGAAAAATCAATGTTTATTCTCTAATTTATATTTCTGAAGCCTTTTTCATTTGATCTTTATAAAAATTTAACTGCAGAAAAATTTCTGACATTTAGAAACTCGAAATACCTAGGCTAATGTATGTGTAACTGGAAAATTAGGAGAAAGGAAGTCATTTCTAAGTAATCATTTCTGTACATGTGGCTGTGTGCAAGAAGTAGAAAGGTTAGTGCAACCTCCTTACCTTTAATTTAGCAAACATTTCTGGGGCAGCCTTTGCTGGACCAGAGGGTATGTAAACATACAGTTTTGCAGGAATATGATGTACAACTAGGAAGATGCCTATGAATGCCTGCTAACTTTTCTTGTATGCATAAAGGAAGCAAGATGATTTAATAATTGTTGAGAGCCATTCTTGATGAATGCCCTGTAGACAGGATTGGAGTTGCCTGCAAGCTAGAAGTTTGCAGAGCAGGTGGGCTCCTTAATGGATAGCTTGTTACTGAAGGAGAAAGTTTGGCTTAATGGATAGCTTGTTAGTGAAGGAGGAAGTTTGGCTTAAATGAAAGAGTTGAATGTTCCTTGCCCCAGGGAATAAGAGAAGAAAACAGGAACAAGGTTGTTTTGAGAAAACTTATGTAAAGGTCAGCAATCATTTGCATATGTGTGGGTGTTGCTTCTCGTGCTCTTCCAAGGGTATATATATATATGCTGTGCTAAATAAACTCGGGGCACAGTATTCACTGTTAGCCCTCCTGACTCTATCTTCTGTCTCTCTCTCTTTTTCTCAATCCTCACTCCCCCTCTTGGGAATTGTTTGATTTTAGCCGGCTGGCTCCAGCAAACAATGAAATAATTTTCAGAGATTTTTCTCAGTGTCAAATGATGAATTCTGAAAAAATAGCCTACTAGAACTATAACTTGGGAAGTTAATTATACTAATTAAAATAGGGTCAGGAAGGTCTCTGCACAGCTGTGGTGAAGTGAAGCATTTGAAATTGTGAACAAGGGCTAGCATCCTGCTATATAAACACACGGTTGCCATAATGTCAATGTCAACAGAAAGATGTGCAACCTCAGCTCTGAGATGTCCCAGAAAACATGTCGAGTAAACACTCAGTAGAGGGTCTCTGCTTGGGTTCCTGAGAAATCTGTGTGCAGTGTGGTTATTAACAGTATCCTGGCTACTTCATAATGGCATTTAAAGAATTGCCTTTAAAAAATATACAACAGTTTCTAGGCTATGATGTTCTTTTAATATCATCATAAAAATGATTTAAAAATACCACATTCCAAGTATTTTTAAGAGCCTAATGAAGTTTTTTCATCAGATAAATGGTCTGCTGCTCAAAGAAACTGTGCAGATGACAAGTACCTTCTCACCATTCAGAAGACCACAGAATGGTTTTTTATGAAGTGCTCTCTAATTTGCTGCCAAACTTGGCATAGATAGAGGTTGCCCTGGCTTCTATCTGCTGTGCTTTTCTGTGGCAAGAGAAAAGTACTTGGCCCACTCTGAAAATAATACTCCATACCAAGTACCTCTCCATCTAAACCAACTCAGTCCAGTACAATTTCACATGTATCCTTGCATTTTCTCAAACAGTCTAGCAAGCTAGCTTCTCAGCAAATGAGGACAACACATATTAGTCAAATTGGAAGACCAGAATAATGATCGGAAAGCCTCGATTTAAAGCATTATATGTGGCATGTTTTATATTTCCACCTGTCCTTGAAAAAAAAATCACCCGTCTGATGAATGACCCGAGTGAAATTGTGCAATTAAGTGCTTTATCCAAAATCGCCAATCAATTGGGCCATTTGATATGGCATATCTGTCTGGAGGTTGGGTCTAAGGAACTCTGGATGTGAAAAGGAAATAGAAACTGTTTCCTAAAAGCTAGCTATTCTTTAAGATCCTAAAATAAGAGTAAGGAAAAGTCCTCAGTACAATGGGCTCATGGTGGAGATTATTAACTCAGTGATCTGTGGGAACATCCTGTTTTTTAGGAAAGTATGGCAACTGACTCTGTCTGCTGAAATGATGAGATGGCTGGACTTTGAGGGAGGGGGAAGTCATGCCACCAATTTGCTCCATTCTTTTGTTTTTCTGATCCTTGGGTTACTAGGAAGGTTAGGTAGCAAGAGAAGGGCCTGCTAGTTGCTTCCAGTGCTTGATTTCCCTCTGTTCCTGTGAAAGGGAAGATCAGCAAGTAGCGGCCATGTTAAATTCCCGGACTATCCGCATCCCCATCTCCCCAGGATCAGATGTGAGAATCACCAGGCCTGCACTTTGTACGTTCTTATTAAAGGTATCAGACGTATACAGGGTATATGACTATCAGATGCATACAGATAGATGTTCATATACCCTCTGATCAAGCAAGTTCTTATTGAAGGTCAGAGCTTGTACAGGAATATATCTGAGGACGTTCCAATTATTTTGGTTACATAACTCAGGTGACAACTGTGCATTATAAATCTATATAAGATACAAAGCTTTTTGTAAATATACCTGGCAAATATGAAACAATTATTATTAATCTGGCCATGAGCTAATGCTAAAGAAATTTATCATCATAAATTCAACATGCTACTTCTTCCAAAATTATAACTATTAGTTACTAGACATTTCTTCCAAAGTGCATAGCACAGGGAAAAAAATTACAAGACTGATCTTCTTAGAACAATATTTGACTGAATGCTGGTGAGCTCTGGACACACAATTAATCTTCCTTTGTTATTACTTTTTATAACTTTGATGGAAATTCTTTAGTGGGAATCACTTTGATGAGAAAAAAAGCAAGTCTGTACAGTTTTTTAATTTACCTTTATGACTCCCTGGCTAGTGATGCTTATACATAGTCTATGTCTTAATTTTACCTTGAGAGTCGAAGTTTGTGATAATGATCCATCCAAGGGTCAGGAATTCACAGTGGACAAACTACGCTGTGTCCTAATTCCTCTTCACTTTATTAACTTAACACCACTTCTTGATGAACTGGGTGTTTTACCTTCTCTCCTCCCCAACTTAAAACACTGAAAGAAATAAGTAGTTCCTATAGCACATCCCCCATAACATGGCTTTAGAAATATAAAATAATATGGCTGTAAGAGAGATATCTCACCCTTTGATGTGATCATTATCTGCAAGCATGACTTTAAATGCATAATTTCAGGGCCCTAATTATAATTTTTAGTAAATATCTAAGTGACTAATTAATACTAATTGTCACTTTAGATTATGTTTTGCAGCCATTTTACCCTAGAAATTTCACTAGAAAATTAAATCACTTAAAAGTTAGATGTTCTATGAACCCTGAATTTAAAAAGAGCACTTTAATGAAAGTGACATGGTTTAGTAACCTGATGATAATATTCTCTGAGCAAATTATCATTTCAATGTTCTATGATGTAGAACTTTGTGATCCTAGTCTCTCATGTGTCCTTGTTTTGAACCAAATCCAAATATGTGTTATGAGGAAGTTCTTGGTGGTTCTTCTCAGCATTTTTCTATTTGGAGGGAGAGTGATATTCTGGATACTTATGTTTTTCTGCATGATTCTGCATATCTGCCCTTGATTCATCCCAAATACTTGCTGATAAGCTTAACCTTGAACTTTTTGCTGCTAAAAGCTATTCAGTATTCAGCAGAATAATTGGATGCTTAGGCTCTGGGGTTAAACTGTCAGGACAAATCCTGGCTCTGCCATTTACTGCCTTATGAGATACTGAAGTTACAGATTTCAGCTTCTTCTTCTTTTTTTTTTTTTTTGTAAAATGGAAATAATAATAGAACTTGCCTTACAGGTTTATTTCGAGGATTAAAAGATTTATTTATATATTAAGTTTCATAAGTACTCAGAAAGACTTTAAAATTACCACCAAAATCTCTATTTTGAAAAATCATACTCATGAACTCTACTTCTTGAAGTAGAGTTCATATTTTCTTTATTGTATTTAGCCAGATCACGAGAGAGCTTTGTATTTATAGTACAAAGTGATCGTACTTGGGTGTTAAGTATTTACTTGTATTAGGATTCTACAAATAAACAGAACTAATAGTGTGTGTGTGTGTGTGTGTGTGTGAGAGAGAGAGAGAGAGAGAGAGAGAGAGGGAGGGAGGGAGAGAGAGAGAGAGGGAGGGAGGGAGAGATTTTAACAAATTGATTCACATGACTGTGGGGGCTGGTGAGTCTGAAATCTATAGGGCATGCTGGAAGCTGGAGGCCCAGGGAAAAGTTGATGTTGCAGCTCTAGTCAAGGCAGTCTAGGGAAGAAGTTTCCTCTTCCTTGGGGAACCTCAGTCTTTTTCTCTTAAGGGCTTCAACTAATTTTATGAGGCCCTTTTACATTATGAAGGGTAATCTGCTTTACTCAAAGCTGGAAAAAAGACCTTCACAATGACATTTAGACTGGCGTTAGAGCAAATATCTAAATACTGTGGTCTAGTCAGGTTGAGACAGAAATTATTCATCACGTCGCCCTTCAAGATGAGACATCACAATTATTGCTGTCAAGCTCAGAAAATTTATAAGGAAGCTATAGATAAAGAATTCACCATGTAATGCAACATGAAGGTTCATGAGAGGCATTTCTTGGTCTCTTGCATTTATGGAAGAAATGTTGGCTTTTATCTAAGGGGACACTATGAGTGCCATGACTAATTGCAGTTTCTATATTTGCATTGGTCACTAGAGAGCTAAGATCCATCACTTGGTCCAGTCCCAGAGGAGTCTAGGATCTTGAGGCATACATTGTAGGTGCTTAGCCTCTGTGTTACATTGATTGTCCATCATGTTATTTACTTATATATCAGTGCCCTTTCCAAGTGTTCCTATAGCACAGTCTTCTTTTTTTACATAAATCCATCAAATTATTGTAATTCTGTTTGTTGGTCCATGTGTTTGCAGAAATATTAAGTCCCTTGAATATAGGAACCATGTTTTGCTTACTGTTAAATCACCATCTTCTAGCACAGTATCAAAACTTCAACTGCTTCTAAATATTTATTGAATAAACATATTCATGTATATATTTTTATACACCATCTCAAATTTACTTCAGAATAAAGTGCAACATAATTATCTTCCAGAGTGTATATATAAAATACTCTAAATTTTAGAAATGTAATTCTAGATTGAGAGAAAAAGAGATCCTAGATAATGCTAGACATTCTTCTGAAAGGTTGATACCAACTTCTTGCTGATTAAACAAATCATAGGAATTGAAATGTTGTCCTTCACTTCTAATCTTTGTGACCCTTCTCTGTTGTTCAACATTGCTCAGTAAAAGTGAGCTGACCCCTCATCCCTCAAGAGGCTTTCAGGTCTTTTATGTAGGTGGTTGCCACCAGTAGAATCATTTTTACAATAAATTATTTCTTTACATAAGGGTAAGAAATTCTAGATGTTACTTGCTGGGTGTTTTGAGATGACTGTACTCTAGTGGATTAAGCTCATGGATGAGTCTTCTCAATTTTTCTGGTTTTTAGATGTCAATCTATTAGTTTACCTGTGACCAAAAATGACTTAATATTCCCCAAAGTTTGACTGAACTTTTCCCAGGCTTCTTCTTGACTCTAGGCCCTTGACCTCCCTCTTCTTAGAGCATTTGCTTTAGGAAACTCAGTGATTGTAAATTCTTTCTCTGCCTCTTTGAGATGTATCTTTTAAAAAGCTTCTTGCCAGTTTTATGTTTCTCTTAAGTACCTGAGTCATGTTTTTGAGATATAATCATCAAGGAAGTCTGCCTCTCTCCTAGTTTCTGGGGGAGGGTAGTAGCCTAACTTCAGCAAGCCCCTTGCTCCAAGTGTAAAACTACCTCCTGTCATAAACATGTGAGAAAATTTATATTTATTTGAGGTAAGACTAAATAATAAACACAGACAGCCTATAAACCTACCCCACGTCCTTAAAAATGTTCCAGCCATTTGTGCAGAGTTGAGTTCATACTGAGTCTGGCCTCTCTGCCCTAATGTAGTAGCTTGAATAAAGTCTTGCCTGTGTAATTTGACCCAGTATAATTTTGCTGTGACACCTGTGAGGTCTGTGGATACTGACGCATATGATTGACATTTTAAGCACTGATTTACAAGCCAAGGTGCTATTTTTTATATTTTAAAAAGATAAAATATTTTTGGATTAGCATCTCAATACCAGCAAGTTATATAGTATAAAGGTACAAGCAGGAGTCTAAACCAAAAGATGGTTGGTAAGCTCAGAATGAAAGAAAAACAGGTGTTCACATCTAGCTTATAATACTTATCACTTTTATTTTAGAATGTTTTTGCTTAAAGATCTATGACTGTGGTCTAATATGAGAAAATGCTTTCTCTTAATCACTTTATTGGCAATCAGAACATTGATAATCCTCATGCCAATGGGCATAGTTTCCCCCCCCCCCCCCCCCCCCCACCCCAGTGACAATGTTAAACTTTACCTGAGCCCTATGGCCTTGGAAGATAGCAATGGTCAAGGAATCCTTCCACCGTTTTGTGTTTCAGGAAATGACTTCCTGCAAAGAACTTTCCTTCTGATGTTATTTAGATAAGACTCTCAGATCAAACTCATTTACTTGTGACAAAGTTAGACACAGACCCTCTCCATTCTTATTCTGTCTCAGAAATTATGTGTTGAACTGCTTGTCCCCACTGACCAATCTGAACAAAATATTTGCTAACTTAACTTGACCAAACTTTAGTTAGGCATCTTGCTTTCCCCCAGGCCCCTAAACTTTGGCCTACTCTAGAGTTTAAACAAATTTTGCGAGATAAAACCAAGCACCGTAAGGTAGAACAACCTCCCCTACCTCCTCGAACCATCTCTCCCAGAATTGGCTGGCCACAAAGAAAGGCATTTTCTCTTCAACTACTGATCACACCATCTGCTCATCCCACTTTCCTACATTCACTATTTCTAGTCTTATTGATTCTTCCATATATATATATATAAATCCTTTGTGCCTGATATCTGAGATACTTGTAAATCTTACAACTGACGTGTTTTCCCTATAACACTAGTCCCTCTGCCCCTATTGCAATAGTCTTCAAAGTCTCTCCTTATCTAAGTCCAAATTTGTTTTTTGACACCTGAAAATGATTGCTATTTTCATTAGTTGCCAACATTTCTTCTATCTCTACATTCTATAGTTCTCGATTATTAAATATCTTTTCTATTGTATTATCCCAGTTACAAATTTAACTACAAAATTGTCTTGGGCAACGTGATTTTGTCATCATGAAAAATTTTGTGTAAATTCACATGCTAGAGACATATTTGATTCATATTCTTTGAAAGTACTACAAATTTGTAGAGTTTAATTGATTTTGACATAGATAACTCTGGAGAACTAAAACCAAGTGTTTCTAAGATGCTAAGAATAATTAAAAATTTTAAAAATAAATTTTCTGAAGCAATAGTTTATTGACTGCAGTATGTGTGTGTGTGTGTGTGTGTGTGTGTGTGCGTGTGTGTGTGTGTGTGTGTGTGTGTGTGTGTGTGTATTGCTTTGTTTTTACAGAGTTTCTGAAGCCAGTCTGAAATTCAGGTTGGCTTCTCTCTTCCATCTCCTGTTGCATATATGCAGGTAATCACAAAATTAGTTAAATATTAACTACATTTTAACAGAATTTGAAAAATAAAGTAGATACAAATAGGAACACACAACAAATTATAGAACCACATCTGCTTAAGATCACTAGTTTTATTTTGGAAGGCAGCTATGCTCACCATTATACTATAAATGCTGCACTCGCAGGCTATTTTGTATCAGCCATGCTTTTCTGCTAAAATCAGCTAGTGGCCTCACCACCCTCATGACAGTTGGTGTATGCTTTTAGTTTTATGCCTTTACTATTTGCCTGTAAGACATTTCCATGGAATTTGTCATGATTTGATTTGAGGGCTTATTTAGAAGGAATAGGTAGAAACACCGTAGTATTGTGTGATGGCCCCAGAGCAGATGTCGGAAGGCCTCGTTTTAATATTAGGTCTGTCATTTATTTATGGTGACCTTAGGTATGTCACTCAACCTCTTCTGAGCCTCTATTTCTTTTTTTAAATTTTATTTTTATTTCTTTTTCCTTACTTCCTCCCCTTTGGCAACCATCATCTTATTCTCTATATCTATGGGTCTGTTTCTGTTTTGTTGTTTTATTTTGTTTTGTTTTTAGATTGCACATATAAGTGAAAATGTATGGTATTTCTCTGTCTGACTTATTTTACTTAGCATAATAACTTCTAGGTTTATCCATGCTGCTGCAAATGGCATTTCATTCCTTTTTAATTGCTGAATAATATTCCTCTGTGTGTGTATGTATTACATTTTCTTTATCCATTCCATCTAGGAGGCTATTACTAGTAATACTGCAATGGACATAGAGGTGCATATATCTTTTTGAATTAATGTTTTTGTTTTTATTAGTGAAATTGCTGGGTCATAGGGCAGCTCTATTTTTTAATTTTTTGAAGAGTTTCTGTACTGTTTTTCATAGTGACTATTCTAATTTACAATTCCACCAACAATATATGAGGATTTCCTTTTTTCCACATTCTCTCCAGTACTTGTTATCTGTTGACTTTTCGGTGGTAGCTATTTTAACAGGAGTGAAGTGATATCTCACTGTGGTTTTGATTTGTATTTTTCTGATGATTAATGATGTGGGGCATCTTTTCATATGTCTGTTGGCCCCATCTCTATGTCGAGTCTCCATTTCTTTAGGACAATTAATTTCTGTTTCACATGGACAAAAGACAATATAGGGTAATAAGAGATTATTAGTATTTAAATAATACTGTTTATTACTTATTTCAAATATGTAGTTTATATCTTTAAATAGATTGTGAGATATCTAAAACAGAGGCACTATAGTCCCTTAACATATAAGTAAACACGTAATAATTGTTCAATAAACACTTTTAAGTGTGTGACTTCATATGAATGTATGACTATAAGCAATACTAAATTCCACAAATAATTCAACAAACATTTATTGTGTGAACATTATTGTGCTAGGTCCCTTAGGAGATACAAAAATGAATCAATCAGACATGAATCCTGCCCTCCAGGCACTTAACAGTCCACCAGAGGATATCAGAAATGTGTATAAATAACAAGAGAAGATTTTTAAAGTCCTAAGAGAGGTACAGAGGAGGGCCATAAAAGTTCACAGGAGAAATTATTTCTAGCTTGGAAAATCATATAAAACTTTCATGAAGGTGAAATAATGTGTATCTTAAAGCATAAATAAAATTTATATTTTATTTAAATATGGAGGAAGGGGAAAAACTTACAATCCAAGGGCACAAAGATCCTGGCAGGTCATAAGCACAGTGGGCTCAGCGGGAAGTGCCCAAGACTCAGAGGGGACAGCCACAACTCAGCTCTTGGTAGAGTATGTGTGCATGTATAAGTGAAATGAAAACTTAAAGAAGTGGACTAGGAGAGAGCTTCCTTAAAATTATGATTCTTAATACTTATTTACCTGCACTTTTTTCTTATAGATTAAAACAAACAAAAAAAGTACCACTATAACTTGGCATCCTTTTTAGAGTAATCAAAAATTTTACCTTCGTATACAATTTCTGGTTAGCTTTCATATATTACTCTAATACTGAGTTACTAGAACTAGAGAAAAATAGAAATGTCAGATCTTGTTTTATGGCAGTGAATATTACAGTTTTATAAGAAATATTAGTGTGATATTGAATTTGTTTTTTAAATAGATTTTTATGGTTTCAAGCATGCTTATTATGGTTTTTTAATCAAGACAGTTTGGAATGGGAAACTGCATACATGATCATTATTCACTCTACAGATTACTGGATGGTACTGAGGATTATGAATTTTTATACACGTATATGTGTACGTATATAAATATGTACACATAGATATATGTGTATATATAGATCAAAAGATATAGATCTACAGATAAATGATAGATGGTTAGATGTAGAGGAAGAGAGGAATTTACTAAATATTCATAACACTAGAAAGTCATCTTATAAATTTAATAGGCATTTAATATTACAATTACATGAAGTTTATTTTATTGAAAAATCAATCTTAGTTATGTTATACTCTTTTGCATCACGATGTTGCTTTTATTTTTAAAATCTGATTAAAAATATACTCTTAACATCTTTACATTGAGAACATTATAAGTATCTGACAGGAGTTCAGCCTGAGCTGGGCGGTTTTTAAGGCTCTAGCTTAGTGGCGCACTTGAGTGTAGAAGCACCTTTGTTTCCGCCTCTTGGCCTGCAGGGTGGGGTCCCCAAGGTCCTGGGTAGCAGAAGCCAGCTCACTTGAGTTTCTGACAGACCACAGAAGACCATGCAGCTTGGGTTTAACAACAAATTAATCCAAATAAACATTCTAGGAATTTTGAAGACCTCAATTTCCTCTCCACTCCCTCTACTCCCCTCAGAGTAAAAAAACGTAACATC
The DNA here is from genome assembly GCA_004027375.1 of Macroglossus sobrinus. Classification (NCBI taxonomy): domain Eukaryota; kingdom Metazoa; phylum Chordata; class Mammalia; order Chiroptera; family Pteropodidae; genus Macroglossus; species Macroglossus sobrinus. The sequence continues at coordinate 89,278 of PVKZ01000858.1, read as the reverse complement.
ATCCATGGAAAAGACGAGGAAATTGCTGAAATCCTCCCACGGCATTTTCTTTAATGTGGTTCTGAGGGAGTGGGTGACATCACAGGTGTGGCTTTGACACTAGAGAGGACACGAGGGATTGTTCTGCAGTCAGCTTACCCCAGACTTCCCACTTTTCAAAATCATCTACCAAATACATCCACTCCCCTTTTCCTTCTGCTTGAGAATATACAGATTTTTAAAAACCCTGAATAAGTTCATTTTTTTTGTATGCTATGAAGAACTGTAGTATACAAGTAGTTTCTTTTGCAGAACATGCAGTGAACTTCATTACTTATAATAAACATTTTCCCTGTATTATTTTTTTTGTATGGTAACTTACTGTTTTCTACTAGTTGTCTTTTTGCCACAAGATTGAAAAAAACCATAATATTTACGTAAGAGTATGATGGCAGCAGGTTTCTGACAAGCCCCATTTACATGGTACATTGTTCCAAAGGGTATTTGAGTAGAAAATACAGAAGCACTATACAAACCTACTATTACATTTGAGAAATCATTAGCCTCAAAGGAGTAATAACGGTATACTATTAAAACCATGAATACATTTTCAGTATCTGTATTGGAAAAGAAGTTTATAAATATGTAAATTTTTGTTCAACAAATCTAAAATAAAATGCACTAAAAAACTGATATGTAGACAAAAGTTTATTTACACCATACAACATTTTAAATATTTTATACACAGCTGCAGCAGAGAAAGCTACTCAGAGCTTTCTAGAGAAAACTGCAATAATAAAGATGTGAAATATATTATTCATATAAAAGTGAGATTATTACTTTATTGCATTTAAAGCAATGAAGAATGTAGCTCAACAAACATTCATTTAATGACAAAAACTTTGCTTTTATATTATAAAGTAAAAAGTGTAGTAATGGCCAAACAGACTGTTATAAACTTTAAAAACTGCATAAATATATACATTGTGCTTCATGGTGAAGTTTTTTGAAAACTAAACCATATGAAGCGGTTACAACATGAATCGTTGCTTGAGGTTTATCTATAAAGATTACCTTACAAATCCATTCCACGGGTACTTACAACACAGGATGGTCAGAACTGTACACCTGGTCCTCTCTCCACTAGCCTGACTAGGGAGAAGTTACCATATGCAAACATCACTGACATTTGACACGTGAAGGTCCCAACATAGGATAGTCACTCTGTCCAGATAGAAATGTCAGGCTTCCCAAGTCTTAAGTGTCAGTGCAATAAATTTTGTCTCCATTTCAGTCCATTGTGATTGTTAAACTTCTGTTTGAAAGTCACCTTCTTGCACGTCCAGAGGCAAATTCAGACACTTCTCCCACTCCGCTGGCCTCAGTTCCAAAGCATCTTTTGCCTCTGTATCTAAGACATTGATTGTGGTGTAATGTTGGTATTCACTGGGGTTTTTGAAAGTGTCCCACGGATTCTTGTTTGGTGCTGGGTTTTCCTGTTAAGGAGAGAAGGAAAGAGAGTCATTGATTTGATGACTAAGATTGCTGCTTATTGAAGTTTCCAGAAGAGAGCATGTTTGTAACCTTAATCCAGTTTATATGATTCAGAGATGAGATAAAATTGTGGCCAGCTGCAGGAAATGGTTTTGATTTCAGTTTTCTTTCATTGAATAAACTGATGAACACCTTCTCTCTGTTTCCAGCAGTCAAAGAAAGAAAACAATATTATTGAAGGCAAAGTAGATGATGATTTGTTTTTGGCACCTTGTGAAATGTTAGTACGGCTGTATGTTCAGTTAGGAAGGAGCACGAAGTTACTGCTAAGATTAAATGTAGAAATTTAAGGTGTTCCCAAGAATCTCTGGTGGGATAAGCAAAATTTGAGGATCTGTAATGGGGCATGTTATATAATAAAAACAGTTACTCAAACTGGACATATTTATGAAACTGAATTTTTTTAATCATTATTTTTGCTTAATTTTTCATCAAGAAATTATCCTTTTTAGAATATTAAAATGCTGCTATGTTCTATTGTATAATCATTTTTTTTCCTTCTATGCATTCCCCACAATTTTCTATATATTTGGGTGACACACCAATTTTGTAAAAATCATTCTTTCCTTCAAAGAGCATAGCTTTTTAGAAAATATATCTGGAAATATAAGGGTTTTTTTTTAAGTCTACCAGCCACCTTCCTTCTTATGTTTCACAGTATATAACCTCTTATTTCCTAATATTTAAAGTCTAATTATAAGTTCTCCCAGACTGTCCATGTTGTGGGTACTCAATAAATATGAATAGACATTACTTGAGGTTTCTATAGACTGATATTTTGCTAAAATTTAGCAGTGAAACTGCTTTATTTTAAATACATGTTGTTTAAAGATTTCTGTAAAATGAAGGAATTTGAATGGGATAGACTAAGCGAAATAACATCAAAAAATAAGAAGAAAATCATGACTAAAAGCTCCTTAGAAAAAAATTAAACTAAAATACTACAGTTGTTAAATATGTCCTTTACCCTCTCCCCATCACAAATTCTGGCTTTTAACTAATTATAATCAATTAAGGTATACATAAAATGGGCGCTTAAATTATTATCTGAGTTCCACTCAGTGTATTAAAAATTATCCTCAAGTATGAATAAGCAAAAGAGAAAAACCTATAGAAATACTCATCATAACTAGAAATTAAATTATTAAAATCCTCAATACATTAGATGTTTTCAGCACTCATTAGCTTTAATCATGAGGATATACAAGGAAAAAAGTAGCTAATAGTAAAAATTTAATAAAAAATTCACTTTTTAGGATATGTATAGGACATTAATTGATTTAGCCTAATATCTTAAAGTCTCATGAACTATACATAGTCTTGTAACTCTCTCCTTCTTTCTCCCTACTTTCCTTCCCTTTCTCCTTCCTTGCATCCCTTAAACCAAAATTTATCAGCTGTTCTGTGCTAGGCATCATATTAGGCACTAGGGAGAATAAGGTGATAAATCAAATATGAAAAAGTGGCACGGTCCACTGGGAAGTGTAAGATTTAAAGCCTAATACATGCAGGTCCAAATTCCAGTTGCTCCATTTCATGTGAATGTGACCTTGAGCAATTTACTCAATTTCTCTGAACCTCAACTTTAAAATTTGTAAAACAGCTATGCTTTGTACTGTGGGCCAAAGGAGTTAGCAAAATGCTCAGATCATGACTACTTTGTGGAGCTGCAAAAATAAAAAAGTAGAAGGGCCTAGCAAAACACCTAATATTTAGTAAATGCTCACTATATAGTAATCATACTTATTTTGAAAGTGTTTATAGTTATATGTAGGTATAAAATATAGACATATTGATATGTCTATATATATGATCCAGGAAATGTACTGTGGGAGTTCAGAAGAGGGTGGATATATGGCTTCTTTTTGTGAAAAGCAAATAAACCTTTCTGAGAAGAGTCATGTTAGGGCTGGCATAGAAGTATTGGCTTGGCCATGAAAGCGTGTGGTTAGAAGTCAAGTGGCTGGACAGATGTGTACTAAGAAAAATTCAGAGAGCAATGGAGAAGGGACAACTTTGAGAACAGTGACCAATTTCTTTTAGTTGGAATAGAGAAAAACAGCAAAACAATAACAAACAAACAAAACAAACAAAAACATAGGAGAATTAAAAGCCAAATCATGAGGGTGTGCTGAATTAAGCCATAGAGTGGATTATTTACCCATTTTAGACAAGTGCTGTGTCTAAAGGAACTATGAGACTAGTTTGACAGAAAGTTCAATTAGTACAATACTACAAGGATTCTTGATATGTAAAGTGTTCATTTGCTTTGAAAATAGGGGTTCCATTATGTTTAGAACAGGTGTCATTTTCCTTTTCTATTTTGAAAATCAAGCATCATGGGTACATAAACTGAAATGGCCAATTTTAAACTTTGTTAGAATATCTAGTTCTAACTTCAAAGAGTATTAGTGCCCATACATGACTGATTGAATTTCTGTGAGGTTCTATTAGTGGGTAATAAATTAATAAGGTTGGCTTTCTTATTCATCTCCTCTGGCACCCTATGGCACTCTCCACTGAACTGTGGTTCTCATCCTCATTTACAGATGTGTGAACACCCTTTGGGTGAGAGGCCCCGTGCTGCTTTAGGGGTGAGAACTACACCCTGTAATCAGAGTGGGACAGGATCTGAGGCAGTAAGGAGGGCTGATAGTAAGGAGACAGTGCCCACAAGCTACTGATCTTCCTATGTGGTTGGGTGTGACAAGAGGGGAGCCTACAGATTCCCATGTGGAGAGGTATAACATTTTTAATGGTTCAAGTGAATAAATGATAAACTGCACAATAGCCTAAAGAGATAACTGAATTTGACAGTAAGAGCTATAGGGGCCAGGACAGGCTTCAATGCAGGCCTGAATCTGATAAGATTCAGAGTTAGAATAAGTTCCTGAATTTATGCAGCTGTTTTTTGAGCTTAAGTACAGAAGGGAGAAGATGTAGTTAAACTGAAACCTGTGTGATAAAGGCCTAATCGATCATAAATTCAATATTAGCCAATCTATGTGAAACTTCCAAAAATGCTAATTTGATCTTTGACTGTATAAATAGAATGTCAGCTGAACCTGAGATTTCAGAGCCACCGATGACACAGCAGGGCTGCTGGAGCTTGGCTTATAGTTAAGGGGTCCAGGGCAGGCTGGTTGTCACTTGTTCCTCTGCCCTCCTTTCATCTATGAATCCTTTTTTTTTTCTTCTTTCCCTTTTTTATTCCCTCCCACCTTTCTTCCAACCTACCAGTATTGGGAACAATGTGAAAAAGAATATGTTTACTCTACATTCTAAAACAAAAATTTGGAGAAGTTCCTCAGGGCAAAGAGATCTTGATAGAGACTAGTTTGTGAGACAAACCCAATGTAAAAGAGTTCTTTTAACAACACATTTTCTTTGTAGTGTGATTTAAATGTTCTGCCTGGGAAGCAGGGAAATGGACTAAATGGTCTTCTGGTTTGCCTTTGATTCTCCAAATTCTATGTAATTATCATCATTTGGCACTGCTAGGCTGGTTTTATGAGTTAGAAGCCAAAAAAAGGAAAAAGACTATTGAGATTTGTTTTGAAAATCTTTCTCTACTTAATTATGCAATTTTTCATTAGCAATATGCCACTATGAATTATATGACTGAATTAAGGAGAATAAACTCACATGTTCTTTGTTAATCAAAACTGAATAAGAAACTCTTCTGTTCTCAGGTATTTAGGACAATAGTCAAGCAGCAATGATAACTCTATCCTCCCTACTCCTACCCTCCAAAATGATAAATATTTATAAATCTTTTCTTGAAAAGATATGCTGCTACAGAAATGTGGTGTAATTAGTAGACTATTTTGGTTGTTAGGCAACTGAGTTACAGATATTTGTGCCATTAATGATTTAATAGCCAGACCATACAACAAGGGGAAATTACAATCATATTATAGCAGTCAGCCAGCTGTGTCTGTTGCATAACCCTTTCAGATTTGTAAACATAATCCTTTTGTTTTAAACAAATAAAGTGTCTTCAATTTCAATGCTAGCTCTCAATATTCCAAAATGAGTAGCTACTATGTTTAGGTCTAATTTCAATGGTGCAATTTTCATTTGCCGTTAACTAAAAATCGACAAGTAGATGAGAAAGAACCACTTACTACGTACGAATGTCTTCTGTATGCCTGGCATTGTGATGATGATCACACATTAAACAAGATTCCTGCTATGCAGAAATCAAGACAGCCATTTACCAATAACCATGACCAGCACTGTACTAAGTATTGAGAGGAATACAAGGAAAACAAAGATATATACATTCTTGCTCTTGATAAGCTAATGTTACTAACTAGGAAGCCAGGACTAAGACTCATAACACACATAACAGAATGACCAGAGTTAGAAGGCAATCAAACACACTAAGCTATGTTATACATCAGAAACCCAGCTGTTGGGAGGAGGAGGCAGTCCATCCAAGGACTGTAAAGATGTGAGGCAAATAAAAAGCATCATATTTTGAGTGAAGAAGAGTGGTGTTAGGTGGCAGTCCCAGCCTTTTCTCTTACAGCTGAGTCTCAGCTTCTTATTCACTTTGGGAAATGTTTTGAGGTATGAAGAAAGCATATATTAATTTTAATTGTTTTCTATGCTCAATTTGGAAGAAAATTGAGCTTTAGAAACCTGAGCTGGGTAACTTGATTAAGATTAGATAGTTCTTGGCCGAGCTTTCTACTAGTATACTAATTTTTAGACTCTTGGTCTGGCACTTGCACAAATAATTGTGTAGCCTCCTCTGGAGCCCTGAATGCACCACACACACAGAACCTGCAAAGTATCATTTTATTTTGATGCAGTCATATGCTAGGACTGTAGCAGTGTGAATGAATGAAAAGAGAATGGTCATAATCAACAATTAAAGCCCCCGAATATTGATGTGAATCTCCTGGAGACAAAACCTACCACTCTGGTTTCAGGTAACAACTCAATATATTGAGCTGCATATATTTATAATTACATTCTATAACCTTAAAATTCTAGGGGTTCAAAGAAAATGGAAACATTTAGTTATTAATATATTTATATTAGTATATTTGAATTAACTCTGATAGTAAAAGGGCCATGTGAAGCCAGTATATTTGTGATCTATAACTAATTCCAATTAAAGCTTATAAATGAGACCATCTGAAATATGAATAAAATCCTTAAAGATTCTTTCATTCCTAATGTGCCTCTGAGCACATTCCAAAGTACATTTTGGGGGTTTATTTTTTCCGTATATTTCACTCTTATGTTCCCTAGACAATTAGGAGCTCCTGGAGGGCAGGGATAATAGCTGACATGATACACCATTAGTGTGGCATCAGGCACTGATGAAACAAAACATACTTACCATACTGCTTGTATTTGGTATATCCCGAAATCTGTCCAAAGTTTGAAATTTCTGATTTAGTTCCTGAAATAGTTCCATATGCCTCTTCCTTGTATGCATGACCTTCTGAAAAAAAAAAAAAATAGCCCTCATTTCTAATTTGATTTATGCATTAAAAAATTTAATATTTTTGCTTTACAATTAGGAAAATTGAGTTCAGCAAGAACCAGGTGGTCTCTAAAGATGCCACAAATGCAAATAAGTTACACCAAATTCTTGTCTTGTAGTCAGCACTTTCTGAATCTGAAGAATTGACTTTCTTTCACTTATAAGATTACTAAAAAAGTTTTCTCTTGTGGGTGCATTTAAAATGTGGCAGTCAATCCTGTGTTAAGATTTTCATCATTTAGAGTTAAAAGTATTTTACAAAAATTGTTACAATATAAAGTGTTTAAAATTTTGGACTTGTAAAGCACCCGAGTCTCTCAATGTTTGTCATAGGAAATATTACTTTTTTATGATTTATTTCTATAAACACTAAAATCCTAGCTGACTGTATTAAAGGGAGAACAAAATCCCAGGCTCTGTCATTTAAGTCTGACTCAAAGCACTAAAGTGTCTGAAATATATATAAGATCTAAAATCTTATACTTTCCATGTGAATACTGATTGAGCTTTGCAGAAAGAAAATCTGACCCATAGGTTTTGTAGATTTGTTCATGAGATGGTACAGAATCTTAACAATTAGGGTTCAGAGCATAAATTGTGTAGCTGATGAGCTTTTAAGATCACAAACACAAATATATTAAAACTCTTCATCCCTAGTTATAGTCTTTTCTCCCAACTTCATCATAACTCAACAAATAGAGTCATAAATAAAAATAACCTTGAGGGGAAGTAATATGAGCTGAATCTTTTTCTATACAGAGCATTTAAAAGAGCACAAAGAAGAGTAAGATAACAAATCCCCTGTATTTACCAATGCTATTTTAAAGGGGGAAACTATCTCCCTCAATTCTGATTTTTACAAGTTATAAGTACAGTATTTGTGCCTTCATATGTATGTACAATTTTATAGTGTTTTTAAGCATGTTTCATAATTCACTTCATTTGCTCATGTGAATTATATAGATATATTATATTCATGTCTAAGCAATGATTTGAACATTTGGTCAATTGTTTCAATTACCAAATATTTTCAAAAGTAAAGATTTGTTTCAGAAAAAGAAATATATCTTTGGAGGTGGGGAAGAGATTTATAATGCCCAATTTTCTTTTAAAAAGACACTTGTGAGAACACTATCTTTTTGAGGAAAAAAGAGAAAAGACAAATGCAAACGGAATCTTTAACATATTTTTTAAAGCCTTATTCTCTTTCATGTCAATTTTAATTTCTTATATTTAATGAATCTTTAGGCAATGCTTTGTTTAGCTAATTTAAGAGAGAATTCTGAATTCATTTTAAGTCTTGCTAGAACCAAATTTTCATCTTTGTTCCTCTTAGCTCTATCTAGCAATTGGCTGGTGATGAATCAGTGGTTTAGGAGGAGAACATGGCAATATTACTCGTGATGGGGACATGAAACAGTGAGCAATTATAGAGCGATTAACTTCCCATCAGTTTTTGGGAGAGTACAGGAAACAGCTTTGCAGAATTTTCAGGGAAACACCAGGCAGACATAATTGACTAGTGATGGTTGATAGAGATATATGAGGGAGGATTTGCATAAGCAACTCAGTGGAGGGATTTTGAGGACTATGTAGCTGGCAAACAGTACATTCTATCCTTAGGGAGGCAGATATTCTCATGCAGTACCAGGTCCTAAGATATCGATTAAAATAAAATATGAATTTATGTGACAAGAAATATCTTTTTAAAAGACTTTAGTCATCAGAATATTGACTGGCTCTAACTTACAAATAGTATTTTTCATGATAATGAATCTTACTACATAGTTATTTTATGCTAGGGTGCAGTAGGGGTGATGTCATACTAGTAACATTTCTCTAAAGTTATTTTATTCTGTCAGTTAATACATATTCATGAGCACCACATATTGTGCTAAATTCTGGAGTAACAAAATGTGCAAAATCTGGTTGAGTTCCTGTCCTTTTATAGCTTGAGGTATAATGGAAGACATAGACATTAATCAGGTAATAACTCAGATACATGCTAAATTAGAACTGTGATAAGGAAAACAAATGGCATTATTATGACAGTAAGTTATAGGGGAATTTGCTAAGAGAAATCCAAGTAAGGCAGATTCCTACATTTTTATATACTCGTTTTTAAGTTGGAAATTCTTAAGTCAGTTATCTCTGCATCTTTTCTGTTCTTACATTTTCTAAAAGTCAGAATTTCTGGTGGTCTTAAGTCAAAATCCCCTTTCCTAAATGAGATCATTCCTTTCTAAAGATAGAAACTATCTTCTACAATAGTTGATATTATTGGCACAACTTCCTCATTTTAAGGTAGGCATGCTATGATTTTGTCTGTGCAGTGTCTTTTTATCTTTCATCTCATGAGTAGATCCTGAATTTGCATTGGGGAAGTATACCTTCCTATATTGTTAAAAATGTCAATCAAGATCTCTACCATCTCCTGTCTGAAAGGTGTATTTTTTCCATATCCTTCTAATAAAGTTCTCCCTTGTTAGTCACACACTCACTATCTCTTGGAACCAAATACCTCTATTGGATAAAGTATGTTTAATGAATCGAAGTGCCACTATCTCACAGAATTGAGGCTACATTGATTGGAGTTTTATAATCATATTCAGATTGAGCAGCATATGAACTGAGTGGATTTTATTTTGAGAAGATGAATTGCTAGGGCATACTCAGAAATACACCAGGGTTATATGACCAGAAAGCATTTTACAATATTCTACATGGGTTCATGATGCTACTCTGAATAATAAAGCTCAAAGACCCTGAAATTAATATGAAGTCTAGGACCTTTCCTACCTAAAAACATGAATTGCAAATATATCCTCATACCAGATAATCATTCTAATTTGAAATTCCTACCTTGGCACAGCCACAAGTCACCACAGCCATGATGGCCTGGTGGTTCTGATGTAAGTACTACATTGGAGCAGCCAATCAACAGCTCATGTTATCTGTCAACGGCTTGGTTTGATTTTCCAGGCTGATTCCTTCTTCTTCACAACCTCTTACAGCTTTTTTAGTGTGGAAGGTTCCAATGACAAAGCCAGCATCACAGCAAATACTGAAGATTTTCTAACCCAGCAATATTTGGGGATATAAACTTAGCTGTGATCTCATCTTATCTATTTATCTGAATAATTATTTATTTGCAGCACTCATGTTTTTGATAGTTTAAACATCTAATTAGTTTTCATGCTTATAAACCTTATGGTTCATTTTAATGGCTATTTTTTTAAAATTTGTATTGACCTTAGAGTTGATCTGTTTACTCCTTCCTTTCTTTTGTTAAACATCTATGTCCTAAAGAAACTGACTTCTATGAAAAACTTGATTTAGAATTCAGTTTTATAAAACCTTGTAAAGATGATAAAACTGTAATCCATATGGATTTTCTATTTAAAAAAATACATTCTAATTGACAGTATATATAAAATTCAGGTTCCTTTAGTTATAATACTTGTCAAATATTATAGGCATCTTTTGCAAAAAAGGTATGGCCTTGATGTTCTCTTCCATTCAGATTATCATCACTCAACATTTTTTGAAGCTGTGTATCAATTTGCATCTTGAAGGGTACCAGCAACCTACCTAACTGCACAAAAATAGTCATGTGAGTAGCTTATTTCATAGGACTCTTAAATTTCATTTTATGTTTTTGGAACTAAAGGGAGGCAGTCTTTGCAGCCTTTTAATTGTTCATATTCGAGTAAAAGCGATAAATTGTAGAGTACTTTAATGGAATTTGTTATTTGAAGAAAAATTAGGATGTAAGCAATTCATAGGTCTTGAGTACCTGCTATATCCCAGGCAATCTCCTAGATTAAATATTTTGGACATGTCAGGTCTAACAGCCCTAGGTCTGGACAAACTTGGCTTTAGATCTCAGTTCCATCACTTTCAAGTTGTGTGGTCTGAGGCACAAAATACAATCACCATTTAGCTCCAGTTTTAGTAGTCAGAATAACTGTACAGGGTTGTTTTAAAGATTTAAAAAGAGATATAAATCACTTATCAGTAGAGCACAGATAAGAGCCACTTAAGAAATGGTAGCCATTATTATCCTTCTTAATCCTCACAATGACACTAGGATGTAGTAGTCATTTTTTTACTTTACGGGGTAGGAGACTGAAGCTCAAGAGTCTAAACAAAGCTCCAGCCTCACATAGGTGGCGAGAGAATAGGAATTCATTCCGAATCTAAAGTCAGTTCTCTTTGCATGCTGCTATTCTAGATGTAGTCCACAGATTCAGGGAGCATCCTCCTCTAGACTATTCAAGTTTGTCATTATGCCTATTCAGATGGAAAAGGAGATGAAAAAAGCTAGGGTGGGTTAGATGCCTTTTGTAACTTTGGATATCAATCATCCTGCAACTCTCCGTAGTATTGCATGTATCTTTTGAAAGGCTGGTCTCCATATCTTTTCTCAGAACACCTCTTAGGCAGTGACTTTGTATCCCTAACACCTAGCACAAGTGTTTGGCATTCAGCAGGTGCTGGATGAATGTGTGTAGAAAAAATTAAATGAATGAGATGGCATAGATACATATGTCAGGGAAGAGGCCTGCAGCATGGAAGGCCATCATAAATCTTGCCTTCTCACCCATTCAAGAGGTCTCCCACTGGAAATCTTGTTTTATTGGCTCCAGACAGAAATCCTGCTCCCTCATTTTCCATATTGGTGGCTTATTAGGGCCTCTGGGTAGGTTTGATACAAGCAGTTTGGAGGTTTTCTCTTTTAAATTTAGAAATGTGAATCAGAGGGTTGGAATTTAAGTTCGAGTTAGATAAGACAGGCATTACTACACATAGACTTTTAGCAACAGAGAAACTTAGAGTCCCATGAGACAGAACCTGTAGTTTGAACTGCCTGACTTTATAGCATCATTTATGTTTCAAATGTTTCTACTTGGATGTGGTAACCAGGGTTTAAAAGAAACTAGACAAAAGGTCTGAAAAAACTGATTAAGGAATATATATATTGTCACTGTCACTCGAGTATACTTGGCTACAAAGAAATAGCTTTGCAGCAGTATAAACTGAGTAATATAGAAGAGATGGATGTAGCATAGGAATGAATTGCTCAAGCTTTTTCTCCCAAAGTGCACTAATAGAGTGTACTTCTTGCTTGGGGTTGGAGACAAAGCAGAAAGGGGCCTAATATGATTAAGACATTTCTAAGAAACTATATGCTTTATATTTAGAAATTAATATAAAATTTGTCTTCTATGTCATAGTTTAGCTGTGTTCATAGTGAAATACAATTAATACAAAATCACATTTTATCTTACTTGGCTACATTTCCCCAAATTTTTCAGTAAAAACTCAAGTCCCCACAAAGGTAAGACATGAATATCCTGAGTCTATATCTTATTGTGCTCTCTGACCACCATCACGTCTCAGTTTGAGAAGTAAAAGGGTTTACTGGATGTGTGAGGCTCATTAGGAACATCAGAGGAACATGCTAAGATGTTTATAAGAAGCTACATGGTCCCCATATTTTTGGAAGAGAAGATAAAAAATTTCTCTATCCATATATTTTTAACAGGAAATAGATGTCTACTACAATTCCAGAAAGAATGTTTATAATTGCACTCCTAAAATTTCTTTGAGGTTTATCCTTAATCTAGACTAAATTTAAACTACCTGCCTAATATTTCTGATAAAACATATTAGGTATCTTACTTTCTTAATATTAAAATGAAGCTCATCCTAACTAGATGTCTCTGTATTCTTCTGAATCTATTAATGGTATCAGTAGAAACCCAGGCTCAGACTTGCAGAGTCATCTTTTTTCCTGCTCTTCTACCCTTTTACCTTGTGGTTAGTTAAGGACCAAATTCCACAGATCTTGACTCTGCAGTGTCCCTTCAGCCCCTTCTTTTCCTACCATTTACAGGAGGTGGACCCTCATTATTTCTTCCCTGAACTAGTCACTTTCTAATTTGTTTTTTGACCTCCACATTCATCCTACTTCAATCTCTCATTACTGCCATATTCACCTTTCTAAAGCCTAGATCAGAGTAAACCATTCCTGTTAAAAATGAAACTCAGAATCAGAAAAGCCTTAGCAGCTCTTAGTAACAGATTAGGTAAAATTTCTTCACCTGGGTACAAGCTCTTCACTATATGGTTTCTAAACTACTTCCTCTATTCTATTCTTCCATAGACCCCATGCTTCAGTGAAGTTCGACTTGTTTCTTAAACATGTCATATTTAAGCCAACCTTAATGCCTTTTCGTCCTTCTAGAATTTCTACCTGCCATTCATCCCTTTGAGTTATACATACTCTGGATATCTTTGAAGGCCAACTGTATCTGCAGAACCAGCTCAAAATGGTAACATCCTGTTTAATGAGATAGTGTTGCTTCTCAGAGACAACAGGCCAAAACCGCAAGTCACGTTGATGGAAGCATGTGCAAAACAGAATTTTGACTTCTAGCTGCACCTGGAACCAAAGTTGTGCCCCCGCCGCAATACACACACACAGAGGGACAAGACATGACCTGAATGTGAACACTAGAACCCTTTCAGAAGGGTCCACTGTTCAGGAAGATCTGGTGTTAATGCCTCTTTACTATAAATGGCCAACTTCAAAGCTCTTTCAATTAAAACTTGCCCTACCTGCACTTACGCATACCTATTTCCCATAACCCCCTAAAAAAAAACAACTTAACCTAGTGTAGCCATCAAGATGGATTTAAGGTACCATTAGGTCCCATATCTCTTCTCTTGGCTTCTTCTCGATCAATAAACTTTACCTTACTCCAAACTCAGATATTTTGAGTATGGCCTTTTCTGACACACCAAATTTGTTTTCAAATTTGTTAGGTAGCTATAACATAATATGGCTACCTCCATAGTTGCCCATTTTCTATACTGGTATCTGTCTCATTTTAGAGCCAGTGTTTAGAGCAAACTGGATTAATTTTTTTTTTCATTCAATAGCAATTTATTGAATGCTTACTGTATAGCAGATCTCTGCTTGGAGCTGGCAATACAAGTACACTTAGGAATTTGGTCACAGGACTAGGACTATCCCTGCTTTCTAGGAAGCAAGAATCAGTGTGTCACCATTTTATGACTAGTCAACACTTTGCTCTGCTTATTTTAGAAATTCAAGGTTGTCTTTGAGATGGCTACATGAAGGGGCCTTTCCCCAGGTATAACACTTACTAGCCACAAAGTTTTATGGATATATGAGTTGAGAGAATATTATCATGTACAGACTCTGGGGAATGTGTGAGGCCTGAAGGGAAAATGCCTTCAAGTGTTCACTAGGCAAAATCTGTCAGTGGCAAAATGCCTAAATTGGCCATTGTGTGGTAAGGCTTTTAGGGAGAGGCTACCAGAAAGCTTGACATAAACAAATTTATACAGCCTGAATTAAAAGGTGAAAACCTGAACTCTTTTCCAAGGACCATCCACAAAGTACAAATAGATTGTATTAAAATTCATTGTTTAAATTTGGCAATTTTTCTGAATACAATTTACGAGATATCTGCCACAAAACTATAGTTGCAGATTGACTAAGGGGAATAGCACTAAATGGTTTGTAAAGAAAAAGCAATATCTCAAAATTATTTTTCCCCATAGTTTGATGCCTATAGCAATCCTGCAATAACTATAGCAATTAAAAAGCTAAAGAAAACATCCAAGGTTGTTAATGTTGCAACATCAGCAAATGCTTTGAAAATACTATGGTTATATGTTAGAATACTAAGCACAGGAAAAAGTATCAACCTAAAGAATTTACTATTTGCCACCTTAGAATATATGAACAAAAAAAGTTTTTCTAATGCTCCAGATGACAGAGTATGATTAGAGTTCTTTTCAGTGCTAAAGATTACATAACTTTAGCTGGCTGCACTGAGGCTAGGTTTTTACTATTTTATCACTGAGGTCTGGAGAGTTAATTCCCACTTCCTTGACTTTGTACTAACCTAAGAACTTATTACTTTCAGAACAAGTATATACACAGTATAATGCTCCGTCTTTGGCTACCCGAAGAATATGAAAAAAAAAACACTAAAATATCTGTCTCTTAAAAAGCACAACATAACCTAAAAGTGAATATTGCTGAATATATTCTTTTAATACTTGTGCCTTGAAAACTTAGAATAAAATATTTATCCCACGCCAGGTTGCTACAATTGAGCAGCATCAGTGCTAATTGCCACCCTATCATGGAGGCCAAATTCTTTATCATTGCTTTGTATCCTGTACAAATACTACTAAAATATTACTGAACAAGAGCAATTTTTCTTAGACTCTGTTCAAGGTAAAACCGGAGCTTATTCTCCATTGTAGTAAATAAAAACAAGTCTCGCTTTTGATGCCTGATGTACATTACTGAGCTACAATACTCATTTACATAAATGAAATGACTAAATTATGAGTTTCCATGTTCTAGGAGGCTTCCATAATTTTAGAAATATCAGTTAAGAGTATTGGGTTCTATGTAAGTATCACAATAGTACAAATATACTGGAGAAATTTATAATATATTATATCCAATTATGTCAGCAGACTATGAATCATATCCAATTATCAAGATGCATAAGTGCACTTTATGTGATGCTTAAATATCATTAATTTTGTGCTCAGCATAAGCTGCTCAAATGCTATGATTTCAGTAATTTCTAGCACCGATATTACAGCATCAATATAAATTCAATGTAGATTGGAAAATGAACATTTTCATCTTGTTTATATCTGTGAAAAGGCATTTACTAAATACAGGAGCACACTGAACCAACACTTACTACTGGAAAAAAAAATCTGCAATGTACTGCAGAACCTAAATAGGAATCAGCACGCAAGAAAGTAAGTCCCAGAGAAAGCCTAGCTAATCAGCTAAAACATCCTTACAGGCTCTCTTCAGGTAGTCATTGAAATAAAACGAATATAATTGTTTTAAATATGAAAAATCAAGAAACTGACATTCTCACCTCCCAACAAATTGATTGACCAAGTTCAACTCTCACTATAAATTGTCCACTTACCTTACATCTATAAAATGGATTCCTTAACCATCTGGAAAATTTCAGCATATATTTAAAACAATTAGGACTTAAACAATTTTTTCTACAACTAATACAATATAGATTTTAATTAAAAATGTTTGAATTCTCATTTAAATAAAAAATAGAACCCTTACATAGCTGCATAGAGTAGTGTTTAATTATATATCAATTTTGAATTCAAGTAATTGAAATTATAACAAGAAATTTTAGAAACTTACCTCAAAGTCAAGGTCTGAATATCGTGATTTTCTTCTCTGTTGTTTTTTTTTTTAAAAGAAAAACCAGTAAAGTTGTGTTTAGTTATTAAGATGAAAATCATTATTTTCAATAAAATATTCCTGCTTTGTATATTTTCTTCACATAAGAAAAAATGAACATTTTATGATTTTATTCTATATTCATTTTGAACTTCCTTTAAAATTGAAGAATATAAAAATATAGCATATTTCTCACCTTAATATCTTAACTAATTTTTCAGTAAGGAGATATTTTTTTTTGTAGAAATTCACACAAAAACTTCAATATTGAAGGAGACTTTAGGCCTACTACAGCAAAACTACTTTATGGACACAACAGATTAAAAGATATGCAAGAAATATCTAGCCATCTCAAGACTCTCCACCCTAATCAACCTCTAGTCTTCATTTCTACCAAATTCTATCTAGCTCTCTAAGTTTCAAAGTTTTCTGTAAGTCTCACCAACAAATTTCTTGGTTATGATACTTTCCATGACAGGAAAGTCCTTCTAATTGCTAGCCCTTCCTTAGGAACTGAAGTATTTATCCCTTTTTAGCAAAACAAATAAATAGTCCACAGCCAGCAAAACACTGACATAAATATCTCACAGAGCTCCTACATAACCCTGGCTCTGTTAAACAGTTTCTAAATCTAGTATAAACATCCATTATAAAATAATTAGGTAGTAGGCTTGAGAAAGTCAATAAACATAATTAAAATGAAATTAATTTGATATTATATTAGTATGGAAAAGGTATTCTTAGCATCTGCTCTAAGAAGTCATTTGATTCTTAGAATGATTAGGTATAGAAGGAGATGACTTATAAATATAGAAAGGTTCGTCCAAAATTTTATAGAACAAAGCAAGTTTCCAATATACATATTTTTTTTGGGGGGGGGTGATGGTGAGAGGGGCTTTATTTTTTGGAGAAAATGGGGAATAAATACAAGAAAAATATTCAAAATAATACTCAAGCAGTTGTAAAAAAAATTTCAACCTTTAGATAAAGTTCTTATTTTTTCTTCTTTACTCCCAGTATCTACAACTTTAAGTTCAGTGACCTAAACAAGAAATCATATCCAAGATAGGGAGAAAGGAAGGCACTTATGTAGTTTATTTAAAAATATGACTGGACTGCTACTAGAGTTAAAATGTTTACTGTAGACTCAGAATCTCCCTATGTATCTAACTCTCCGAAGCATGTTTCAATAGACAGAAGGTAATATACCAAAAGAGAGATTTTAAAAAAAGTTTAAACATTCTCAAATAATTGGATTTTGGTGGAGTTGGATTGAGAATCCAGTCTTCAAGAACAATCAAGGAGAGTGCTGAGAAGGAGATGGTTTTATTAAATGGAAACTCAGCATGTTGATCTCACTTTGCTCCTATCTCTAGCGTCGCCCTAGCCTAACTCTGGTGACATGCTGGAAGGAGAAAAGTGAGTGGGAAGGCATTTAGTGCAGCAATCCTTTGCCATCTCCCTGCCACTATTGCTATCTAACTGCTCTGTGTAAAAATCAGGCTCCAATGTACTGCATAATGCTTTGCTGCAATACGCTAGACTGAATATTAATGTTTCCATTCTGCTCTTGGATCCTTTTGCTTCTTGGTACTGTGACTCAGCAGGACATTTTTTTTTAAGTATATGTTAAGCAAAATTCTCTCCTAATACAGCAAAATCCAAGCATGGAAGCACTTAGTTTTAAGCAGTTATTATAGAATGTTAGTCATGAGCTTTGTGTTCCATTTGAAAATTAAATAGTGAAATCTTATGAAAAAGATTCAGCTAGCCAGTGAAGTATGAGGCCCTTAAGCTGCACGTGTTGGGGAATTCTGTTGCCCAAGGTCATAACAGCCATATGTTGCCTTATTCATTTCTGAATGCAGAGCTGTGCCTAAGAACTGGAAATACTGATGGATTTGTGTTGCTCAAGACTCCATATTTTAGGAGCAAGAACAAAGGATGAGAAACTAGAAGTACAAAAGAGATAGATTCTGCTTCTTAGAGCAGATGTCACCCATGTCTACGTAAAATAATGAGAAAGAAAATGAATATACTCCTACAAATAGATTTCTCTTCTATTCAAATTTACTAACATTAAATTCTAACAAAGGCATAACAGAAATAGCAGACTTGAAGGATTAGACTGAGCAATGAAGTAAACAGATTTCAATCAAAAGAGCCTCAAGATAGGAGGTAGAAAATAAAGCAGTGAAGACTCAAAAATCAGAGCATAAAAAAAGTGTGGCAGATATTCAGAGCCCAAATGAGGTAAAATTTTGTGTAATATTTTATACTCCACAATACTAACCATGTTTTTCAACCTTTTATAACTTTAAAAGTGCTTTCACAGTTGAATATGGAACATGCTCACTGCCCTGTGGATGGTTGGTAACATATCATCCCCATTTTATGAATGAGAAAAACTGAGGACAGAAGGAGTTAAAATAACTCTTCCACTTCACCTGGATAGGAAGTAAGTGAGGTGGGATTCACACTCAGGTCTCCTGACTCCAAACCCTGTTTTCTCCACTGTTTCTTACTCAGTGGTACAAGTGGTACAAGATGCCTGTGATACTTTGCTGATTGTTACCAGAACTTATCCAGAATAACATTAGAGGGCCCAGTCAATCCAAGACTGACAGCAGTGGCACAGAGATGCTTTCTAAGCATAAATCAAGGTAATTAGATTAACTTGAACTTTTTGATTATATTTAAAAGGAGAAAAAATACCGATATACTTACTTGAGAGAAAATCTGATGGCAACATAATTTATGTTGAGTAAAATAACTTAAAAACCACTAAAATATAGGATAGCTTATAGCAGTGATGCAGTAACAAAGAATAGCTAATTTCTTCACCTCCTAATGAAAAATCTAGTTTACCTTATAGAAATATATATAGCATAGAAAAATTGGTGGCATAGTTCAAGAACCAGAATGTTCAGTTCAGTTTCTTTCTGTTTTCACTCTTGGTATTCACATAGTATGTTAGAATGTCTTTGAGTTCCCGAGTTCTCTTTTACCTCATATTCTCTCCTGAATAATAAACTTCATTCCATGGTTTTAAATACCATCTTTTTAATTTCAAATACCCTCTTTTCCTCATCACTGAAAAAGTTGTATATCTAGTTGGTCAAGTCAGAAACAATCACCCTTTATTCCTTCCTCTCCCTCATCTTGCACATCAAATCCATCAGCAAGTGCCATCTGTTCTTCCAAAGTCCATCTTGATCCATGCACTTTCTCCATCTCCACTTGCATCTCTATAGAGTTAAAGGTATTCTTATCTCTTGTATGGATTATTTCAGTAGCCTCCTGTCTTCTGGCTTTCTGCTTCCCCTCCTTCTTCCATGCCCCCGCTCCTACTACCTGCCAGATCGTAATTCTTTCTCTTTTAATCCATCAAAGGAACGGATGGATGGAGAAATGATCCTGACACTCTTTTGCTTAAAAGTCCTCATTTGCTTCCATTGTTTTAGAAGGACCTGAAAAAATCTTCTTTTTTTTTTTTTCCATCTTCCAACTTCATCTTAAGGTGCTTGCCCCCTGCTACACAAGTCTCCTAATCCTATAAAGACTATTCCAAGCTCTTTCCTACATCAGGACCTCTGCATATGCAGTATCTTTTGCCTGAAAATCCCCTCACCCTTTATACCTCAGAAGGTTCCCCAGACCACCTTATGTAAAAAAGTCTCTACCTTACATTCTATGCTTATTTCTCAGCACCGTATACTGTTTTAGATTATTCATTTGTTAAAGGTTGATTATCTCTTCTATAAGGTTTGCTCATCAGAGGTGTAGTATCCACATCTGTTTTCATCACTTTGATGTCCCCAGCATCTAGCAGAGGTACTGGCATAATAGTAGGCATTCACAAAATTATTGATAAATGACTGAAGCTTTACTGTGGCAGCCAAACAAATCCAACAAAATGTGATTTGTTTGTTTTTGGTGGTGGTGGTTCTTTCTCAGAAATACTCTGGGAGAATTTGGAAAAACAAGTGGACTAACTACACAAAACCATGATGAATGGATCAACTGACAGTCAAGAGAATTAAGACAATTTAGAGTAAAGGAGGCTTATCCCTAATAGAAGGGAAACTTCCTTCGGATGACTTAAGGTTAAGACAATAAATGATGATCTGAGGCTACTCAGAGGAATACTGAGTACATGCATAGAGGTGTTGCTTCATATCTCAGTCTTGTGGAATGATGTATACTTTCTCAAAGGGAATACTTCATTGTTTGTGTCACTGCAAATTAAGTAGGACAAGACACTAGAAGATTCACACTGAAGAATAAATCCCACTGACTAGTAAGTGGCAATATGCCATTAAGACTTTCAATTACAAAGTGAGCAATGAACCACTCAAGGAGAAAGCTTTGATACGATATCCATTCAAAATCTTTTTGAAAAAGAAACCTGAGAATAATTAATTTTGAAAAATGACTTTTCTTTGAGCTAATTTGTTTGTGTGCCTGCATGAAAGACAAACTTCCCTAAACCAAGACACTAAATGAGGCCAAGTCTTCCTTTACCCACAGCTATATGAGGAAAAAAATTTTTAAAAGATGCTTCTGTACAATGATCAGCTCTATAATGGTTTCTTTAGTGATAGTCTCCCACTTCTCAAATGAGATCATAACATTTTGTCTAACATCCTGAATATAGATTTAGGATAGTATTCAAGCCACTTCACAGATATTCAAGAGTTTATATCTAAATGGACAAGAGTTGGAGTAGCAAAATGTTCTGGTTTTGATAAAACCATTGTAATCTACATAATTCTGATTAGTTATTAAGGGTTTATTAATAAGAAAAATCAAGGCATGATTTATCAGGAGAATAACAGAAACAATTTAATGTGTTTACATTTGAGCAAACTGTTTCACAAGAATTCAAGTGAAAGAAATGAGAAGCCACATGTGGTAACCCAGAGATTTGCAAGAGAAGAAGCAACTGTCTCACTTAGGCTGGATGGACAAAAGGAGATGGCTTAGTGACATAAAGCCAGGGACAGAGGCACCTGGCAGAAGCTAGAAGCACTCTGCAATTGCAGATAGAGACACAATGTGCTGCCTACAGCAGAAAGAGCAGGGGAGAAAAATCTGGGACCCTCTCTTCTCTCAACCTCCAATCTCTCTCCAGTGTTCTTACTGGCAACCTTCTCAATGACCAGAAGCCAAAAATGCAGTTACCCACATCAATCCTGAGTAATACAGGGGAAAAGTGTGCAGAATGGGCCATGTGCCAAATAGGCCCAGGACATGTACACAAGTTGGGAAGATGTTTGAGGGAAGAAATGTTTGCTATCTAACAGCTGCCAGTTGTTGAATAAATACCAGTTTTCCAATGATTTAAAATAAATACCCATCTTCTTACAGTGATAGGCCTATAATTATGTATATATATTACTAATATATATATATATAATCATAATCCATGATTTTAACTATATTTCATAGTCCTCAATGGCTTGAGACCTATGACACTTCTTTTTTATCTCACTTGCTCCTTAGCAACTAGTGGGGTTTTTTTTTTTTGCATTATATACATACCAGGCACTCAATACCTTTTGCTAATTTTAAAGGTGAATTACTTAAGTGTTGATGACAATTTCATTCTTCTTAACCTTAAGCGAAGTAATTAGAGGTCAACTAGTGCTGGAGCCATTGTGAGAAATTCTACCACATTAACATTTCAATTATTCCATAATTATGGAAACAATCTAAAATTTTTAGAATTACTTAAGTCCATTCTGGTATTGGATACAGTTTGGAAGATGGAAGATAACACATTATAAGAAAGAAACAAGGTAATATTAGGCAGGGAGGAAATCTCTTTCATGCCAAGAAAATTCATGCATATATTAAACTTTCTATGCTTTCTAATTGGGGATTGATTGGCTGAACACACTCCCTTGGAGGTTGAAGACTTTTCTGCTGGCACTGCTTTCGGGACTGGAGAGTCTCCCTTTCTTTGTTGCCTTCTGCTTATATAAATAAAAACTTACACCCACTCTTGGACATTTCTTTCCCCCTCAACTCATGTTTTCCCTCTTCTCTTACTACTACCACATTCTCTGCTACAACTGGTAGCTTTTACCTTCTCTTTGTTCCCCTAACCACTTCCTACTGTGACAGTTTGTGAACACCCATACATACAGGAAACATCCTGTATTAATAGGAACATCTTTTTATTATATCCTTGGAGAGATCCTAGCACCTGGCCAGCCTCTGCTGCCCCAGCTTCCCAGACAGGCCATCCCCGAGGCTGTAATCTCCCTTCTCACTCAGAGGGGAAGATTCAAATTATTCTATGGCTTAGACCTCATGTCATCTGTATTCACCCACTTTCATCTTCAGGTTGTCTTCTAAGACTCTAGTCACCTCCTGGCTACTAAAGATCACCATCCTCCATGAGATATTCCTGTCATCTTTCTTCTTTTTCTCTATTGTCAGAATATCTTCCCCACTTATTGGCCCTACAGATACAGACTAGCAGAGTTGATAACTCTACGTGACAATACATCACTCTACCCATTCAGAAAGCCATACCACTGACTTTATTATCATGGGCCACAGTCCTATCTCCAAAATCAGCTAGTTATATACACCTATACTTGATGCATTTAATTTCTTTATTCATTCTAAGACCAAAAGTCTATTAATGGTTGAAATGAATTTTAAAGTTACTCTCATGCTAATAATGTTCAGGTACATTATTGTTCCTTTAGATAGCATAATATGAACATAAAGATTCCCAGATTTGCTATGTACTTGCTCTGTAACCTTGAACAAAAAACTTCAAGGATTATAATAATTTATCCATTGCCCAGAAGTGTTGTGAAGATTAATTAATTCATGTGTTTAAGGTGATTTGAGGCTCTGCTAATGAAAGATGCTATATAAATGCTAATTTTTATTATTCATTCCCACATCTATATATTCTTTTCCAGCTGTCTCCTAAAGTGGTCACCATAAGCAATTATTATTAAACTCTTTTATAGAATGAAGATGAGGAACCGAATTTTCATTCTGAAACCTGAATTTTCTTCCTTTTCAAGATGTAAGCCTTGTGATCTCTAAGTTATTTAAATGCAGATCTTTTGGCTGAATCACAGCTTTATATGATGCTTATATTTAATAATGAGGATACAGAGATTTGGAAATACCATCTATTTTTCAAACACAACTTGTATAACATCAAACCCAGAAAGATTTTTAGGCTTTTGGATGTAAAACCATTTTTATAACAAGCAAAATATTTAATGTAATTCCATTCTAATTCCTTTAGTACATTTTAGCCATTTATGTAGAAGGCTCCATCTGGTCATTATAATTTTTCCAGTAGTGCATCCAAATTATGATTTATGATGTTATGTTGTTATATGCATACTCACTAAATATCCTTTTAAAAACTTTTGTAATTTGTGTAAACATTATGTAGTTTATGCTTATGTGATTATTATTATGGTAGACATGTTAGTTTTGGGAAGTTAGAAATAGATAAACGATATTTATTTGCTAATTTAGAATGACTGACTACTTCTGTTTAGAGGGCGCTCCAGCTGTCCACTCTGCAGTAAACATGGCCCCAATGACCCTGTGCCTGGTTCTAAGGGGTGAGTCTTCTCAGAAACCCTCTTCTGTTTGAGATTGATCTAGAGTTTAGGGATTTCTTCCAGATCACATGTACATTCTCATTTTGGTCTAGAATTCTCTTGACCTAGTTTGGAAAAACCTCAGAATTATACCACTCACCAAATTACTGTGACTTTTCAGGTTCTCTCTTCATGTTGCCCATGTAGAGGCATAGATTTGTAGGGAGGAAGGAGAGACAACTGCCTCTGGGCACTTTGGAACACCAGAACATATGATTATCACTATACTTCTGATGGAAAGCACTGGCAAATGATTATAGTGTCTTCCTCTAAATAGTGTCTTATGAAATAGTCTTATGAAAATAATTGGTAATACATATAAAAGAATGCATGTATTGCAGTGCATACAGAACACATGCAATATGTCAGCATTCAGTTAACAGCAAAACTTTAAGGATATAAAAATCACATATAAAACAGTAATAGGATATAAGTCAAAAAAATTTCTTAGGTCTTGATTAATTCTAATACAAAATGAACTATATTGATAGCTGTTGACTGTTTTCTACTTCACTTTAAGGGTAGAAAAGAAGCTGAGGGGAGTTTACTCTTTTACACAGGCCATGTGGTTGGACCCCAGAGTCCTGACTTAATTAATCTTAGCATGCTCAATTTATATCCCTTCTGAGAGTTCACAATTTAAAACCAAAAATTTTAGTGGTCATCATTCTGTAAGATTTAAGAGCAAAATATTTACCCTGAAAGATATTGATCTAATAACAGAGTTTATAATCAGTGTAATGGTAGATCTCATAGTAACATTCCAATTTTCTTACTTTTAACAGCTGCGCTCACACAGAAAATGCAGATCTTGGTTTAAGTTAGTTGTGCCACCCAGAAAATTCTTTTAATTACCAGAGGACTTTTAGTTCCCAAAAAACATCAGGAGGATTTTTTTATGGTATATAAAGAATTATGACTGGTAGGTATCTTTTTAAATATATAGTTTCTGTATTTAAGCATGATTTTGAAAGGGGCTTTTGATGCACTACAGGGAAAAACTACATCCAGAATATTAATCTCAACATTCTTAATTAATGCCAAAAATTCTTACTGATACAAAACTGCAAAAGCTAATGTGACTCTTCCCCCTCAGTCCAATGCCACATGAATCATTCTCTATAAATTTCAAATAGCAAGAAAAAGTTTATTGTTTACCTCTAAGGAACTCATTGATATGGTTGATCCAGTTTCACTTCTTGATAGTCCTGCATTATCATCCAACTCAGAGGCCATGAAATTCTTCACAGCTGTGCGAGGCTCAAAGGGTAAATTCTGCATATGTTCCTGGGGTGCGAGATGTTGCTCTAAGTTCATATTGAACTGGTCCATTACAGGGGGATTCATGCTGAATTCAGGATTTACTTTGTAGTGCAATAGCCTTTCATGTGGCAGGGTTTCCATGCCAATATTCATTTTGCTTTCTTCTTTCATTGATGGCTGGGTATTTACAGAACTTCTGGGCATCACAATATAGTCACTTTCCATTATTCTTTCTTGAGGATGGACTATGTCCATATCAGCCCCTCTCAAATTATCATCTGTACATAAGTACACAGTTCTTCGCAATTCACTGTTCTCTTTTTTCAAGCACTGATTGCCCAGCTCATTCATACTCATGGGCATGTGCAGACCTGTGGGTTGCTGGATAATGACTTTAGAAATGACGTTTCCAGGCAATGTCGAATAGCTTAGGCCTTCGGGGTTTGTTCCCTTTTCTTCTTCATCATCATTTAAAGAAATCCTGGAGAGTGTCCCTGTTATGGTTGCTGCTCGGCAAGGACCAATGTCCTTATGAAGAACTGTGGATTCATATATGAAAGTTAATAAAAGAAAGCTAATGCATGTTTACTTTTCACTATTGTACTCTGTTCTTTTTACTAAACAATTTCCTTATAAAAGATATTTAAAAAAATTACATATCTATTGTTTGTACATGTATTGTTGTTAATCACACTTTATTGATTCTGATATGCTCACAAAGATCTCAGGTAGCCTACAGCTAAAAAATAACTGAAAGTTGATTAATGAACTTTCAAAAATCTCAGTGCCTATTCTTAAACAACTCTGCATAACTTTATGAGGGAAAAGCAGATTACCAAAGAAGTATTCTCCATCAATCTACTGCAAAATATTTTATAAAATTATAGATATACTTCACATGAATTTGACTTTTCATAAAGGCTTTTCCCCTAAAGCATTCTACAAGTTCTATTCATTAAAATAGTTCTTAAAAGAGGTGATCAATAAGAATTTCATCCTATTACATCAGAAATCTTTCCCCAAATTATGCATGTTGAAAATTAATGAGCATTTATCTATGAAGTCCATATGGTCAAGGTATTTATCATCTTTAGCTTCATGTAGAAAAAAATTTTTTTTACAAGATCAATCCATATATTCAAATGCCCTTGAGGGGGTATTAAAATTGCCAATCGTGTTTAAGCAGAAAAAACCTGTCTGAGCTTCTGAAACCTCTATTCCATTTTAAATCTGAAAGATAATGACAGTAAAAATTAAAAAAAAAACATTTTAACTTGTAGTGAGAGAAAATAAAATAAAAAACAAATGAAATAAAAACCAATAATAAAAGAGTTCAGATTAAAATATATATTTTTGTCTCTATATAAAAATAGCCATATTTTATATGTAATAGAGGCAGAATGACTCAAAGCATGCTTAGTTGTGAACAACTAAGTTTGAAGTATGAAAGAATGAAAGTCTGAAGAAATGTTTTGTAATGTTGGTATTGAAAGCACATAGAATAGCACCGTGTGCAAGCTGGCTCAACATGTACACCTCGCACTGCCCTAACTACAAGGCAGAGTGGTCACCACTGAAAATTTCATTAGGCATAGATAACTGTAAAATATTGTCTCCTCACGAAACGTTTCAGACATATTGAATTTTACCCATTATTATCCAATTTTCAAATAGCATAATTATTGTAGATTAAAGCAGACACTGAAAAATAGACTATGAATGTGATTACCTATTACAAAAAAGAGAAGCCTTCAAAATTATTTCAAAACATGCACTATTCATGTAGTATCTTTTATCTTTAAAGATATGTTATCTATTTTATTAGGTCTTTTTATTTTAGACACTAAAAATCATGTTACAGCTACATGTTTTTAATTAACCCATAATTTGGATGTGACTTTTGTATTAGAATAATTTAGTTTAAAAAAGTTATTTCAAACCTTTTAAAATAATAGATTGGTAATAAATTGTGGTAGCCAGGAATGATTTACATGAAAAGATTAAAGGACAAAGTATGTTAAATTAATAGCTTAATGATATTCTAAATAAAATACTTTAAAAATCTTCAAATTCAGGTAAAAATACTTTTAATCCTTGACTGTATGTAAAAATTAACTCAAAATTCATTGTATTAAAATTTAAAGGTTAGTTATGGAAACCTATCATATTGCATTAAGAATATATAATTTTATACTTTTATGAATATATTATAAACTCTAAAGGAAATCTTAGTACTGGATATTGATTTTATAATGTACATTTGTAAGATTCATTTAGTTTTGTATAAGTATAGTATGATTTATAGTTATACTTAGCACATTTTTTATCAAGTGATATAGCCATTTTTATTGAAAATGTGTGCATCTTAAATATTTGGGGAAAGATAATACTTCTCATGAAGTAATGTCCACTCTATATGAAATAAATGTCTACCTTAGACTTGCTTAACATAGATATCCAAAATTTGAATATACAATATAAAAAAATCCACACCACCTACACATACAGACATGATATTGAAGTAATGAGACTTTTGAGAGAAATTAATAAAGTTATAGAAGACAAAATAAAAACAAAAACAAAACAAAATGCACCTGAATAGTCTGCATAATCAGATATGTACTCCACACTTTGGGAAAGTAATTGCAACAAAACTTAGAGAAAGGTTATTCAGGGTCCATGAGTTGAGACTTTAAAATTGAATCTATCTCAAGATGGACAGAAATATCTAGGAAAAACTTGGAAGCAAGCTCCTAATGAGCTCAGCTAAAAAAGGCACAGACAGAAGATAATATTAAAAATAATATTTTCTAATAAAATAATGGTGCTGGCCTTTATTAGGAATAACAAATCTCAGAATGTAATGCATTCTGGACAAAAATAGGTAATTTAAAAAATGAGACCACTGCTTGAGTTAGAATGGGTTAATACAGTCCTGCTTTCCAATACTAGCATGCTTCAGAATTACCTGGATGGCAGATAAAAACAGTGATTCCCCTATCCCACAGTAGGCGTGGGGTAGGACCTGAAAGTTTGCATTTTTAACAAGTTCTCTGGTGGTGCTAACACTGCTAGTAGGGTGACCACACTTTAACAACTACTGATTTAATGTTAATAGCTGGTAAAGAAAAGACAAAACTGCTCTTATTCCTTTTCTCTATCAAGAACTGTAAAGAGTATACCAAAAGAAGTAGATAGAAAACTATATTGAAGGTAGATAAGTAGAAATTAAATTCCTAATTATTTTAAATAAATTCAGGCTTCCAGAGCCAGACAAATCACATTCCACCTTGGAACACAGATGTGGAATGTGGCACCACAGCTAATGATCTTTAAAAAATTATGGAAAGTGGATGAAGCAAAGGAAAATGTTTTATCAGTTTTCCAAAGAGGAAAATGGTAAACTTTGGAAACCAAACACTCTATCTTAGTAATATTTTTTTAGATACTAATAACAGAGTAATTTCTAATTTTCTACACAGATCCAAAGTTATCATAACAGTTATTTTACTGCTCTGCTATGACCACACTCTATTTTGAGTATTTTGGTTGAATTCAGAAATGAGAATATGAGATTAGTCTCTCATATTTTTATACTTATGACAACTCTGTGATCTTAGACTCTGCACAGATGCTTAATGGTTTTGAGTTGAATCTGAAAATTACACTTAGAGGGCAGCTGCATGGGGTGTGTAGGGGGTGCCTTACTGAACATAGCAGGGTGCTATACTCTGTGTCATCCTTCAACTCCTTTATTGACCGTTTCAATGAAATTTAGAAGGTATTCTAGTCAAACTTTCAATGGCCAAACAATTCTAAATGAATAGAATGCTAACCTGGAACTAGTAAGATAATAGCATCTAGAGAAAATTCAAAGGCCAGATTTTTCTTCAAGAGGGAAAACAAACAAACAAAAAACCTAGAGTCTTTATATAACTTAGACTTGGAAAGCCCTGGCAGCTACTATAACACGTTTTAGGGATTTTAGATGACAACTAGTTGACACTAGTGTCGTATTGACACTAGTATTGTATCAGATGCAAACGTAGATAGCATTAGTATGAGTAAGTAGCCAACTGTGATAAATGCTGAATATATATGTTTACATTTAAAATAATTTAAAATTATTAACAAATTGGAGGCTACCTGGGGCACCATGCCTGCCTGGGAAGATACTATGAGGAATGAATGTGAAAACAGGATTTATTTAGTCTGCAGAAAAAAAAATACTTGGATTGGGCTAAATAATATTTGCTCTCAAATATTTGGATAGTTTGATGACATAGTTATCCATTCTTATTCTAGAAGGCAATACTAAAGCCAATAAATAAAAGCTAAAATAAGGTACGTTTTGTCCCAACATAAAGGAGCATTTTAACAACTGGAATCATCCAATAAATGAAACATGTAGTTTCCTTTAAAACTTGAGTCATCTACTCTTGGTGAGTTTATCCACAGGTGGGAGGACAACCATTTAGGGACATTCAGTGGGATCTTAGCACTCGAAGGCCGGGTGTGCTGCATGGTATTTTATGGTCTCCTCTAAAAATACAGCAACAACAATGGCTATGATATACACACACAGAGTGTTATTTCATCTTACAACAACCCATATTTCATAGATGATGAAACTGAGACAGAAAGAGACTAGATTGACAGGTATTTTACCTGACAGCCAGTAATCTGTGGAATGAAAGGCTTATGTCTTCAAATCAATGCTTTTTTGCTCTAACGGTGCTCCCAATTCACGATTTTTAGGTTCTCTCTCATTTCTTCCTCTCCTTCCACTCATTCCCTCCCCTCTCTTATTCTATTACAATGCTTCTATTTGAAAGATTTTATTTATGAATAGAAATCATAATAGTCTATTCTACTCATCACATCAATATGTGATATGTAAACCATAGCATTTTCTTCAAAGTAAAAATCCATAAAAATGATTGAACAATTCTAACAATTATAGTTTAAAAATCCAAATATTCTTACCTGATCGACAAGCAATGTCTACATCCTTTTCAAAGTCTGTCTGTAACAAGAAATAATAAGGCATAGAATCATCATTTAATAAAGACTTCAAATGACTTTTACTAATCAGAATATCTGAAGTTTACAGATATCTAATTAGGCAGTGCTGGGTTATAGTTTTGTGCAAAGGAATTTTCTCAAGAAATAATCTAATTGTTTTAAAAAGTACTACCTGGAGACCAAATGTTGAATAAAACCACAGGAAAAATGACGTATGATTTTAATAAGGTAATACAATACCCACTGTGATCTTCAGTGACAGAATTTTAAAACAATTCTTTAAACCATAATAAAAAGATTAAAATGTGATTATGAATATATTCAAATAAATGCTGTTATTTGTATTTTTGAAGCATTCACTTGCTAGATATTGTTTATAATAGAGTATTTTGTAATATAGTTTTGTCTAACCCTTCATAATCAAATTCGTTTTTTCTAATGATCCATTGTCATTAAAATGTGACAAAAGGCTTTCATGTTTAGAAATTAATACTGAAGGTGAACCAATACTAATCTGGCCTAGAACCTGCTAGAATTTAGTTACATCCTCATATATTCTTCAGAATTTTATTTAAAAATAATAATTTTTATAATGGTAAAATTAAATTAGCCCACCTTAATCAATATTTTAAATTAAAGATATCAGTATTTACTTATTTTTAATGTGGAATTAATTCTTTCTCAAGTCTTCATTAGTAGCATATCACAGATTATTTTTATGTTGCCTAATTAAAAAATGTTAATAAGTAAAATACAAAACCGATATGATTTCACTCATATGTGGGATGTAAAACAAAAATCAATGGATGAGCAAACAAAACAAACTCATTGATATAGACAACAGAACGGTGGTTACAAGAGTGTAAGTGGGGCTGGGGGATGAAGAGAGTAAAGGGGGTCAAATACATGGTGATGGAAGGAGACTAGACTTGGGTGGTGAGCACACAATGGAGTATACAGATAATGTACTATAAAGTTGTACACTTGAAACTTACATGTTATTAACCAGTTATTCTGATAAATTTAATTAAAAAAACTCTATGCCTTGATTTTAATGACATAGTTTAAATCTTATCTCATTTCTCAAATATATCAAAGTGGTTATGTCTAAAGTAACCCTTAATCTCCAAATAGCATTCATGTACAATAACTGACTTTCACTAGAAACATGGCTACCCTTTATAGTTTAAAGCAGTAGTTCTTATCTTAGTTTGCACACTAGCACCACAAACACCTGGGATCTAGCCCAGAGATTCTGATCTCATTGGTCTGGAGTGTGGATTCTGATTCTAATGTGCAACCAAGGCTGAGAACCATTGCTTTAAGAGTAGATATGCAGGCCCACAGTGTTATGATCTGTGAACAAACATGATCCTATGGAGAAGCAGTTATTCTTAATTCTGTGCAAGGATGAAAATACTTTCTGGTGTTACCCTCAACCATATCCTCAACACATCAATCATAGCTCCTGGACTCCTAAGCAATTCAGATAGAACAGTTATATCTGGTATCAGAGTTCTAAGTGTGTTAATGAACTAAAGCCAGTTACTCAAAATGGGACTTTGATGCTGTTTTACTAGAAAAAAATATTTGTTTTCTTGAGAAATTATGATTCAATCAACAATCGGAGGGAAAATAAAATCTCACCATGATTTGAGCATGCCCATTAGGAAAAGAACTTGAAGAATCAGCATTGATTGGATCCTGACAATTTCTCAATCGGCATCTGAATGCATCTTGAACCTGTAAAGAAAAAATGACAAACATAAATTTTCTTCTCTCTTGGAAATGACCAGATAATGTGTTCATTGGCCATCAGCTGAGAAAGTAGTTATTATTGTTTTTATGATCTAATACCCATTTTGTTTACTTTCTAATACAAATATCAGTGTACCTCAAGTTTTCTCTATGCCAAGCAAATTACCACAATCTACAGAGGGAAGTGCTGGGAGCTCCTTAACCATCAAAATAACTATGTCTGACTCAACAGTAATAATTCTTGCCAGAGGGCAGATTTATTTCCACTGTTACAAACAATATGTGTGTCTTTCAAGTGGGATTTACTAGTTGGTAAGACGTAATCTTTATAACAGCTTTAAACATTGTGAAAAATGAGATTACTCAATGATCTTTTGACTAAAATTGATTTGGGATTTTCCTTTTATGTCTCACATAAAAGATCCTATTGGGAAGACTATTTCTTGTCCCCCTTCAAGTATAATGTGCCCTGATGTAAAAAAAAAAAAAAAAAAAAACACAATAAAATAAAAAGATAATAAAAATGGCTCTGTTTCAGGTGGATCATCTTGTGGGGTGGGGAGGGGAGGAAGGTCACTTAGCAGAGCCAAATTTCGGTAATATTCATTCAAAATTGGATTCTGAGTAAAGAACAAACATATGACAAATTTTTATTAAACATGCGAATAAACATGAGTAGATGAATGAAAAAACAAACACACTATCCATAGTTGTTCTGATCACAGGATGTCTCTGCAACAGCATGTTCCTTCTACTTCCTGTGGCTCATTAAACTCCTAACAAGCTGTTGATAGACATCATCACAAGAAGCTTCTTATCTCAGTTAATGGCAAGGTCATTTTACTAATATTTTGTTTTTCTGACTTCACATTATTGACATTACCCTTATAGTTCATTATAATCTGTTTTATTGAATTATAAAAAAAAGCAAAGATTTTCATTTCCCCTATTTTGTTAAAGAACCATTGTAGAGACTGTCAAGAGAAACACATAATGATCTTTATTTTTGAAAAGTACTAATATAAAATATCCTGCCTCTGTTTTGTTGCAAGATGTGTATAGTATTTGTATTGGCCAGAAAACAAACAAACAAAAAATGGAGCCTGTTGTTTTCTGCTCCTCTCACCCACATCATAAGTCAATAGCAGTCTCTTTTCCAAATTAAGAAATCTGGAAAGTGACATGAAGTTTAGTGACCACCACAGGGTCTTGGCTAAGGAGCTCAGTCATGAGATCTTTGTCCACCTGCATTTCTCCACCTCAGGTTCTAGTCCTGGTGATGTGACACTATAGGTGTGAATTAAGAAAGTAGGGGATTGATTCTGCCCTTTCTTTCATTCTTTAATATTTCTAAATTTAGGATTTCCTGGAAAAAAAGAATGAGGAGTTGCCCCATATAAATAAAGAAGGTGATCTCTTATTTATTCTTTCAAACACATCATTAAAAGTACAGGTTCAGTGAAATCTAGTCTGATAATCTTTTCCTGAGGAACTTGATAAATATTTAGAACTAAATATTCTGCTTCTCCCTTGAAGGAGACACAACCTGGAAAAAGTTAGATTCTTTAAATGTGAAAGCTTTGGGGCTCCTCTTTTTAGGTAAAGTGACATATTAATAATCAAAAATTGGTAATGCGTCTAATAACCACTGTTTCTGTTATGAAGAAATGCGCATTGAGGGAAACCACCATGAAAGTATGTATACTTTTAGAAAACAAATTCTAAGAACCAGTGTCAAAAAGTAAGTACATGCTAATTTTCTGTTTGTGCCCTGAGACAAGTGTTAAAGAAGCATAATTTATAAAGGAAAGTAAATATGTTAGAAATACTGCCTTTCAAGAGCTTGTCACATGAAGATTTTTTGAAATCTGTTTCTAATTACCAAAGGTGGCACTTGGTAACAGCAAACTTTGATTTAACTGGTTCTTGGTAGCCACTCTTTCCAGACCTTCACAGTATAGCTGTTGAGGATATTTTTATTTAACAATAAAATATGCAAAGCAATTTCTATATGTTTCTCTTCAAAATCCACTATCCGATACTTGAAGGAAATATAAACCCAACGTTTTTTTATAACACGCACATGCATGCGCGCGCGCGCGCACACACACACACACACACACACACACAAAATCAATACCTCAAACTCCCAAATATGACAATGGATTCGTACACTGAAGAATGAATGATAATATTGTGAATCGGTCAATGTTATTTAGAAAGAATTTAAAACAGAAAAGCATAAAAATTCTCCAGTAAACTCCAGATCACTTTAATGATTATGTAAATGTCATAATTTAATCATTATATTCTCTGACACTCTTCGTGCCTCTGTTACTTCTAATTCAGAAATTGCAGGAGAAATTTTATTTATTTCAAATGCTTTGTTTGATTTTTTAAAAATCTTAAAAATGCATTCAGACAATCTATATAAGTTAGCCTTAAATATTTGTCTAACACTGTCAGGGAAGAAAGATTAGACTATATTTCACACTGCTATTTCTTTCTCACAGAAAAAGGTGTTTCAGACAAGACAATACCTATAAAGTACAACTCTGGCTATTTAAAGACATTTTGATAACTGAATTTTTTATCAAAAAAACAGAGACATCTTTGATGAATCAATATAAATTGCACTGATAAAGAACAACTGGAATTTTTAAAAAGCAAGTCTACAAGGACCTTAATTCCAGACAAGAAATATAAAAACAAACAAATGAGAGAGAGGTTAGACTTGGCTATGTCATCCTGCAATTAAAATCTTCTGTGCCAATAGTCATATTTACTGTGCTGGAATGGTGGTGTCTTTCTTTCCTTGTGATTAAGACTGAAGAAAAGTAATTTTTAGAAGATTAAAATGTTTATTATTTATGCTCCTTAAGCTGACTTACTATTTGTGAAGAACAAGTCACTTATTTTAGGTAGCAATTTAAATTTTTTTTTGGATATTAAAATTATAACAATTATTGCATTAGTATTGTTTTTGAAACTTGTTAGACTAGTAAATACAATTTTTAAATAAACCAGTCTAGAATAATTATTTAACAACTTGTGGCACAGTTAAAATCTAGAGTTCAAAATTTCCTCTATAAAACTCTGTGATAGGGCTTTCATCTTACTTGACAACCAGTCTTGGAATATTTAAGAGACTTTAAGGAAATCTGATGTCGTGCTATAAAATGAAAAAAAAGAAAAGGCCAGAAACATCTTTAAAAATAAGGTGAGGTGTAAAATATAAGCTATCAAGGTTTTCTGCAAGTATCCAAAGGGGACATCACTGAAGTTATCCTTACTACTTCCTGCTGGTGGCTGCTCTAAAAATTCCTAAAAAAGCTACAAACCCTTTTATTATGGATGGATTCCCGGATGAAACACAAGTTCAAAGAGGTTTGCAGGGGTGTGTCTCGCTCCTGTTTCTCTCCCACGGGGAGAGTGATTCAGTTCAGCTCCACAGAAGCAAGCTGAGGGCTTCTCGGTTGGTCCTCACTGTGAAGGCAGCTTGGCAGAGTATCACTCTGAAAGCCTGTGCCAGATTTAGAAATTGCTGGGGAAGAGCACTGAGCGATGTTTGGCAGTGTTGCTGTTGAGAGAAACCTCACAGGAAAGAGCTGCGCTGTTTGAAATGGGCTCTGTATTTAGCTATCAAGCAGCTCAGACCCCAAATCTTCACTTTTTAAGAAGACAATTTTACCTCCAGTTATTTTGAAGATCACTTTAAGCAGAGAAATAAAGTTGCATTCTTGAACTTACTTGAGATTGCTACTGGAGGGAAAGGGAGTTTTTTGTGTGTCCCGTATATTCTTTTCCTGAATCTGATCTCTACTGTTGTTTTTCTTAATTCATATTTAAACAAATGGCTTAATTCTTTTTAACCATATTAAATTTCATATAATTTAATCATTAAGCAAACAAGTAAGATTATTCTCAATTTCATGTTTTTTATGCCAATTGACACAAGCAACATGAATGACTTCACATTATTAAAATATTACCTGACTTCTCTGATAGCAAAGGAAATAAAAAATGTTTTGTCATTTGATATGTACTGAAGGAACAAAATGAACTTCAGTCCCAAATTAAATCCTAATGACTTCCTATTGGAATCCTCTAAGACTTAAAGGTTCTTTGGCTTACTCTCAAAATTGTTCTAGCTTTTATCTTTTTTTTGTATCAGTTTGGGGGTCACATAAGCTTCCCTAGATGACATTTCACATATAAGATCTGAAAAATGTAACAGTGTTTGAGAAAAGGAAGAAAAGAGAAAAAAAGGAAAGTTATATGCCAGACACTACCACCTGTACCTTCACAGAAGATATTTCATTTTAGCCTCATGCCATTCACTTCGAGGCAAAAAATAAACTAATTTGTGATCTCTTATTTCTTATATTTTTAACCTTTATTCCAGACATATTTAACTTCCTGTCACCAGTTTATCAATATTGCAAGGTGGGACCCTATGGATCTGAAAGGAGAATGAGGTGAGATTTGCTTGTCCAAGTGGCCAGGTACTCAGAATTTGAAATAATAGCAAGCTCCAGGTAAACGCTAGCTGGTAGACATGTCAGACTTTGCCAATCTCTGTCATGAACTGTGTGTCTCAGTTTGTTCACTAATGCCATCCTACTCATCTGATTTCATGCTTTTGTTAAGCTCCTAAACTCTGCATGGATTTAGAGAACTACCTACATATGCAGATTAAGACAGATGCAAATATTCACGATCTAATTGCCCTTATGGTCGAGTCAAGAAAGCCTACTCCACTTAAGAAATAGGATGACTGTTGAATAAGGGGAGATTGCTGGTTTCTGGGAAAGGTAACTAGAAATATCACCCTTGCCTGTGTCATCCCTGTGTCCCCATTTAAAGGCAGTCTCTGTAATCCCTACTCTCTGTTCCGATAAAACCAAGCTTTGTTGTGGTAACAGTGGTCATTCTCCCATTTCCAGATACACATCCTATTTTATTACAAACAAAACAAAATATTAAATGCATTTTTTGACTCTTCAATTCAGCCTGAAAAACAAAGTTCATAGCAACTCACTCCATTCTTCCTTAAATCCTTGTCCATACACGACTTTCTCTTGAACAAGTTAGAAATGTTAGAATGAGTACCATAACCCTCCCACCCTGGGCCACTCACTTACTCTTTAAAACCTACTGAACTTTCTTCATGACACCACTCACAGTGGTCTCTCACCATGGCCACTAAACACCCCAAACAAGACAGGTCTAAAACATCACTTAATCAATGCTCTGCCCTCAAATGTCGTCAGTATTGTCTTTCTCTTACTGCCACAGTTACAGCCATTAAGAAAAACAAACAAACAAAAAAAATCACACTAGATCAGGATCACATCTCTTGCCTTATGCCTTCAGGTGCCCCAGGTTGAGCCAGAGAAGGATCAACTCTCTGCTCTTCACCATAACCTTTGTTCTGTGGAAAGCTTATATCCAGTAGCCTCCCTCCATCTTCATCTACTTTAAACTTTCACTTTCTTAATCTTCCAACCCCACTTTTCCCTGAGGGCCTGTTAAGTTCTGGTCTCCTATCCATCTACTCCATCTTCAAAGACCAGTGGAAAGCCCTGCCTATCTATGTCTCATTATGGAGGGCACAGATAAACCCTTTCATAGTAATGAGTCATACCTAATGATGTAAACAGTCAACCTTGGAGATTCACTCAACTCTCCATCTGAACTATGTATAGTATATGCAATATGACCTCTTCAAATTGCTAATTGTTTTCCCACTATTGGCTTCATTTAAAAAAAATGGTTTATTTGGGGGAGAATATATTTTTTCAATTAGATAGGCAAGAATGCTTGTCTGTTTTATAATTCACAGTCACGTGTCTGTAAATAATTTTCTTTATCTGCACTCTATGGTATTAATAAGACTAAATGGAAAATGGAAAGGAAGAAAGGGATGGAGAGAGCAGGAAGGGAGAGGAAGGCAGGGAAAAAGAGAGAGAGAGAGAGAGAGAGAGAGAGAGAGAGAGAGAGAGAGAGAGAGATAGAGAGAGAGAGAGAGAGAAAGAGAGGGGTGGGGGAGAGAGAAATCTGTTCACGTTTATTTTAAGCATTTTGCTACAAAATTGCTTGATGGGTTTGGATGAAGATTCTGGGACCTCATCTGGTGCAGCCTAGACCTCCTGCCAGTGCTGGGGAAGAAAAGAGGAGCTTGGCCCTGTTACTGATGCTACAGAACAGCCACAGGATCCTCAAAGACTGATACAACAAAATCATCCATTTAAGCTCTTGCCTTTTTACCTTCCATTTAGTGAAAGGGTTTATTGTAGCTTATTTTGTATCACAATCTTGTTATTTTCCCCCTCTGACATCAAGCTGTAAGATTGTCTTAGAGCCAGGCACAGCCAGGGACAGTAGAGATGAGAAGAATGTGCAGGCACCAAGAAAGTGGTTTCCTAGCAACAGTAACTATTTCAAAGATTTCATAACTCTTGTGTAGTTTGAATTTCCATAGCAATGTAGAGAATAGTAAATAGTAGATGCTGTTATGTGCTTAACGCAAATGAATTCTAATAAAAAAAAGACCGATTAATAGAGGAAACATCTATATTTGTTCTATTAAATTCTTCCTTATTTGGTATTATACATCTTAGCTTCCAAGATCTAGGTTTTGTTGCTGAAAGTAATGTGTTGTGATAAATTAGATGGTTTAATTAAAAAAAATTCTTATTGCTTGTTTTCTTTTTCAGAGGCATCTACCAAAGCAATTTAAAAGAGAAAGGTGCTCCAGAAGAAAACACTATATTTTCAAAAACACAAGTTTTATGAAGTGTGATTATTAAGACGTCAGTTCTGGAAATCACAACAAATTGTTATGCAAATTATCAATTTGTTGCTTTTTTTAATAAAGTGAAATATAATTGAGTTGACAGATGATCATTTCTCCCTTCCTTCCTGACTTGAAATGATTTGGGTTATAAAATTGGATCCACTGAAAACAAAAGCACTTTTAAAATAAATTAAACCCCATACACATCACATTTAAAATGGCCCAGTTACAGTATTTCATTTCTTTTCTCCTTCTTAAACTGCAAGGTTATATTCCTCCGTTGTATACACCTACCTCCTTCACAGGAAGACTGCAGAAGTAAAAATGGGTAAAGCCTATTGAAACAATCATTAAAAACTATAAAAAACAAATTATGTTACTATATGTCACAAATTATGTTTCTGTATGTCAAAATTATAAGTGTATCTGTTATTTAATCTCTAAATTGAAGGAAATATTTCTTACATTACTTGTACACTTTTAAGAAAAAAAATCCATATGAAATTATCTTAAATTATTGTGAAGAAAAACTTTTAAAGTGAAAAAAATCAGTAGAGATAAAACTATGAGAACTCCTATATGATTATTCAAGTAGATTAATAGATATGAGTCATTACTCAGTATTTTACAGTTAGTTATTTAGTCCTTTGCTTTGGTGTATTTCTTATGGAATGTTATGTTCACAGGAGACACCAGGGACATGGAATGATGCTTCTGTTCCCCTGGGCTGTGGTTAATGTTAGGGCAGTGTGATCACAGGTAATATGAGATAGACCATGGGTAGTGTAAGGCAATATACATTTAGAAGGTCAAGAAGAATTTCTGTGAACATAGTGAGGCCTCCTTATGATGTGGTCCTTGGAACTCACAAAATTTAAACAAGATTCTTTTGGTTTTTCAGTAAAAACTTTCTCTGAGGAATTCTGAAAGAAATCTCTATAATGGAAAGCTGCTCTATATATGTATAGGAATGTCACAGGGTATTTTCAAGGGCCAATGTGAGAATATTGGATATGCAAATTTTTATTTTAGAGTTGAAATAAAAAATAGTTATGACATTCTGCTATTAATTTATCAGCTATAAAATTATTCAGTTGGGATTAATCATTGAAAATACAACAATTACAGGGCGAATAGCCATTTTATAGAAAATATATTTACAGACACCTATTTTAGCAGAAGTATTTATTCTATGATTTAATTATCTTTAAATCATGTTTTGACAGTTACTAGTCCAATTAGCAAGTATAAAAAAAGTTCTAATGGAAATGAATTTTTGTGCCAAATATTTTTCTTCATGTAAGCAGCAAAAATCTAATAAGCCATAAAAATTTGTCACTTTAAAATCTGAATATTTTGACCACAGCCTAAGGCTATCTGGAAAGTTTATCTCTAAAGAAAAAGAGAGGCTTAGAGATGGGATACTTTTCTCCTCTTTAACACTTAAAGTATTAGATCTTCTGAAAATTGTATGCGAATATATCCTGTATTTTGCTTAAAACCCACACTGTTCATTCTTAACTGTCAATCAAAAATACATATCATGTGTCTACTCTAAACAATTTTGTTACATAAACATGTTAAAGATAATATTAATATAAAGAACCCACAAGCAGTTACAGATGAACAGAGCCCTAAATTATTCAATTTCTGTTTAACTTTTACTTTGGTTTTAAAGAATTTGATACTTGG
Organism: Macroglossus sobrinus; assembly: GCA_004027375.1. Taxonomy (NCBI): domain Eukaryota; kingdom Metazoa; phylum Chordata; class Mammalia; order Chiroptera; family Pteropodidae; genus Macroglossus; species Macroglossus sobrinus. Next base: position 48,773 of record PVKZ01000858.1, on the reverse strand, counting down.
AAATTTTTTAATGCTGACATTCTAGGTAAAAATTTGTGAAGACGGAATAATAAGGCTTAGCAACTGTGAACTAAATCAAATTTTTAAAATGATGAAGTATTCTCCCCTTGCAATGTGAAGTCATTATTCTTCTCTTTTGTTTCTCATAATATGTTCTTAGAATACACATGTGGGTTTATTGCTGACATTTGCATCATACTAAAGTAGCTTGGAAATATTGTTCTCCCCATCTGGCAAATGAGGTAAAAACCTCTGGTTACCTTCACACATCACTATAAAAACTATGTGGTGTATACTCATATACACATGTGTCTTTTTGCAATGTGCACATCATAATAAAGTTCTCAAACAAGATAGATAATGCAAAATGACAGCATAGACCATTTTCTCAAAAATATTAGCATGGCACCATGTCATTGTGTGTTTTAGTCACTACCATCTCCAGAGTAAATGCTAAAATGACTCATAAACCTTGTAAATACTGTGTCAGTGCTTATAAACATTCAGAATAACTTTTGCACTGGTTAGAAAACAATATTTTATCCCTAAACAACTCAAGTCTGAAATCTATCACTGTTCTTTTTCTCACTGCTGACAGCTGACAATAACCTTAACCTGTGAAAAATGCTGTGATTATAGACCTATAGTGCTTGGGGATAATTATTACCTATCATGCTCCACTGTATACATTTTTTTTTGTATTTTCTGAGTATAAACAACTATATTAAAACCATTCATCTTTAGTAATTTTAACCACAACTTAGAATAGAGACAAAAGAACTTCATCAATCGTCAACATTTTGTATCTAAAAATAAGTATGAGGAATAGGGATATGTTGTGTGTAGAAGCACAAGTTAGGAAATGGGTTTGAGAAATATCAATGCATTATATTTGTGAACTGTATCTTTAAAAAATATGACACCCTACACTCCTATCCACCTGTTTTTCTAACAGACTTATCTATATCTATGACTCCATCATAATCTTTTTTGTATCTATTCTCTCTTGTTCTTGCCACCTCTGGCTGTTTTCCCTTGCATTATCCCAGCTGTTTTAATCCACCATTTTCAAAGCCCAAGGCATCCTCTTGAACTTTGCCTTAAAACTTTGTTTTAGCTCTGACTTCTAAATGATTGCCTTTGGAGGAGACTAGCTTTAATCTGAAGATCAAGACATTAAAAGATATTTATCAATGAGAAAAATACTCTTCTAAGCATTACTATTCTCTCTCACAAGAATCATATTTCTCACCTCTCTCCGAAGAATGCAGTGGACCATGACTATCACAAAGCCTTGCAATGAATCAAACACGGCAAAAAGTATCTGAAACAATATGGAGCGTTTGTCTGTCATGGCCAGAACCGCAGACATCCATGTCAGAGCCAGAAGGGGCAACACCACACAGGAGCTCCAAAGAGATGCCCTGTTAAGAGATGGAGAAAGCAACCTTATGAGGCTGCACATCACACCCCAGGCAAAAATCAAATCCCCATTCAACAAAGCATTCTTTTACGTGGCACCAAACCATTAATTTGGAAACCACAAAGCAGGTAATGTTTCCCAGTTTTATTTAACTTTTTATAGACAATCCCATGATACTTATAAACACAGTTGCCAATTATAAATATTTAAGTATGCTTTTAGCTCTATTATTAGCAAACTTTTTTTTTTTTCCATTATAGCATTTTCTCACATGCACTGTAAAAGATTTGTAACAAGAAGATGTAAATGATCAGGACTAACATGGCGTTACTGGCGGTGGTGGCTGACAAAGCTGTTGTTGAAACTACTCCACACTTGGCACATTTGAGCGTCAAACCGCTATGAGGCTCACTCATCTGACTGCAAACAAACAGAACACCCACAAAAAGAACAAAATATTGAATTGTCACCAAAAAAAAACGTTGCTGCTGCAAGTTAGCTTTCAAATACGATTTCATGCAGAAAAGTATATTCATCAAAGATGAATGTTTTAGGTCATTTTAAAGATGCATTTATACTACACATTATTTTTGTAACATTTACCTTTTAATAATATGGGCCTTTGTTGCATGTGAAGCACATTTTTCGTAATTTACACCATAAATGGCCCTTGTGTCTACAGATCAAAGTTGCCCATTACACTGAGTTAAACATAAGCATGTGTTTGTGTAGACATACAGTGAAAACCCTTTATTCAGACCACTGAAAATCAAACAAGTAAGGACTCCAAGTTTCAAAGATTTTCTTGTCTTTTCAAAAGGCACATATCAATTAAAACCTTTTGAAATGTAAACATGTATCTCAGAAGTCCAATATAGGAAGATATCTATCTTAGGGCTCAGTCATTTGTGGAAGATGTAGCCTTTGTCTCAAAATATTTGCATTTTGAAATTTCTTATAGTATCAATGTACCGTGCATATTTTAGGATGATCTGAATATAGGGGATGATGAAATTTGATGAAATTAGTTGATAATAAAAAAGATGATAGTTTTCCACTTTAATAAACACATTTAACATAATCATTAAGTTCAAAAAATTTTTTTTCTGCACATTTCATCATAGACACCAACTAATAGTATTTAAATGGTCTAGTCTAGTCTAGAGCATTTTGCAGGTAAATTTTAATTCAAATAATTCAAGTTCAATCTAGAAGCAAACTCATAATACATTAAAAACCTTTATATACATTTTGCTTTAAAAAAGAGTCCTTTAAAAATGACTGGTTTATTAAAATATAATCCCCTTAGGAAAAACCAAAAAGACATTACTTGAATCAAAATTCAAAACATCTTGAAATTGTTTTCTGTGGTGTACTTCTCTCATCCATTCCCATGTAGTGTTTATGTCTAAAATATGTTTGCCCAGTAGGTTTTTTTCTCAATAATATTATAGTGGACTTACATCACTATGTGTATAATAAAAGTGGCAGAACAGAGAAAATCATAAGAAGTTTGTATTCAGTATGTATGGTCTCTTAAACAAGTGCACTCATTTCTTAATAGTGCTTCGATGGGATAATAAATCTGAAAGCAATTAAGTAAGTAGATTGATCAGTGCACCCTTTGAGAAAAATCCAAGCTTTCAGAGCTAGATGTGGGAGTGGGTAATATAATACTAAATCATTCACTGTACTGATTCACCCCAGGATATATGAACTAACCACATCTATCTGAGCTTTCCAAAATAATAAGTAAGCAGTAGTCTATCCACTGCGGTTCATGAATATCTCAGTGGGCATGTCAATGTATTTTAAACTACTCCAAAATGAGTACCTAGACCAATATTCTCCACGGTAGCTGGACATCAAATGTATCTGCCCAGCTCTAAAAAATAATTTAATGGGATCCAGGTACCTGTATTTTTTCAAAGTTCCATAGATTATTCAGATGAACAAACAGGAATGAACACCACTGTCTTAATTATTCATTTGTGTGTCTTTAGTCTTGTTAAGTCCCACCATATTAATTTAAAAGGCAAGCCTTCGTCATTGATTTATTACTTTATCAAAGAAGATAGGCTATTTGGTGTTTGTGTTTCAAACATGAATGTGGCTACTTTTCTTAATTTTAAGGACACTATGCCTATAGGCTTTGAAATAAGATTGGAAAGCCAAAGATTACTAAAAAATAATTTTCTTAAAAATTACTAAAAAATAAAACACAATATCAGTACTTTAGCCCTGAAAAACTAATTTGAACTAAGTATAGGCTTTCTTTAAGAGTATTTGAAACACACATTTCTCTTTATTTGTGATTTATTTGAGACTAAAAGGTCTACATGTACTTCCCTTAGTTGAAAACTATGCTTGATGTTTACCAATTGGACAACTTTGGAACTCTGTTATTAGAATTATTAGATGTGAATGGAGCAGAGGAAAAAATAGGTTACCCACAGATCTAATATTTTTTCCTAGTTTGCATGGCCACTACAGAAATTAATATAAAGAACATGTAGTCCAAATGATAAATTTAGTTGCTGCAGTGAAAAATAAAATCTTATTTCTTTGTTATAGGGGAAATTATGCAGTTATAAAATAAACGCAATGCTAACAGTTAAAAACTGAATTTCCCATAAGTTCAGATGTAACTAGTATCCACTAGAGCACTAGTGTCTGAACACAGGTCACTTCACTTTTCTCTCCATGATTGTGGGGTCTTAAAATCTTCTAATTCTAGTTCCCGTCCCAATTTTCTCTTCTTAAAAAATTTTGTTGGTCTGATTGATTCATTTATTTTAGTACTATTAAACATTCCCTGGGAAAAAAATTCCCCCCCACTTTGGAAAAATCTCATGAGATTTGTATAAGATCCCGGTATAGTAGTCTCCTTAATTTCAGGTAGATAAGGCAAAGTAGTTTAAAATTCATAGTAGATAAGAAAGTGCCACTGCTGCAAAAGAGAAAATAAAATATTCTCTTCGAGATGTTCTAAAAAGATATATGTTGTTTTATCTTATTTTCATTCTTTCCAATTGTAATTTTATATAAGATATGTTGATATTTATAATAAATTCCCCCTTAGTAAATATATTTATATATTAGAAAAATTTAATATATTTAGGTATTATAAAACTTGTCAAGCTATTGTATTATTTATTAAATATTAATTCACTCACTTATAAATATTTATTGAGCATAAATATATGCTTGGCAGTTTTTAATAACTAATTAAAAACAGGAAAAATAGGACAAGGTACATTTCAAAAGAAATGCTTGATTTATATGTAGATTGAAAAACTTGAAATGGTCAATATTTACAATTACGAAGATCAATTGTTAAGTTAATCAATTAGCTTTCTGCTCAATGTTTCTTTAGTTAATTCTGGTTATATGTTCTTCACTGAAGTCCTTATTACTGTCTTCACTGCTTTCTCTGTGAAGTAAATTAGCTTCAAACATTCAAGTCTTCTAAAAAATTTCCTTCAGTAACACTTAAATAGAGAGCAAATTTGAATCTATATATACACTTAAGCTAAAATAGCATTTTATAATATAGATAAAAAAGTTTAAACCTATATTCATTAGTTTGTTTATTGTTCTTTTCTGCTTTGGACAGTAAGCAGTATTCTGCTTTTAACAACATTTCTATTTCTCCAGCAGTGGCCTTGAAACCAGAAAACACTACTTGGCTCAGTTTTGCCAGAGAAACGGATGTAATTTTTATCATATTTTTAGAAATACAGGTTTTAAAATTAACATATAGATCAAAATGGATAATTTCTAAATTCATAATGTGACAATATTGTCATTTCTCCTAAACCTAAGTTATCTCTTACAAAGAGCTATGTGAATCAAACTGGGTATTACATATAAAACAATTAAATGAGAAAGAAATATTAAATGTAAATTTAATAAACCTTGAACATTACTCATGCTGATGGTCTCATCTTTTTTCTAATCTCAATGTCATTGATGGTGAAATCATGGAAGCTTGCTTGGTAGAAGTCAGAGTTCTTTGAGAACAACCTGTCTGGCTTGGCTTCCTCATTTCACTCATAATGATAGCCAGCATTTGTTGAGGGAGTGCTTGCTATTTGCTAGATATGTTAATAAATGCTTTATACATATTATATTCCATGAGGCAAGAGTTATTATCCTATTTCATAGGTAAGAAGACTTAGCTGCAGAAATATTAAGTAACATGCTGAAAGACATACACACAGGCAGTAAATTGCAGAGCTAGATATTGAGTATGTCCTTTTTTTAATCTCAAAGCTTTATTCTAACCATTCACTACCCTCTATCCAATTAAAAAGAAAATTATACAAGTGGCAGAACTGAGTATTTATACCTAGTATTCAGTATGATCGATTTATTCTTACATCATTATTCTGGATGGAAACAACTGAAGAAGCTATTGCTCCAGTTCTAATCAGAGATGGCAGCTAACAAGTAATCTTGAAAGCTTCAAGTTCAAATGGTATAGAAAACTCAGTGTCTATACAAGTTCAAGTCTGCCTATTTAAAGATGCTGTGGAGACTCATTTGAAGTGAAGAAAAAAGTATCTAAATGGAAAGTGATTCCCCCCATTGGGAAAGAAATTCCCAATAATGTTTTTTTTTGTTACATCATTGTGGTTCTGATGTTTGATATGAATGATATCAAATTTTATATTGAAAGCTATTAAGCCTCATCTTTTACTAGGGAAAAAAATACCTGGACTATCTTATAAATCGTTACATAGACTATAAAATCACAGAGGACCTAAAATTCTCACCAGTCATCAAATACTATGACTATTAAATAATACCTTAAATCATTTAAAAATTAAAATAATTGCAGGGTAAGTTACGAATAAAGACATAGTTAAACATAAAGGAGAAAGTTATAAACTTTTTGCAAGAAAAGATATGGGAAATTCAAAGGCATACGGGAAGGGAAATTCAAAGGTATTAATACTTCATTCAAGCTTCTACAAATTTTTATGATGAAGTGAAGATAAAACCTTAAAATTACTATCGATCTGCTTAAGAAATGTTAATAAGTCATTAGATATGGTGATATTATAACAGTCAAATGCTTTTCTAAATTTTATAAATGGTTAAATTGCACAAGTGAAAATTGATAACTTTCTACCAAGTTATAGTCAAAATGTCATATAGAATAAGAATATATGATAAGAATAGTGTTTCATAAGTGATTATTTCAAGTACAGAATTTTTCTATATACATACAATTAATCAAAGAAAATACAATATTTTCACCCTACTAAGGTTTGTTTATCCCAATTCAGTTCTGTCTCATATGACATTATGTTCAATCTACCCTTTTGTCCTTTGTGACCAAAACTAGGGAATCTTTGAAAACCCTCACCTAAGGACAAGTATTTTAAGACTAGCCTTAACATTTACTCTTTTTCTGTTACCAATAAGCTGTATGCACAAACTCAGATTTTCTTAATGGTCCTAAAAAAAAATTTTTTTTTAAAAGATTTTTGGCCACATTACTTAAGAATAACAGCACATTGGAAACTTAAATGGCAGAATCTACCACATACACTGGTTCATCAAGAACAAAATTCAAGGCATAGTCAAATTCAGTTAGTGATGATCTGGTACTAGAGTATGGGATTCACTGGTAAAGAACCTTCAAAATTCACCAATTGCAGCTTACCCGGCTCTGTGTTTGAGCTTTTTATCTAGGATCCCATCTCTGGAAACAAGTTTATTAAATACCAAAATGCCAATCACCATGTTGACCTGTCAAACAGAAACAAAGGTTGACCTTTCAATGATATTAAAGGGAATCAGGTCCCTGTTTCTCCTGAAAACACTGTTTTCTCAATTTATAACCACCACAGAATTAAATACTCACAACAGTAGTGACATGAAACACTTCTAAAATATTTTATAAGTGCATAAAAGAATACAGAACAATTTAACAGTGGTGTGTTAAAGTTTTAAAGTACATTAAGTACATTTGATTTCAATGCTTTGCAGTTAACACTGAGGAAATTAACTTTCAATTGCTTAACTTTTAAATGGTGCCATACTATTCCCATCTGGCATTCTTCTTTCTGAGTCACCCCTGAATAAAATCAATTGGCTGAATGAATTTTATCCTTGCCTGAGAGTCAAAAAATTTCTACTATCACAGTACGAGTCTAGTGTGAGCCCGGGCTGCCGAAGGTGCTAAGGATTTGTCATTGCCTCCAGCAGGGAGAAGAAAATGCCTAAATTCCTCATGCTATGTGGTTATTTCTCCTGTGGAGTGGGCAGCATTTTGATGCACCATGCTTTTCAAGACAAAGAGGAAAGAAAACCTATTCAACTCACCAGACTCCTTTAAAAGATGGACACTAACACTACTTCCTATAATGTGCTCTATTGAACACTTCTCAGCATTTCCTAAGCCTCTCTTACTCTCACTTAAAGGATTTAAATACAGCTGAAATGAAATCACATATATTTTTCTTTCTCAAGTAAAACTGTAAAAAGCAGAGATAGCTGTGGTCTATTTGCAGCAGCTTATTATAATGAGTACCCATGGTTCTCTTATCTACCTGTACTTCCTGATAAAGAAATCCATTCCAACAATGAAACCAAGATAATCAGAAAAAAAAATTTCTTCTTTCTGCCTTCCTGTCCCTTACCTCTACCATCAACAGAATTTTGACATGCCCCCAATACAAACGATGATTATACTGAAACTAGTTTTTCACAAAAAAAATCTCTTTAAATCAAGCAGATGACTATTTAAGAAAAATTCCACTTCCCCCAGTTTACTTTGGCCAAATGAAATATAAAGCTGAAATATGTTTAATTGCTGGTGTAAGAAAAATGCAAAGCACCTGTGAGGTGGAGACTTCAGAGGTGTCATTCCTCAGAGCTTCCTGACAAGACACCATTTAATCAAGAGACTTACTCATCTTCAAACTTCTCATTATTTAAACTAATGAAAAAAAGTGTATTTCATGGATTCTGTTAATCTCCAATTAATCAGGAGGAGATTCATCATCACTCCAAAAACATACTTCGGTCTTTCAGTTATACACATACTCTTTGTTTCTTCATTTACGATTATATGTATATTGACCTAGTAGCTTAGGGAAATAATTCAATTGATTAAATAAAAATTCAATGCAGCAGACAAAAAATATATCTAATAGTTCCAGTTTCCCTATGCCCTTCTCAACACTTATGCCTAGATTTTATTTCTCTTGTGAATATTAACAGTTCCTGTTCTTTGTTATAGAGTAAAAACTTTAAAGGAAGAAAATGTCACATAGAGTTAAGAAAGATGTCACTAGCTCCCAATTTATTGAATGAATTGTTCAAGAAACCAAAGGATAGTTTTCTAATTAGAAACCTAATTGCATAGTAATATAGACTTCTGTATTTAATTCAGATCATTTATTTACTCCCTTACATTTTCCTGAAGATTTACTGAACAAGAAAGATTTGTAATCAATAAATTCAGAGAGAGAGAAAGGCAAATCGGTAGGAAATTTTCATGTTCCTATAATTAAACATGTACAGAAATTACATTTAATTCCCCCCCCCAAAATTTAAATCCTCATGCATAACATATGGCAGGGGTCTCAACTGGGGTTGATTTTTACCCTCAGGAAGCATTGAGAAACATCTGGAGACATTTTTGATTGTGACAATAAAAAAAGTGGTATTACTGATATCTAGTAGGTAGAGGCAAAGACAGCCCCACGGCAAAGAAATAGCTGGTCCAAAACATCTGCTCAACTGAGGCTGGGATTCTTGGCATATGAACATGTTCTTTCTCATCAGTATTTAGCTGCAGCAGCATTTATTAAGTTTAAGAGATCTCAACTATATAGATTATACAGAACAATAGAAAGGTAAAATGATTATAAGTGATAAAGTTTTATACATGAAAGAATTGACACTCAAACTTCTTTACAAATATGAAATTACTATAAGAGAAATCCCACACTCCCACGTTTAATATTTTTCGGCCTTTAAAACAGGAATATATTGGAGTAATAAGGGACTGAATAGCAGTTGATATTCAAATTTAAGTAATAATTCATTGAACTTTAATATTTCTACACAACAAACACAAAATTGCCACTCTAATTGAAACAAAATAGTCTTATTTATTTTTTTGCTAAGAAAACAAAATAAATTGATCTCAATTTTTACCAGGACAACGGCCGCTGCAGGTCCAACAAAAGCGTAGAGTAGTCCTCCTTCAAGAGAGAGCCAGCAACTGAAAATAACATCAGATAAAAACTAACAAAAATTAGTGATAAGTGTTAAATCATGGAAGTGTGATACAAATAACTTGGACTATGTGCTTAGCCTTGGAATTTTGACAAATTTTAAAGCTTTGTAATAAAAAAATTGCATAGAAGATGTGGGAAAAGCTAAAATTAGAGCAGTTCATGAGTAAAAAAATACTACATATGTCTTACAGAAAAAAAACTTTTATTTAAAGCCTTACTTTCAGATAGTTAAACCATTTTAGATAAATTACTCTTGCAGTGAGATTTTTATATTGACATCAGTACAAAGATGACAAGTTGTGCAAAATGCTGCATTGCATTCATTATAGAATTTTCAAATATATACTTTTAAGCAAAACTTTGTTTTTAGTCTTAGATATGCCATTTACCAGATCTTCCTTGAGGCCACTGAGCTACTGGGAGAAACTGATTTAAAATCTATCATTGCAGTGAATGGATAATTTACATGGATAGTTTGCATGCTTTTTTTTTTTCTTTCTAATTCTTTTTCCCCAAAGTACTAAGAAAATTCACTAGAGATAAAACTTTTGATTAAAATCAGTGCAGCTGTGTTTATTTCAATTACTAAATTCACCAAGAGATGTAGGTTTGCAATGATAGAGACATGGTAACCCATTTAAAAAATATCATTCATTCTCGCACAGCACAGGAAAACCCAAGAGGACATGGAGCTTGGTACTGGAGGCTTTGCAAGGTGGCTCATTTGCTCATGCAGAATCCAGGAGAGTCAAATGAGGAAACTATGAGGGATCATTTTATCACTATTGGTGAAAAGAATCATGCCCCAAATTTCATGTACCTGTTTTTGACATGTGACTGTTTTCAACAGTACTTATCAGTCCACAGAATCAGCATGCTGCCTTCAAAATTAACAACTGTTCTGTGTCTGTTCTAACAGCAAGCTTCTATATTTGTTGTGATGGTAGTTACATGACTTATGCATTTGTTAAAATTCACAGAACTCTAAAGCTAAGAGGGTAAATGTTACTCCATGTACACTATAACTTAACATTGTCATCTAGTAATTTTATATAGATATATACACACACATACATGTATCAATTAAATCCACAACACAAATGTGTGTATCTGTGTATGCAAAGTCTCCATTTAGTTATTGCTTCTTGCCATAACAGCAGACAGATAAAATTTGACTTTCCCGCTTTGTGACTGATGATTTAATATCTATTTTTTAAATAAAATACCTGGAGAAAAACCTTTAAGTGTGAGAGAACACTTTAGTTTGGTGTCCCTGAGACTGCCACTAAATTTCTATATTTGTGTGTAAGTTAATCTTTGTATATATTTGGTTTTAATCATAAGCTCCTTGAAAGTTGGAACCATATCATCCATAATCCTACATCTTTTCATATCCCCAATACAGTACCATTTAAATACTGGATTTATACCGAAGAAATCATATTATTGTAAATAGCAACTGCTTAAAGGAAATACTGCTGGAGTAAGCACTGCTTGACAACATAAGATATCAGGGAGGTTTTATTCCCCTGATAATACAGATTGCATAAGAAAAACAAGTGCTCTGATTACAGAGTTTTTAAAATTCTTTAGATGCTTCTTTTAGATGGACAGGTGATGTGTCATGGCACACCGAATTTGAGTGAAGCTATCTAAGAGCTTAATAATTAGCAGTGATTCTTATCTCAAATCTAAAGACAATTAAACAGAATACTTCACTTTAAAACTCATTCTTCTAATAAGATATACATCTTTCTCCCCACTTCTTAATGTCTCCTCAGTTTGAAAAAACAGATAAAGTAAAATATGAATATGCATTGTATTACATTTGAAATATAACCTTCATTCATAAATCTTCTCATAGAATTTATTAGTATTACAGTTATGATTAATTAGGATGAGCTGATATCATATCCCTTTTTCTTTCTTCTAATTTCTTCCCATAGCCCAGGCAGTTCCTAATCTGGAATCTATTGATTCCTCTGATATATAAGTGTTAGTATGTATTATCCTAACATATGCAAGAAAACTTGAACAAACATGACAAAATGTAGTTGATACCGAAATATATATTATCATCAATGAAATTAGAAACTCAGGTCAGAATCACATTCTAAAAGGTAAATATGTCAAGATTTATCCAGTTCTGTAACAGTGTGTTTAATATTGAACATGCAAAGTACATACTGAAATATTTAAAAAGTTAAGTACTCTGGTTTTATAGAGAAATGGGAAATTGAAACAAGGATTCTGAACAGTGATGTGGCATTTATTTTCTAACTTTTGTGCATTTAAACAATCTAACTTCATTCCTCACTAATGTGATTTCTACCACTGCTAATGACTCAATGACAAAATGCAAACCATTAGCAGTGCCCACCAAGACTAATGAAGCACATTGATGATTTACTTGATTATAAATATGATTTATCACTGTGGATCGACTTACTAGTGATCAGTGCCATATCCTTTTGTCCTGGTGAAGCCTACTGATGTGGCCACTACTAATGCTGGTAAACCTGTAAGAAAAACATTGTCACACTTCACATTCAGGTATAACTACTATGCATATTGGCTCAAGAGAGGCTAGGATAAACTAGAAATTATTAAATCGGAGAAACTACCTTTGGATGAATTACTTCATAAGGCATGTTTCCATTACAAAATTTCTTTCAAGTACAAAAACATGAGAGCGACAGCTGAGTTTTTAACTCAGTGCACTTCTCTGATGTTGCTAGGTTACCATCGCATTTGGCATGGATTTAAAGGAAACTAATAACAGAGATTTAGTATATATTTTAAGTTATTTTTTCCCTAGAGGTTTACACTGTTATAAAGGAAATTTATGGTTATAAAATCAGAAAGGCAAAAAAAAAGGATGTTAAGGTGTGACGGAATATCCCAGAAGTGGAACTAACATTCAGGTAGCCATAAACTGATCCACATCAAATTGTACTTATAAGATATACTTAAAAAAATCACTTAATTCTTTATTATTTACTTATGATAACATGAAAGTGGTTAAGAGCCATAATAAATTAATTTTGGGCTTCCTAATTACCCTGCTTTAAAAATCCTGAATGACAGTCAGAAAATACATGCCAATTTCTCTTCATGGACCTCTATGTAGGGTATCAGTCCATGCTTTGCTCAGTTCCTCCCCTGTACCAATTCTGATCTGACACCTTTTATGTTTATGAGATTCATATGTTACTCAAGTTCAATGGAAACTCTCTAATCTATACTGTTTAAATTCTAAACTATGCTGTTTAAATTCATTTTTAAGTATTGAGCCCAGTCTAATCTATACTGTTTAAATTCAAATTTTGGTCATGCCTTCTTTTCAGGAAGACCATATTTTGTAAAATCCATCAGCTAATCACCTTGTATCTCCTCCACCCATCTTCTTTCTCATTTTCCCTCCTTCCTGCTATTCTTTTCTATGAGTCTTTTCAAGTGATACAAGGTTTAATGACAAGAACTACGGAGAGTACTTCAAAGGGATACATATTTTTTAACAAATACTAGTGTGTGTAACTTTTCTCTCTTCTCTTTCCATATATATATATATATATATATATATATATATATATATATATATATATATATATGGAAATACATATGGAAACATATATACATATCATGTATAATTATATATATATGAAATATGCAATGTCTCCTCCTCCTCTACCTCCCTCTTCTTTATGCATTTCATGAATGTCATTTGTTGACTTTTTTGATTGACTAGAACAAGTTTATTAGGAAAAAAAAACCTCTATTGGGACATAGCTGAAGAGTTAATAGTCTTCATTCCATATAATTTAGATTTAACATTTTTTTCCTTAATTTACTATGTTGCACTTAGCCATAATGAAACTCATGTGTCACTATTCAGCTTACTCACAGACTTCCTGATAATCTAGTACCATCAGTTGTGCATTTTTGCTACCCAGAGTAGGTTAATATTAACTGTAAACTTGGAGATTAACTGAATACTCTCCTCAAGATGTTAAATTTCTGAAATTCATCAATTCTAAAAATCACCATTCTTTATGCTTCAAGAAGAGTCTTCTTTATTTGCAGTCTATTACTTTTTAGATCTATGGTACTATGACAAAAATGCCCTCCAGTTCCATACCAGTCCAACATTAGGTCTTTGACATGAAATCCAGACAAAAATTTTATGAAAGTGTAAGTAGAATAGATTCTCTAATTTCTTAACAGCTTTCCCATTTTTTTTATTAGGGCAAAGAGCTCAAATACATTAGCCAGATGTGACAGACCCTTGCTGAAACCCAATGGATAATCTTTAAGTGTTCTTAATCCTATTTTTTTTTCCAGCATTAATTATTCTAGTGTTGTATTAAGTCCACTTTTTTTTTGAAATTTTTTTGGCTCCCTTAAGCATCCCATTCTCCAGTCTTCTGGTACATTAGGTATTTCTCATGTATTTGGTCCAAAATTTCTGTGTTTTTAGTGCAAGTCTTTTGAAACTCAGATGTAAATATGTCAAAATCTAGGGGCTTTTCTAAAACTATTTTCTTAAACTAATTCTAATTAAACTAAATGAATTCATTAATTCACATAAACATTAGAATTAGCCTTATGAAATGCATAGACCTTTAAGATGTCTTTTAAAAGGCAACTTAAGATAAACTTTTCCTAATAAAGATAAGCAAAGAATTAATTAATTCTCAGTCTATCACCAATTTTATATTTCCTTTGGGGACCTGACTGGATGTTCATGAGGTTTCATTCATTCTCTAACTGGCTTTTTCATTGTGGCATGAAAAGCTGTAGTCCTTAATTGTTTTGAGTGCTCTTGTAATGAATTCCTCAATTTTCTTGTGGGAGATATATGACTAGTGTACATAACTTCAAGCCCTGAATAAATTAAAACATTTTGCATTTTCAGAACATATTAGCAGAGAACACTTTGTTTTTCTGTCTGTTGATATCTCAGGCCTCATCTCATACCATTTATTGTTAACTGACTAGCCATGTGGTCATCCAATATTCACTCCTTTTTAAAGTTCCAAATGCCCAAAGAAAGTTAAAAAATGACCAGCCTCATATATTTTCACTTCCATATATCAAATTAGACACAAATAAAAGCAGCCTGAGGATAATCACACTCTACTGTTTTATTATAAGTGTTCAGTCATTTTAACAAGAGCACAAAGGGTATATTAACATGCTTACCCCATCCAAGGCACAAAAAGCGTTTCCTTATAAGCCGTGTCCTAATTTTTCCAGTTACAGCCATATATGACTGCCACGCCTCAGTTAAAACCCAACAGAATGAAGCCAGGAAGAAAAAGTGCAAAAATGCAGTGGTGGTTGTGCAGATGCTCTGTGGAAACAAAAAAGACTCACACTGAATATGAGGGGGAATCATGTGTCCTTCAGAGGACTGTTAATCTCCGTTTCATTGCTTGTATGTCAGATATCTACCTCTTGTCTGTGACCAACTAATTATTTACAGAAATTAGAGACCCTATAGTCTTTATGCTGTATACAATATCAATGATAGAAAAAAAAGTCTTAATTCCATTTGTATGTTCAATTTTTTATGCGAAGAGCCTGAATGTAAATTTCAACTCAAGAGAGATTAAAATTACTGCTTTACTTAATTTTTTTTCTTGACATATGATTATAGGAAAGGTCCTTTCTTTGTTTTAATTTAAATTACAGACATCTTGCATAATTCTTTTGGCTACATTCTTTATCCTTCTTTTTTTAACTGCTAATTCTTTGTTGTTTTACCTGTGTTGATATTAAGATTACATAGCATTAAGCCTTTGAAAAGAAAAAATTACTTTGCTTTAATACAAGTATGATATTCAAGGTATAAGAGCAAAGCATAAAATGGTTTGGCTAATAGCCTACTACAAAAATAACTTACAGGTAGATGGGGTAAAAGTGGTCAAATATGTGGTAACAGAAAGAAATTTAACTATGGGTGGTAAACACACAATGCGATATATATATATATATATATATATATATATATATATATATATATATATATATATATATATATATGCCTTACTGTTAAATTGTACTCCTGAAACTAGATTTTGTAATGTTCCAATACTAATTAAAAAAATAAATGTCACTCAAACATCATAGCTAGTAATAGCAATAAAAATAATAGTAATAATGATAGCTTTTTAAATTGGGTGTCGTTCTAATAAGTACTTTGCGGATATCATTTTGCTCAAAATTTTCAAGCACCCTAAGAGGTATAGTAATATTTATCCTGATATATAATGTTGAAGATTCTAAAGCTTAGAAAGGTTAGTAAAAATCAAAGATGTGTATGGAACCCAGGTCTGTCTGGAAAATAACATGGTCACAACCTGTATGAAAAAATGTATAGTAACCAAATTAGTAAAACCTATTTCTACAGGCAGGAGAATTCTACTATGAGCAGATGAATATTCATATATCTTACAAGTGATCCAAGTATGGAGGTAAGCCTAAGAAATGTGTATATGTGGACTACAAATTTCTAAAGCCACAAAACTAATCTTAAATGAAGAGTGTAGCAAAATCTAGGATCCTGAGAAAAAGAAAGGAAGCTACTTGTTTCACCATCACGTGCGGAATCAGTATAAAATCAGATACTCCACACAGTAAAATACACGCTGATTTTTCTACTAATATATTTTCTAAGCTGTCATTTTAAAATACAACTTTTATAATCTCAATTTTCAAAGGAACTCCACTACTTTACACATCTGACATATCAGTTTCCACAAGGGCAGCCTCGCCATTCTGATTCCTTTCCCACACCAGCAACCCATAAAGACCTTAGATCCCCTCAGTCCTGTGGACTTTTCTACTTATAAATTTCAAACCCTGATTCTTCTTTTCTATAAACACGATCCTTTCTTGTCACCTGCTCAGTTCTTGTTACCACCAGCCCCACTGTTGTGACCTCCAGTAATACAGCTTCTTTTTAGCCTCTGTTTGTCTTCTCTTGACTCCCTCTACAGCTGGGTCTTCACAGTTCACCATCTGCCTTGCCAAACCCCAATATGGTTCTGCTCTAAAGCTGGATTAACAAATATTACAAAATTTGAAAAGATATTTAAATTGGAAAACTGAGCACTGTTTATAACTATCATCCTCATTTATACCCTTTACCTCAAATCCTTAGAGACAACAGATGATATTTCATAAAATAAGTGGAAAGAAAAGAAGTGCAACTGAGGTAGTCTAGACACTGTGAGAAATGCCTAAAAAACAGAAAGCAGATGAGTGCACATGAAGAATAATACTGCAGCCCAAAGCTAGATATTGGTAGCAGAGATTAGGACAAGAAAAATAGGAGATTTAAGATACATGATGACACAGAGGTTCTAACATCACTTTAAAATTACTTCCAGAAGGACAAAATAGAGAAAATTGGGGTAAAAGGCAGCAAAGAAATATTATGAAAAAATTTCTCAGAGTTTTTAAAAATCCTCCTGGCTATAGGATAAATTAAAGATAAAATACACATGTTCACAAATGCCGCATCTCCCCGCCCCCACCTCTGGCTGCACCAGATAAACTGTGATGATATTTGTGAACATTGAGAATAAAGAAAAACTCCTAAAAGCTATTACAATCAAAAGAAATATTTCTTACAAAAAAATAAGAATAAAATTGACATCAGACTCCATGTGAGCAACCCAGGATACAAAAAGGCAGTGGAATAATATCTTCAACATTCTAAAACAAAAATAATTTTGAAGATAGAATTCTATACTGCCTAAACTATTATTTAAGTGAGAGGCAGAAATAGAATATTTTTAGAACTGAAAGGAACTTTGAAGTTTTACTGCCTCAAGATTATCTTTAAAAGAACTGCTAGACAATATAAACCTATAGTAATAGGGAGAAATCCAGGAAAAGGAATGATATAAAAGAGGGAAAGAAAGTAATAGATAATAAGGAAAGTAACAAACTATATGGAGTCTAAATAAATATTAAAACATTTATAAATCTTTATGCTTTTTAAGTATAGCCACTTGGACAAAATATCAAAATAATATTAATGAGAAAGAAATCAAAGTTGCAGGGGAGCCAGGGAAAATAAAAATATGCTAACCCTCTTGTTTTGCTCTCAGAAATATTAGAGATATTAATTAGATGTTAAAAAAATGTTTGAGCACTTTATATTGTTAACAATCTAAAGGTAACCACAAGATCATAGAAACAAATAATACTTTGTAAAATAGAAAAAAAATGGAACTAGGAAAAAATTTATTAGAATAATTAAAGGTGAGCAAAGGGACAACAATAAACTAGAAAACATAATAAATAGAAAAAAAGACAGCAAGAATATCAGAATATCAGGAATCAGAATATCAGAAATCACAATAAGTAAGAATGCTTTAAATTCACTAGGTAAAAGTTTACAACTTTTATAATAGATAAAAAAGTCAAAATCCAGTACTGTATTTATGAGACATACCTCAAATTCAATGACATAGGAAGATTTAGAATAAAGAGATAAAAAGAGCAAATTAAGCAAATGCTAATATGCTAAATCAGATGTCAAAGTGCTAATATTAAAAAAAAAAGAGATGTAGAAAGATTTTTCATACTGATAAAAGAAGTAGGAGATAGAGGTTTCCAAAGTAACACATCTCTATAAACTAATAATTTTTCAAAGTATATGAAACAACAACTGAGAAAACTATAAGAATAAACTGTCAAACTAAGTTTAAAATGAAAGACTTAACATGTAGCTCTCAGAAAGCCACAGAAAAAGTGGGAGGAAAGAATCAGTAAAACTGATTCTTTCTTTGCAATATTATACATAAGAATGAGAGCATGTACAGTTCTTTAAGCTACAAATAGAAGTTAACTAGTTCTAGGACAAAAAGTAAAATTAAATAGATTCATAGAAGTATAACATATGGGACATTTTCACAAACTGCAATGTAATAAAATTAGAAATAAAAATTAAGATTTTATACCCCTTGTGGGGAAAGCTTTTAAATAATTATTGAATTAAAAATAAATTAAAATCTAAATTACAGACTATTTAGAACTAAAAAAAGGCAATATTTATATCAAAACTTTGTTATGACAATACTCATGATAGTTATAGCCCACACAGAAAACAGTAGAAAATGAAATTAAATGGACTACTTAAAGAAATGATAAGAACTTTAAGAGATAAAAGCAGAAATTAACAAAACAGAAAATGAAAAACCAGTATAACTGTTCTATAAAACCCAAGCTAATTTAAAAGGCCAATAAAACAACTAAACCTTTGGCAATTGTGATTTTTTTTAAAGGTGGAGAATGAGACAAAATAAATAACATTAAGAATAACAAAGGCTATTAAAATTATCGTTAAAGAATAACATGCACTATAAATATGTAAAATTGAAAAACTATATAAAATAACATTATTCTAGATAAAACATAAGTAATCAAACTTGACCTGAGAGATAAAACATGATCTTAAATAAAATTAAAGATAAAAAATTCTTCAAAAATAAAAATTTTAGAAAAATTAACAAATTTTTATAAACTTAGGAAATATATAATTCTCATTTTACAAAACATTTTCAGGCCAAAGAAAAAGATTAGAAACATCTGACTCATTTTACAAGGCTAGCATAACACTGTTACTAAAATGAAGAAGAAAGTTATAAACACTTCACTTATCTATATAAATGTTAAAGTATTAAATAAAAGACCAAACACAGAAATGCAGTAAAGGGTAATAAACCACTATCAATTAAGACTGTATGTAATAATGTGAATAATTTAACATTAAAAATAACCTCAATTTACTGTATTAACAGATTAAAGACACCGTGTGATCATATCAATAAATGTGAAAACATTTAATAAAATTTAAAACCCAATTATCATTTTTGAAAAATATTCATTGCAAATTATGAATAGAGAACACTTAATAAAGGTTATCTCTCAAAAATGTATGATAAAAATCATACTTAATAGTGAAACATAAAAAAGATTCCCATCAGTCATTAATAATAGAAGTATGTCCATCATTACCTCTACTATTCTAAAAAGTATAGAGCAAATTAAAAGAACAGAACAAAGCTCTAAAGAACTAAACAAAATGGAGAC
Organism: Macroglossus sobrinus; assembly: GCA_004027375.1. NCBI lineage: Eukaryota > Metazoa > Chordata > Mammalia > Chiroptera > Pteropodidae > Macroglossus > Macroglossus sobrinus. The sequence continues at coordinate 28,982 of PVKZ01000858.1, read as the reverse complement.
AAGAAATCAACCAGATGCAAAGTTCAAAACACTAGCTATAAGAATGCTGCATAAAATTAGGAAAAGAGTACATAAACTCAGTTAGAACTTTAACAAAGAGATGTAAAACATAAATTTGTAGATAGAAAATAAAGAACCAGTCAGAAATGAAGACTACAATAACTGAAAAGAATACATTAGAGTGCATCAACATTAGATTAATGAAGCAGAAGATCAAATTAATGATTTGGAAGATAAGGTAGCAGAAAAAATAAATCAGAACAGTAACAAAAACAAAAAATTCAAAATAATGACGATATTTTAAAGGCCTCTGAGACAACATCAGGTACACTAACATAAACATGAAAGAGATATCAGAAGTCAAGGAGAGAAGGCAAGGGAATTGAAAACCTATTTTAAAAAATGATGATGAAAAACTTCTCTAACTTGGGAAAGAAATAGACATATAAGAGCAGGAAGTACAGAGAGTGTCAAATAAGATGAACCCAAACAGGCTCACATCAAGACACACATAATTAAAATTTCAAAGGTTAAAGACAAAGAGAATCTTAAAAACAGCAAGAGAAAAACACCTAGTTATCTAAAAGGGAGCTCCCATAAGACTGTCAGCTGATTTCTCTCAATAGAAACTTTGCACGCTAGAAAGGATTGGCATGAAATATTCAAAGTGATGAAAAGTAAGAACCTACAACCAAGATTACCCATCAAAGCTATCATTTAGAATTGAAGGACAGATAAAGAGCTTCCTAGATAAGAAAAAGCTAAAAGAATTCATCAAAACAAATTAGTATTATAAGAAATGTTAGAAGAATTTCTTTAGGAAGAAAAAATATCAAAAATATAAATAATACAATAACAATGATTACGTATCTATCAACAATTACTTAAATGTAAATAAATTAACTGTTCTTATCAAAAGACACTGAAGCTAAATGAATAAAAAACAAGGCCCTTACACATGTTGCCTACAAGAACCTCACTTCAAATCAAAAGACACACACAGACTAACAGTAAAGGTTATAGAAAAAGATATTTCATAAAAAAAAAAGCTAGCATAGCAATACTTATAACAGACAAAATAGACTGTAAAACAAAGGATATAACAAGAGACAAAGAAGGACTCAGTAATTTTACTTCTGGGTATTTATCTAAAGAAACCCTAAACACTACTTCAAAGGGGCATGTGAATCCACATGTTAACCATGATTTATAATAGCATTTACTTAAGCATTATTTACACTGGCAAAGATGTGGAGGCAACCTGGGTGTTCATCAATAGATAAATGGATAAAGAAGAGGTAGTACATATATACAATGAAATATTATTCAGCCATAAAAAAGTATGAAATTTTACCATTTGAAGCATGATGGACCTAGAGAATATTATGCTGAGTGAAGTCAGACAGAGAAAAACAAATGCCATATGATTTCACCTACATGTGGAATCTAAAGAACAAAATAAACAAACAAAACAGGAACAAACTCATAGATACAGATAACATTTTGATGGTTGCCAAATGGGAGTTGGGGTATGGGGCTGGGTGAAAAGGGGGAAGGGATTAAGATGAATAAATTGGTAGTTACAAAATGGTGATGGGGTTGTAAAGTATAGCTTAAGGAATATAGTCACCAATATTGTACTATGTATGTTGACAGATGGATACTAGATTTATCATGGTGGTCACTTCATAAAATATATAAATGTCTAATCATTATGTTGTACACCTGAAACTAATAATATTGTATGCCAACTATAATTGAAAAAATATTAAAATAATATGTATAGGAACAAGAAAAAGCAATACAAAAGACAACATTTTTATCACTGCAGATAATGTAAATCCTTATTGAAAAATCCAAGAAGATCAGGTTTTACTTGATATAGCTCCTTATTAGAATATCCAAGAGTATCAAATTTTAAACTATTAGAAATAAGACGACTCAACAAGGTAGCTGGATACAAGATCAACATACAAAAATTATATTTCCTGTACACAGATCAATATACAAAACTAATTTTCCTGTACATCAAAAATGTCCATTGGAAAATGTAATACAAAATTTCTATTAATCATGACAGATACATTTCTCCTCTCCTGCCCACAACATGTTAAAATGACTATTATTAAGCCACAGGAAAAAGATAGTAGGCAGTAGACAACAGTAAACCCAAAGTGTTGACAAATTCCGAAGATGAAGGAAGAGGATGTTACTGACTTATGGTGGTAGAGAAAGTATAGTCTAAGTACTTGTAGGGCATGTGAGGGGTGGTGATGATGGACATAGTGATTGTAAAGAACTCATTGCTCTGAGGACCTTTTGAAGGATTTAATACTTCAAAGAAAAAGGAAAGAGTAGAGGCCAGAAAGAGAAGGAAGACATAGCTTTGCATGGGGCTGAAAAAGAGAGAGGTTAGTTGAAAACCTTGTGTTTCTTCCTCAACTTAATGTAGCCCAGCACTGTAACAAGGAGATTTAATCTTTGAAAAATTTAATGGGTTGGGTTTTGAACTCAGGCACCAGTCTTATTAGGGAGTACATGCAGAAGGCAGACACACATGTATATATTAAACCAAAGGGTCCTCCCCCTCAGTTCTACTCCTATAATGTCAGCACATCAGAGATTAAAATTCTTCCCTGAAGGGGGAAAAAAATCTTCATACTCTGGCTCATTCTTGATTTACAGATTGTCAAATCTACCTTTCAATAAATCTACCCATGTAGAGCTTCAAGTCACTTTTAAAGTCTCTACTTTTAGCTAAGGATAATCAGATAATTGAGAAGATTGTCTAATTAGGAAATGAGAAAAAAAAAAGCCAAACAAAGAAAAAGAAAAAGTGGGGAGAGACAATAGAGATAACAAAATAAAAACTAAAAAAAAACACAAAACGTAGTTTTTCACTGTACCTATGAAACAAAATCATTAGGGAAAGGTTATTAGATGAAAAAAAAAGGTTTTGTTTAGAGTAACAAACTATACAACATACCAAATACCTTTAACAAGAATGTCTAGGAGCTTCATGAGGAAAAATTATATTTAATTGAAAGACAGTAAAACAAGATGGGACTAAATGGAAAATATATTATGTACATGAATTGGGAAACTCAGTATCATATAAATATCAATCTTCCTCAAATTGACAAATATATTCAAGACAATTACCATCAAATCTTAATGTTTATTTTGGCTTGACAAGCCAATTCTAAATCATAGGAAAAACCAAGTATGAAGAATAGTCCAGAAAGTCTAAAAAGAAGAAAGCAGGACAAAGAGATTTCCTAATGATATAAAACAGAAAAATATGCAGAGTCAAATGAATACCATCCTCAGTTTGCACATGAGTGTTTGGAAGAGAATAAATAACTGGGACAACATCTCAATGTTAATGAGTGAGAAACAAGGATTAAAACATTGTTTCTAACCCTAGCGTTTGTGTACTTTGGTACACCTCACATTGCCTTTTGAAATAGCTTTTGCTCATTCATAGTCTAATCTTCACAATCTTTAATTAACATCTTCACATTCTCTGTACCTCTTAACTTCTCCCTAACTTCATCTACTCCTTTCTCCTTTTCAAAGCAGGCTCTTCCCCTTCCAGGAGATAGTGGCATAGAGCTAAGAGGCAGGTCTCCAGAATCACACTGTAGGTTCACACACTGACTGCTTCATTTACTGGTTGTTACTTAAAATCTCTGTGCCTTCCCTTTCCTCATTCTAAAAATGAGGATAATAATAGCACCCACCACATAGGATTGTTGTAAAGATTAAATGTCATGCCACAAGTAACAATCTTGATACACAGTGATGACTCTTGATCCTATATTTGGATAACTCTATACTCTCCTTTAGTTAGCACCTATATTCTTATAGAATCTTAGTCCACAAATTCTTCAAAATATCTGTCTTCAACCAACCACCAACTAACCAACCTCCTTTTTAACTGGTTTATCGTCACTGGTTTTCATTGGGTTACTCTTTCTTTCCAATTGCGATTACATTTCTTGAAAGGTTTGGCTGTATATCAGCTCCTTTACTACCCACTCACATATTTTCTTTCTTACAATCTAGCATCTCTCCTGAATTATCCTTCCACAGGAATTACCTAATTTTCAAAGCTCATGGATGGAATTTCTTTTTAGTTTGCCATAAAAATTTTGAACCTCAACATTCTCACTCACAAATTATGAGATTTTTACTGAATGGTCTTTAAAGGATTTCCTGTCTCTAAAATTTTACTGTAGCACAAATACTCTCTAAAGATCTCATTGGTCATTTATTCTTGAATTAATTTTAGTAATTTGTTTTCTCAGAAAATTATCCATTTCATTCATATTTTTCAATGTATCAGTATACAATTATATATAATACTCATAAGTTTAAAGAAATATTTTTTTGCATTTCCAAAGTTGCGTGTTTCCTATTTCTTATTAGATTTATCAGTGTTGTCTGTTTTACTACTTTATTCAAAACTTTAATGATATTTTAATTCTAACTTGAAAAATAGTATTACATTATAGCAATGAATTTCTTAAAGTATGAAATATAATTACTTTTTTTATTTGGCATACTTTCAAAAATTCTAAGAACAAAATACTATCCTTACTTTATTACCAACATTCAAATAAATCAAAGTAATGGTTTTAGTATTTAAAAATAAGCAATCTTATTTGTTGACAGAAGGAAATTTAACTTTGGGTGGTGAGCACACAATGCAATATACACATGATATTATTGAATTGTGCACATGAAACCTATTTGATTTTATTAACCAGTGTCACTCTAATAATTTTAATAAAAATAAAATTAAAATAAGCAATCTTAGATAATTATTTTGTATATATTCCAAAAAACAAAAGAGAAAATGCTTTTGATGAGACATATGATATTAAAAAAAGCTTTCATAGAATACAGAATGTAGAGAAGCTTGCTTTGCTAGAAATTATATATATATATATATATCCCAGAATATTGAGATGAAGCACTTTAATAGAATATTTAGAAACTATCAAATAGTATCAATATCTGTGTACTTTAATTGCAGTATTTAAGACATCGGCAATTATTTGCAGTTATTGGACATTTTAACACTTTTAGACAAAATGAAATAATTCTCCTATATGAAGCAATTCTTATTTGAATTGTTTAGATAATTTTCTCCATTTACCCACTGATTTGTCTATTATAAATAAATTGAAATATGTATATCTTGCTCTTCACTTAGAGTAAAACATATACAAAAGAATATGATTCTGAGATGAGCTTATAACTTCTTATATATGAATGATGCTTTGGGAAGAAATTCTGGTTCATCACCACAGTGATTTAAAAGAGAATCCTTTAAAGACTACACTAATAACTATTTACATTATTCAGAAAAAAGACTAAAATTGAATTATTGAAAGGCTGAAATAAGATAATGGATTGAAGGACTTTGCACAAAGGTAATGCATAACTTCAAATATAATAGGTGCTCAATAAATGATAGCTATTAATATCATAATAAAAGCTTAATCAAATATATGAATTGATTTTTATTTGGCAAAACAAATATACCTGAAGAAATTTAACTGTATTTTAAAAGATGGTGAGAAAACTAACTTATCAAGCACCTACTGCACCTTAAAGATCAATTTCAAAGCAATGCTGAAAGGTAAATATTTTATGAACAAGAAAATAAAGTTTAGAGAACTTAAATAGCCTGTGTAAACTTACACAGGTAGCAAATGGAACTTGTGCTCCTTTCTCAATACATTGCCCTGTGCTGTGAAGGACCTTGATTTTGTTAATACTATTTTTTATATGGTTAAACTGTATCCTTTAAGCCACCTCATTCTTTTTTAAATAAAACAGTATGTAGCTGGTAAATACATAGGTGTTATAATAAACAAACGAAAATGATATTACAGGATGAGCCCTTATTGTCCAAATCACCAACTAAAAGAAAATGAATCTTTAAAACCAGTGAGCATTGTGACCATTATCTTCATTATTTTATAAAATTAAATGGAAAGTTTTATGGTATTAAGGATTCAGTCAGAAGCATTTGTCTGTGCCCCTTTATTCAACCTCTTTTAACCATAGCTGCTGTGAAATTCTACATCAACAGCTAGGTCATATGTACACAACTGACAAATGTCTTCCATAGATTTAAATACTTAGCTTGTTCATTTTTCCCCTTGTATGCAAAGGCAAGTATCAATGGAACATATATGATGGGCTTTACTTGTGTCTTAAAAACTCTTGCTTTACTATTAAACAAGTTGCAATACTTGCTCAAAAGCTATGGCACAAAGCTATGATGAGAAAAATATCTCTCTAATCTATTTTTTTTAATTGAAGGTTATTTTCTGCATAATCAAAGTCTTTGACCTGAATATAGTCATATATAATATAAAATAATGAGTGAAGGAACAATATAAGCAGTTTGCAAATATGAGTATTTCAAACAATAATGACTTGCTAGATCTTTATATTTTCATATTAAAATAAAGTGACATCATGAAAAAGAAAATAAATGCTAGATAGATGTCAAAGAGATAAAAAAATCTGTTCCACAAATATCAAAAATATGTGTCTTGCAGAAAACATGTTCATAATTTGAAGACTTTGGAAAGTTTGTCAAGTATAACAGGAAAATCCGATTCTTTAAAATGTGTCTTTTGGGAATCCAAACATTAGTACATCAGGCACAGCAGATGCTTCATTGTATACTGTTATCTCCAGGCTCAGGAAATAATAACTTTATGCAAAATGAAATATAATTAAAGTCACTTGCTAAATAGGCTGAGTTCAATTAAAGTTTTACTAATAATTTCGAAATTTCAAAATGTGTTATAAGCTCTGATACCTCTATGAGTTGATTTACACTGTGCTCTATAACTCTAGAGGGAATCATTTGTCAGTGGATTTATATCCTTTGGTGTAAGCAAGCGCTATAAAGGGTCAGTCAAAAACAGGAATAATAGTAATGCAAATAGAAAGTTTCTTACAACTTGTAACAAGCATAGCAAACAAAACTCTGTAGCCCTGCTGTTGGAGTTTCTAGGTTTTAAAAATATTTCTCTGATGACTTGGAAGGCAGAGAAAGATAATGTTTTTCTATCAAACATTTATTTTTCTGTTTATCAAGCTTAATCAACAGTCTACTTGGTGTCCCAAGACTTTTTAATGTGGAATGAAAATAATTACGGACTCAGAGGTGCAGAGTCTAAAAAGGTCCTAGGTTTTAGAAGTAGGCTAGTATTTCTAAACCTTGGCTATACAATGGTGTCACCTGGGGAGCTCTAAAAATATGGATCTATCAGGGCTACCACCAAAGATTCTGACGTAATTTGTCTGAGGTACAACCTGAGAATGAGAATTGTTAAGGTTCCTTAGGTGACTCTATTGTGCATCCAAGGTGCACAATCGGCAACTTAGTCACAGACTGACTCCTGGCAGCTGAAGCTAACCGAATATATGACATTGCACAAATTATCCATTTCACAGCTTCAGTCTTTCTTCTGCCAGATGGGTGTGAAAATATTACTACATAAGATCACCTTAAAATTGCATATCATAAATGTAAAGTACTTAGTTTTCAGTGGGTTCTAAAAGGTATTAACAATAATGACTATTTATGCAAATTCTTAAACCACTATAGTAACTTATCTAGATTTAGCCAATTCCTAAAGTTCTAGAAAGAGTAACAAAAATGGAGTTCCCTGCTCTACATTCATATTTTAATTTAGAATGTCATCAGAACTGATAGATATCTTTGTAAAATCTGCTATTGAAAGAGAATCGAATAGCTAACAATGAAAAGTATTAAAAAAAAAGAACAAAATCTGAGTCATGATATCTTTGGTGGTGTTCAGAAAGAAGACAGACTATTTATTACCTGATTCACTCCTCTGGACTTCTCCAGAAACCTGAGGTGAATCGCTGGCTGTTGCACCACCACAGGTGAATTATGCTAAATAAACCACTAGGCCAGTTTTGGGACTCTGGGCATAAAGATCTGTGAAAATCTCAAAAAACTTCTACTCCAAAGTACCAATTTTAATCCTGCGATAGAATAGTCTCATTTGTGTCTATCTGCTTATCTCTGAGCCAGCCAATCTCAGATATTTTAAGCCCAACATGTGCAAAAATGAACTTTTTATACTTCCCATAAAGCTAATTCCTCCTTTTGTGAAAGAACACCATTTCTCAACCAGGAACCTTGATGTCATACTTGTGATTCTCCCATATATGATCAATCACCAATTCCTATTTGATTATATTTAATAATATATCAACTGATCTATTTGCATGACCCTAGATGGGGCCATTACTCACTTTCTCCTGAACTATTAGTGCCAGAGTAACATTTCTGTGGAGAGATCACCCTCTGTCCTTCTGTTGGCTCTACTTCCCATGACAAGAGTTAAAGAAACTCCAGAGCTAGATCTCCCTACTCCCTTCCCTGAAAAAATTAATAGAAAGATCTTAGAATATGTTTGTGATAAATATAAACAAATTATAGTTATCAGTACTTTTGTGATTATTAGAAGGAAATATGGGAAAGAGACTTATTTTTACTATGAGAAATATTAAGGTATGTTTAAATGTAAATAATCAAATAGAAATTGTGAATCAGGAGTGAGATAGAATTAATTGCATCGAGTTTTAGAAAAGTCCGATAGAAATGAAATCTAAAGCACATGAGTCTTGGATAAGAAGAAAGTCCCCTCTTGATTTAAAACAGATAGGGAGAAAGAAAAGATTGGGTGTAAATGAAGAAAAGTTAGCATATTTTGTCGTGGGAAAGTAAGCTAACTCCTGTCTGTGCTGGTTACCAAATTCTTTTTAGAGTAGGAGTTAAGTCCGTTGCTAAAGCTAAAGATGTAGGAGGGAGATCAGAGGTTTGAGTATATATGACAAATTCTCTTTGTTGAGAATTGGAAAGCCAGTTAACATGGAATTGCCAGGCAGCATTGATGCCTCTGTTGAGCTGCATGATCACGCATTTATCAGCTCATTACCACTAAAAAACCAAAGACCTGTAGCACAGACTCCCATCCAACTCTGAAATCATGACTCCAGTGACCTGCAAAAGTAAAGAATTACTGGTTTTTCTGTTTTTCTCTTTGAGGTTTTCTCCGGGTTCCTTTTTAAACAGACCTCCAGTATACCATTCCCTATTCTTTAACCTTCGACTTCTATGGCACACTCCTTCCTACTGTGCAATGAGAAGATATAAACCAACTTTACAGCAACAATTCAAACTCCTGCAATGAACAAATCAAGATTTCAGTCCATTGGTTAGTAAATGCTGAAATCACATAGTAGCAAATCTTTTATTCTGAAGCAAAATTGAAGATGTCTCAAACTGCATCTTATCTTTTAATAAACAATTACCTTTGAAAGTTTGGAACCCTACCAGGAAAGGTTCTCAGTCTCTCAGCATGTGGAACAGACAACTGTGGTCAGAGTACTGTTGTCCAGATTGGCCAAAAATAATATGTAGCAAAATAAGCTATTTCTAGTGCCATTACTTTTATAACTCATGACTATAAAAATAATGACTATAAATACCTTTTTGGAAGACATATATTTATTGGGAAAGAATAGCTCAGCCCAGATAAACCCTAGGTGATCTTTTCCTTTACCATGTCTTAACGGGCTTTGTCATTGGGGAATTCAAGGTCAACATACTTATTGAGTATCCAGTGTACAAAAAAAATCTTGTATTAGGCAAGTTATAAACACTTTAAACAGAACATAAAAACGCAAAATTGTATAAGTATAAAAAAAATCCGCAAGCAATTATGGCATATGCATTGTTTTGAATGGATTACTAGAATGAATAAAGTCAAGAAGATAAGGACACTTCAAACTGTTTTTATATTGTGTTTTTTCTTTTGTATAAAACAGTCAGATTCCTAAAATTACTTAATTTCTTTCATCAATTCAGGATACATCTATTATTAGTACAACTCACTTTTAAGTCTGGAGCCTAAATGAGACCAGTAAAAAGTTGATTGAAAAAAGGAAGTACAGTTGACTCTTAAACAATAAAAGGAGGTTAGGGGTGTCGATCCCTTTGTGTAGTTGAAAATTTACATAAAACTTTTGACTTCCCCCAAACCTAATTACTAATAGCCTACTGTTGACCAGAGGCCTTACTGATAACATGAGCTGTCAATTAACACATCTTTTAGATGATATTTGTATTATATATTGTATTCACATAATAAAGCTAGAGAAAAGAAAATGTTAAGAAAACCATATCAGAGAATACATTTGCAGTATTTATTTTTAAAAATCTGACTATAAGTAAATCTGTGCAATTCAAACCTCTGTTGTTCAAGGGTCAACTATAAAACATTATTTTACTTTATTTTGAGAACATTAAAAACATAGCACTATATAACACAATAGCCTCTAACTTTGTCTAGAAATCGTAACAGCTGGATCATAATGTTTCTATTTTGAGTGGAAGCTTTATTATTAGGCTCATTTGGTTTCAATATTACATGTCATGCTTTATACTATTTCTTATCATGCTTAACATTTTTATTTAAAACCAAAACAGCAAAAAGTATCAACAGAAAAAGAGAAACAAAATCCAAAGGACCATTAAATCAGAAATAGACTTTACGAAATATTTTAAGTATAGTCTTTTATTCTTATATCACAGTATTAAATTATACAGTTTAAAGTAATGTGATGAGCTGAGAAACTCCCTCCATTTTTACCCACAAGCATAACAGTAGTGTAGTGAGAGAGAGATCTGGGCCTAAGGATGAGGGGGAGAGGATGAAGAGGGGTGGAGTAGGAGTTGAAATGTATTCCCGGTCTTCTCTAGAGAGCTATAATTTCATTCTCCTTATTTTAAGAGGACAAAGACTGCTCCTCTCACCCCACCTCCAACTTTGCCTCCTGCTATTCTTCTCCATACATTTTTGCCTTCAGAAGAGAGGCGTGGCAGTAGTCAAAGTTAGTATCAGAGCAGGAAAGAGAGAAGAAAGAGAATCCAGTTCTCCCCAGCAATCTGTCCTCCTCCTTTGACCACAAGATCTTCATGCCAAGATTCCACAAGGAAGAGAGCTGCTGCAGAGTTGACTTGATTCAAGTGAACCCAATATTATAAGAATCAATGAATCATTTCAAATCCAGCTTATATAAACAATATCTGCCTTTTCTAAGTATCTACTTATTCCTTATTCAATTCAATATAAATATAACAAATATGTATCTCTAAAAGAAATCAAATTATGATCCATAATCTGTTCTCAATTACAGTCTTTCTATGTATGAAATATTCTCTTGTAGTAAATGAAACACTTTGAGAGGAATACACATTCTTAAGGTTCCTAGGATGCCATTCAGTGCATGACTATAGCAAATAATGATTGCATCTCAGAATAATACATTTTTTCCTTCCATGAATTCATGATCACCTTCTTTTGTATTATCACATTATGTGTTGAAAACTTTATTTTTAGCTTATTTCATAGATCACAGATTCTAAGCTGCACATGGAGTTTATCCAGTAAATATTTGTTCTTTGAAAAAAGTAAAAACTTAGCTCTGTTATCAGTAATTTCGAAGAAAATTTTGGTCTGAATATATGTGCTATTGCTTACTGGTCACTAAGTGCTAGGAGTTCTCCATCATTGTTGTTGTGGAGATGACCTGCCTCCCCTAATACTTATTCACTACTTGACCTCATAACAGAAACTTTAAAAATAAAACCTGGGGACATAGGGCTTCAGAGTAAAAACAGAATTTCCCTTCCTTTCTTTTAAGGTCATATGATTAGATTCTTGCAAATGGAATATAAGTAAGAATAGTATGGAAGTTTTGGAAAGTATTCTTCTCTTTCCCTTTTTCTTTTTATTGTCAGAAAGTTTACAGGATGTTTGGACCTAGACCAGACATAATGGACACTGAGATAAAAATTGCAAATTTAGTAGGGCAGAAAACAATCTGATAGAAGAATGTGGGTCCCTAATAACCATGAAGCTGCTTACATTTTTGTGAAAATGAAATAAAATACATCACTATTGTTATGGGTTTTCCTGTAACTCAGAGCCAAAGTTAAGACTAAATGTTACATTTGATAACAACATATAAAAGACAGACATAAATTACTCTGCTCATAATTGATCAAATATTAACAATTAAACTAAAATTGATAAAATAATGTGTTTTAGCAAATGCAATCTATAGAACCAACAGGAATAAATCATACTAATTTTCCATTTAATAGTCTCTGAACCTTATCTTCCTCAATTTCACTAAATCCCCTCTCATTTAGCAATAAATGATATTTATAAAGTGTGATAGTTTTTACATAGTACTTTAATACCCACTATCTCATTTGATCCTTATGCCTAATTGAAAAAGTAGGTATAATTACTATAATTTTCATTTTATGAATGAATAAAACATGCCCAGTGAAACTGAGTGACTTTACCAAAGTCATGCAGAAAGGGCAGAGCAAGGACCTAAAGTCCTTTGATTTATTTCAGGTCTTGTCTGCTTTCTTTTACACCAAATGATATTATTGGATCTGTTCAAACAGAAAATGATGTATGTCACCTAAAATTATTATACTAGAGCAGACCCTAGATATCTAAAACTTCTTGCCAAACAAAACTCTTATCTGTTCCTCCCTGACTTTCTGCATTATCATGTCAAAATTCTGGGCTTCACATTATCCTATGTGTGAACATATTGTCAACATATTGTCAACAGAATTTACACATGAGATACGTTTAATTCATAACTTCGATTGAATCATGAAACCCACTTAGTTGAGATTGGGAGCACTGCAGCAAAGAAAGAGTAACATTTGTGTCAGCCACATACTCTGCCTAACTTCCTTTAGCAGGACCACTTCCTCTAGTTCTGCTGACGTCCAGCTGGTCTGGGATATTGTAATGAATAAGAACAAATAGGTGTGTGACTCTTTGGTATCTTTACTACAAATCTTGAACCCGGGCCTCAAGAAAATTCATGAGGAGAAAAATTCTTACCCTTTGTAATAATATATAAAAGATAGAATGAACATAAAGAGGAGGGGATATTTGAGAGGAATATGGAGAAACAGGTAATTCAAGGCAGAACTAGGTCGAGTAGACAACTTCCTAAAGTGTCAGGGAAAGGTGAAGGAGAGCAATATAGGAGATATGATTATAACAGAACCTCTATTTGTTGTTATTTCAAATAAGATGTTGCGGGAACTCAAAATGTACCAGTATTCAAAAACTAGTGATTTTAATACTTCGCATTTTTTTAACCTTACTTATTTTTAATGTGGACCACTCAAACATGGATATATCTATTCGCTTTGTTTAAAAGGTAGCACTTGGCACTAATGTGATTCTGAAATCCATAAGAAATTTAACTATACAACATTTTTTAATCAGTTGCAATATAAATATTTTTTAATATCATAACTTTATAGAAGATAATGAAATTAAGAGAGATTTTTAGGATCAAATACAAGTCACTGAAAAGATGTAATTATTGAGAATGCACTGCAGCAAGATGAAATACTCAAGTTTGAAACTAGAGTATGAATATAATTAGGAAATAAAGAAAGTTGGAGGTGGTAAAAAAAATTATTTTTACAGATATAACTACAATGTCTTGAGAACCAAACAGAGAGGAGAAGGAGTGGATAGCAGTCACATAAACCATGAACTGCAGGGCGGTGTGATAGGGATTATAATAAGAAGCTAAGACCTATAGGTGACTAGAAACAAATGTGACAGATTATTCTGGAAAATCTTTCTTGATCTCCAAAGACCGTATTTTCACAGCTTCTTTAATCATCTGTCTATATCACCACTGCCTTCACCACCATCTACACATTGGGGTGAAAGTAACAAAAAAGGAGCTTCATTTGCTATTATTTTGTTGTTGTTCATCATTAGAACCCAAGAATTGAGCACTGATCCTGACCAGTGTTAAGAAATAAAAACGCTCTGTTGTGGAATGAATGAGTGAATTACTGGATAAATGAGCCAATTTCTGTCTTTGAATTGCTATATGTATAGTTATTGATGTGCCTGGCTTACCTCTCTTAATATAAGCTTCCTGAAAAAGCTCAATTTCCATTTTGTTATTTCTCTACATTACCGTGCCTAGCACACAGGTTCTCAAAGAATCCATGAATAAGATGTTCTTATTTTTTTCATGAATATGAATAGATGACATGTTCATATATGATAGAGAATGAAGCCTTTGGGTTACAGCAAACAAAAGATAAATGTTAGCGGTCTTGCTTTAAAGAAATTATGTGCTGGATGACAGTATATAAAAACATTGGGCTTATGTAGATAATATGATGCACTGAGTGACTCATTGATACACTATAAATTTCTATGGTATAAAAAAAATTCACAGTAATTTTCTAATCCCCACCCTAACACTACCATATATTTAGGATCGATGATAACAAACTCTATGAGTGCTTGAAGAATAAGTAAGTTCTGTGGACAAGGCCCAGCCAGATGTTAATTATTTACAGAAGCCTGAGTCTAGGTGACCTATTCAGCTAGAGCTCCATACATGTGACCATTGCTGTAGGTCTGGACCTTATGTGGGCTAGTTGGCTTCACTGTTTCTTCTCCCTGTCACAGACTCTGACATACTAATCTGAATTGGCCCAGAATAACTGTGAAGGAACTTAACATGCTAAAAAGGTAAGAATGAGCCTCTCCAAAATATGCCATTTTGGCATGTGAACTATTTTGAGCTGAAGGCAATAGAGACCCAGAAGATTAAAGAAAAATTTTTACCACTACCTTACCTACCAAAAGTAATTTCAATAAATGGCTCGGCCAAGAAAGAGAGCTATTATCAGAGATAACTTTTTTATCTGAATGACCTATCTGTATGGCAGGGCAAACATCTAATTACCAAACATCTGTAAATTATCACCCTGTAAAATATTCTCCTCCCCTTGGCAGCCAGGTCCCTATCTCAGACTTAGCTCAAAATGGCATAAAGGCCTCATTTGCCTGATTTGCCCTTGGGTCTCATATTCTTATGGGGTTTCCATACGTACATAATTAAATTTGTATTTCTCCTGTTAACATGTACTGTGTCAATTTGATTATTAGATCAGCCAAAGGACCTAGAAGGGCAAAAGAAAAATTGTCGAATGTGAGAAACTGTAAGACAGCAAGTAAGAAGGGTGATCGAGGTCTTAATATTCCCAACCTGATTAAACATCAGACAGATTTCTTCCTATCTCTAGGCTCCACTTCCATTTCCTCACAGCATTTATTTTAGAAAACTTGGAACTGTATACTTTTTCTTTGCCTGAGATGCAAATCTTCTACAATCCAGGAAGTCTTTCTTAAGGACCAGAGAACCACTCCTTCAAAATGTAATCATTAAGAAGGTGGTGCCCCTGGCTCCCAGTCTCTGCAGGAGGGTAGGAGCCTAATTTGGAGAAGCAATGGTTAGCAAACTTGGATGGCCTAAGCACACAGACCTTGCCCCTGTCATCCTCCAGTATTTTTCCATGAGCTGGCCCCAGCATTTAATAATCTTCCTACCTTTTATTTCAGCAGAGTTGAGTTCAATCTCAACCCTACTGCAATCGTCTCTTACTCCTATTGCAATAAAGTATTTCTTGCCATTTTAAACAAGTGTTCAGTGTAATTTTCTTTTAAAAGGGGAAGGAACTTAATGCCACTGAGTGCTTTCTCATTTGATTCTAACAATAACTCCTAAATAGTGTGAGGCACAGAAACTCCAAGAGGTCATGTAACGCAAGTAAACACGCTTTGTAAGTAGAGTAACAGAGATTCAAACCATGAGCTCTCTCTCTGTAAGGCCAAGTTCTTTCCACTTTTTCTATGTAAGGGGGAAAAAACTGATGGCAGAAATGATACCTGTAAAAAAAGTAATTTGACAGATTTCTAATGTATTTTTCCTCTAAACCGTGCATCATAAAAATTCTAAAATTTCTATTTTGAATGCTTCTCAAAAAAGTACTTTTTTAGTGCTCAATTGCTTGGCTACTTCTCTCATTTTTAGGCATTCCCAATTACCAAATAATTTCCTTTTTTAAAATACTTTTAAAAAATTACAGTTGACATACAATTTTATATTAGTTTCAGGTGTATAACATAGTGATTAGACATTTATATAACTTAGAAGTGATCACCCCAATTAATCTAGTACCTATCTGACACCTTACACAGTTATTCCGACTATATTTCACCATGCTATAGTCTATATCCCCATGACTATTTTGTAACTACCAATTTGTACCTTTCAATCCCCTCCTTCCTTTCACCTATCCTCCAAACCCATCCCCCAATTCAGCAACCATCAAAATGCTCTCTGTATCTATGAGCTGGTTTCAGTTTTGTTTGTTTACCCTGTTCTCTAGATTCCACATATAAGTGAAGTCACATGGCATTTTTATTTCTCTCTCTGACTTACTCCCCTCAGCACAATACCCTCTAAGTCTATCCACATGTTACAGATGGCAAAATTTTATTCTTTTTCTGGCATTGTATATATATATATGTACCACCTCTTCTTTATCCATTCATCTGTCTGTTTATGGACATCTAGGTTGCCTCCACATCTTGGCTACTGTAAATAATGCTTCAATGAACATATGAATGCACATGTCTCTTGGAAATAGTGTTTTGGGTTTCTTTGGATAATTATGCAGAAATGGATTACTGGGTCCTTCTTTGTCTCATTATAAACTCTGCAAGCCAGAGGGACTGCCATGAAATATTCAAAGTGATGGAAAGCAAGACTTTATAACCAAGATTATTCTATCCAGTACAGTTATCATTTAGAATTGAAGGACAGATAAAGAGCTTCCCAGATAAGAAAAAGCTAAAGGAGTTCATCACCACCAAACCAGTATTACAAGAAATATTAATGGGACTTCCTTAAGCTAAAGAAGAAAAAAAAGATTAAAAATATGAATCATAAAATGGCAATAACCACATACCTATCAATAATCATTTCGAATATAAATGGATTAAATGCTCCAATCAAAAGACATAGGATGGCTGAATGCATAAGAAAACAAAACCCTTATACATCTTGCCTACAAGAAACTTACTTCAGATTGAAAGACACACACAAGTTTGAAAAGTTGGAAAAAGTTACTGCATAAAAATGGAAACAAAACAAAACAAAAAAAACTGCGGTAGCAATACATACACCGGACAAAAAGGCTTTACAACTGATATACTTTCTGAGTTTATATTGTATGATCTGTAAACTACTGTTAATAAAAAATGGGGCCACATACTAAACCTGGCACACTGAGCAGAAGCCAGCATGGTGACCTTATAAATTCAGAGACTGAAAGTAACTATACAGCATGGTCTGAACATAAAAATTCCTAACTAAAAGCTCATAATGACAGGTAATCAATCTTTAAGTGAGCTTCTCCCTTGTCTTTATGTATCTAAGATAACATATCTTTGAAAGGTCAAAGCAATTTTAATTCCCCTACCAAAAGCACAACTACTGGCACCAGAGCATGAAACTACAGACACCCTCATTGTTATTGTATTGCCTGCATACCACCTCTCTATGCTGCAAATGTTAATTATCCTGTACCCATAACATAAAAGAAGTATGTTTCTCCATTTTACTTTTTTCCCAATCCCAGAGACTTTCCTGCTTTGCTTTCCCTCACCACCGTAATCTACCACCAGTGGGTTTCATGTAATTCCCCTTATGTCTCCTCCTTTGATTCTCATGTATTGAATAAGCTGCAAAACCGCCATCTCTGGAGCATTTTCTAGATCCATTGAGATTCTGTTTCCTGGCAATTGTCATCAGTTTGGCTCCAATAAATTCATAAAAATTCTTGATAGGTTTAGACATTTCTTACATTGACACTATCTTTTGGAAACCTTTTGTTCTCCTCTCGTTTAAAAGGAAAACCAGCATTCTAGTTCCCTCCACATCAGCTTCAGCAACCTGACTGCTGAGGGAGAAAAGTTCAGAGCTGTCTCTTTTGCCTCCCTCATATCTTAAGGATAGAAAGTGAGAGTACTTTAGGTGGCTTAACCTCAAAAAGCATGTAGAAGTTTCCTTATGCTTTTCTAACTGGTCTGTATTAGGGAATAAACAGAAAGTAGGAAGTAATTTACAGAATGAAATGTCATTAGTATTTATTAGGCTGGTTTATACTGGTTCTGTTGGCTTCACGCACTGACAAACAATCTCCATTAGAAACAATCATGACCTCCACCATCACCACACAACAAAACTCAAAGCACCAAGGGTTACTGACCAAGCTCGTCTACTGTTGATGCTTGATGCAGTGATGTGTCAGTTAGATGGCATTTAAACCCTAAGTGAACATCTGGGAAAGATGGTGAAGGGGAACAAAGTTTAGCCACCCTAAAGTTACCTTTTGGGATATTGATTTTAAACTGATTATTAAGAAACAAAAGACTCAGAAAGAACTTTGGATCCTCTCTTTTTTTCTGCCTAAGAGACTCAAATGGAAAAACATGGTTCCAAAAGGGAACCTTAGTATAATCACCTTAGACAGGAAGGCTTCAGGCAGGAGCCCATTGACCACCCCATGTTCCATTGCTTTCTGGGTTGCCTAGCAAAAACTGACCTGCCATATGTGTTCTGCTCCTGTTCGAATACCTGCAAATCATCTATTTTCACTTTTAAAATCTAAGACCCTTTTTTGTCCAAAATGTCATGTAAACTCAATATTGCCTCACTGTCTTTGGGCATTTTAATGCTTATGTGAATTTCCCATGTGCATGCATTATAATTTGATTTTTTCTCCTATTAATCTGTCTCTGTTAATTTGCTTTTTAGCCCAGCTCAAAGATCTTAGAAAGTGGGAGGAAAAGTATTATTTTTTTTAGCCCCCACATGAAAATTGAGCCAAATGCTGCTTTAATGTGGCAACACTAAAATATAAGCCTATGATATAACCAAACTCTGATTTTATCAGAGTATTTGATATCCTCAGAACATTTTTTCAAAAGGCAGCAGCAAATTTTTACACAGAACTATGTCTATAAGTGGATCAATTATAATTTTAGCATGGAGTCTAATGAGCCATGAGATCCCTTGAAGGTGATGACAAGCTCAGAGGCAGGGTTCAGACTTTTCTGCTGAGGGCTGCATAAAATATCATGTCTTGGTTTCCATCTCCCTCATAGGAATGATATAAGAATAATACGACGCAACTCAAGTGACTATATTTTGAAACAAAAGCTTGGTAAATAAGAAAAATTATTTTTATTACTAAGAGAGTGGCCATCTGTTTCTGAAGAACTTGAGTGAGAACATGACTACTCGCTTCATATGGAGTAATTTTCAGATAATGCATTTTCATTGCCTTCTGTGCTGGAACATTACTTGAGCTTAAAGACACTCTGTGTTGGGGGAGGTCATCAAGAAGACGTGACCGCTGGTTGAACTGTGAGCTGGACTAGAACAATTGGAGGCTCCCCGCCCCCTCCTCACTCCTACAATGTGTGTTCTGCTTGCCTTCCCCATTCCCAGAAGCTGCCCCAAGGATACAGCCTCGAGATAGAAATGTGGTGTTGAGACTGTCTGAGCGTCATACATAGCTGAACCCTGTTAAGGCCTCTATATAAAATATTAAGGTTCTGGTGGGCGGGTGAGGAGATCTCCTCATCTTGTAGCCACCTAAGACAAATGTTGTAATTGTTCATGTTTATTAAACCTGGCACCTACCAATCTGTTGTGTTCTCATTTCCGATTATACCTGGGAGCTCCCAAGGAGGTTGAGAAACAACACTGTCTCATAATTCTCTGACATGAGCAGGGCTCTAGTTATTTCTAGGGAAGACATCAATTCATATTAATGTTTGAAAAAATATTGTCATGTTCCAAAATGTGCGTTTGGGAGATGAGAGAATAGAATAAGCAAGCAAAGATAAAATAAGTGAGTAAATAATGATGACATTGGAAACAGTGCTGAGTCACTTATTGTAAACTTGTTATTATATGAAATAACCATCTATATTGGTTACTGTGATTAACCTTCATGGGTCTATTTAATTTCTTGAAATTTGTAGTGCAATTCTGTCAATTGTACTTATTACAGTGATTAATAACACTATATCACCTTGGATATTCAGCAACTTAGTTAATATGAAAATTATTACAAAGAGTCCCACATTTGGTGGGAGTCACAAACAAAGCTCAATTTACTGTTTGGCTTAAATGTCAACAGAAGCAATGAGAGTAACACAACTATTCAGACTAGCTAGAAGACGTTATAAATCAGTCTACGCATGCAAACATGGTGCTACTAGTTCATCAGGTAGGAAATATATTCTAAGGTTTCCCCCCAAGATGTCAAGAAGATTTCCTGATTCACAGACATATTCTAGTTTGATCCCAACATGTGAATGAGGGTCTTATGCAAACATTTGGATCAAAACAATAAATTTGAGACAATACATAAAAACAATAGATTCTTTGCAATGTGTGGTTAGTTACATAGTTTGCAGGTTATTGACTCTTTCTTTGACTCCACTAAGAATGGTCTAGGTACTGTCAAAAGTAAAGGTAGAATATTGCACATCTTGAATAGTTCAGGCACAAGTGTTAGAGGAAACTGTGTTCCCTGCCCTGCTATTTGCTTGAGGGAGTATCTTCTCTCTGGATGCAGGAGTATACTCTAGTGACACTGGCAGTCACCTCTCATTCTCTTTTTCAATCGGGTAGGTTTAAAGGTGTTAAACATTATTTTCCCCAGGTAGTAGGATATTTTTCTCAGCCTGTGGAACAACATTCCCACTCTCCCCTCAATATATTAGATTGCCTGGCTCCCCGGTAAGAAGCCTCACGTTCTTCAGCTGCTCTTCCTGCATTGTCCAGGAGGGAACATTCAGTTTGGAGATAGTGGGGAACAGGATGCCCATTTACCTAAAAATGAAAGCCAGGCTTCTCAATTTGGCTTTAACCAGCCACAATTCTGACCTAAGTCTTAATTTATTTCTCTATTGGGAGGTAGAATGATGACTAACTCAGAAATCCTAACTAAAAATACTGAAAAAGACTGAAACTATTGATTGAATGAAGGTCTGTTGTTTTGTTTCTGTTGCTGCTTTGTTATTCATATATCAGATCTTGATTTCAAAGATCCTCGCATATACTGACATGGGTAATTGCAAATTGGCTACAGTTTTTAGTAGCATCAGGCAGTAATATTGATTACCTTTCTTTTCCCTCTATTGCCAAATCTTGGCAGTACCTGCTAGGGTCAGTCAAAGCAGGCTTGCTGCAGTGTGAGAGTTTCAAGCAAAGGTACAGAAGCAATATGATGGAACATTGCCAAGCAGATCCTTCATTTTTCTTAGTAATTATGTTTTCAGTGATGAATTGAACAAAGTGATATAGAATATAGAATATAGGATTAAAACAAACAAGCAAGCAAAAAATCTTGTTAGTAAAAAGGGGCAAAAGTCAAAAGTCAAATGTATATCAAATTCTTAAATGTTTTTCAGGAAAATAAAAAAAAAAAACAAACCACCAACTAACCTGGGAATTGAGTCATTATATAACCCAGGCAGTATCTCTCCTGAAGCATTATCAAGAGACCGAATGTGAACATTTCCAGCCCCGCTGCACAGGTTTCATCTTCATTATATAAGTACCATATGTGTGAGTATTATTTTAAGATCTAGCAGTGCACTGGCCTAGTAGAATGACACGTGAAAAAGATCCAATGTGGGAAGTGTCGGAGCGAATTGTAGAGAACTCAAAGGCTGCAGCCTGCTTTCAAAGACTCTATATTAGGTAAGAGACAGCATTTAGTTGAATCACTATCACTTTTCTGCCCCTCTGCCTGGCGTTTTGAAATATCCCACTTCTATTTTTCTCCTTCTGTCCTATTTACCTTGTAACTCCACATGCAAATTTAGGTACAGCTAAATATACAATGCCTTTTCAAATATGACTTATGAAATGTGCATGTTAGAAAAAGACTTAGGTTGTCAGAAAACATTTCATACTTCTGAATCCCTCTTTGTAATGGGGCTTATTCTCTTTAGTTCAGATGAATGCATAGAACTGACCGACTGTGCACAGACAATATCACTGCAATCTAATGCCTTTAAAAAGGTTTTTAAATGAGCTATATCAATCAGGGGCAGTCAGAAAACAAAGCCTTTCTAGTTGTTTCAAGCTGAGGGAATTTAACACAGAGAACTGGTTAAACAGAAGAGAGACAAGCTAAAGAGAAAAATAGGGGACAGCGATGTAACCCAGAGATGAGCAACTGTAGGAAGAAGCCACCACCACCATCTTTGGCTGATCCTCAAACTTGGTGGCCCCCTTGGATCTGGACAAGATAAAATCTCGCTCTGGGCTCTCTACTTTGGAAGTCCCCACTCTGTTCTTCCCCAGCCGGAAAGAATTTTCCTTCCAGGAGAATAAACCGTTAAGTCAAGAGGTCATATATGCCCAGACCCCATTCCCTGTTCCCTTCCAGACCATGCTCCAGGTATACAGGTTCTTGGCCTTTTCTACTCAAATGGATGAAGCCTGTCTCTAGGGCCTGAATAAACCTTTTTCTCGGGTCTATCCTCCTTTGGACAGCACAGACCCTAGAGCTAAGATGTGTCCAAGAGGAGGCTGCTGGAGCCAGGTGGTGGTGGTGGTGGACAGAGCCTGGGTGTTGTCTAGACGGTCCAAGTGAATATGCTCAAAGCTCCTTCCAGTTCGAGCAGCAGCCAAGAGAGGAAAAGAAAGGTAGGCTGCAAGCCTGAGGCCCGAGAGTCGAGAGTTCTAAATTTGAACCTGGCCTTCCAGCTTCAGGTTCCTTTTGAGAACACCATCAAGTTTGGGGGGTTGGAGGAACCTATGGGCAGAGAATTCTTTGTTTGGACTGGCTGCGGTATGGCAAAACATCTTGGCATCCACATTCGTAGGATTCTCACACTTCCTAGACAGTGGGGAAGAGGAAGGACTGACAGGTAAATGAGCAGCCAAGTCTTGGGTGTGAAAGTAAAAGCCCCCATCCTAGTGAATAAGAGAAATAGTGGGTTTTTATCCTGAGGATTTCCAAACAAGTGATTAAAAAAAAAAGAAAAGAAAAGAAAGAAATGAAAAACAACAACAACAAAAACAAATAAAAACAAAAACATGTTATTATTAAGGTGTATTTGTCAAAATAAAAAATAAAAAATACTAACAGTTTGTAGTTGATTTATAATATAGTTTTTTTTGTGTTTTTTTTTTTTTACCCTCACCCTGAGTCCTGCAAATATTGGGACAGGCTGGCCAAAGTCCTGCTAGAGACCGTCCAGTGTGGGGTGGATGCATGGAGGGTAGCTGCTGGGTGAGAACTAGGACAGTCCAGTAGAAACCAGAATCACAGAGGTGATGCAGCCACTGTAAGAGAAATATCCTGACTTTTCTCTCACCACCTCCTCTCTCCAATCCTCCCCCAGAGAATCTTGCTAAGAAGACAATGGAGTATGACAAATATAGTTCCCTAAAATCTAGAGCAGAACAGTGAAAGGGGTGGGGGATGGAGGTAAGATCAGGTAGAAAATGTTGTCACCCAAAACAAATAAATAAACTAATGCATTCTGTTGTAGACTACTTGATCTGGTTCAGAAACTCTCTGAGAGCAAAGAATATATATTATGCCTTTGCCTCCTTTATTGGTTGTTTTCTAAATAAGGAAAGGTGTAATCTGGGGTGGGGGCAATTTGCAATCTCTCACTATACTTGATTATTTATCCCACTATCTCTAGAAAATATTTGCCATGAGGTTAGGGGCTGCTACAGGCTCGCCTCACTGAAGAAACCACAATTTATGCAAAGTTGGGCAGCTTCTGTAAACTGAACTTCTATAAACTGGGCTTCCAGTTAAGGAATAAAAAAAAAATATTGTTATGAATAACTCTATTCTGATTATTAAAAATGACTGCAGTTACTTTATCCTTATGGTACTAAGGATGTTGGAATTCAATATAATTAAGAACCATTTAAATAAGTAGCAGGGTATTCTGGAAAAACTATAGATTTGGACATTTGGACTCCTAGTTCTCCTGCTTATTAATGGTTACTGTGTTTATTTCAGTGAAATACTGAAGCTCCCTTAGCCTTAGTTTTCTCCTGTTTCAAATAGGAATAATAATATCAACTTATGTAGTTACAAGTTATAATTCATGTAGATGTCTTTCATCTATCAGATGCTCAAGTTATGCTTAATAATAATTATGATGATAATAATCACAGTAATAGAGTTAATACTGATAGAATTCTGAGGCTTATCTGAAGGAGGGCACATACCCACAGGGCTAAAATAGCTTTCATTTCTATTTTCAAGAAAAGCAAGTGAAGATATTCTCACAAAAATTAATGCAAAAAATGTTAAAAGGATGACAAAGCTTCCTTTGGAAACCCATTTCCAGTGTTAAATATTTTATTCCTTACTGCTAATCTAATGCTTCAGCCAAAACTTTTCTGTCTATATAATCAGATATGACTAAAAGTGAAAGTTGAACATAAATGAACATCACCTATCACTCTGGTAAAGACAATAAAGTTTGGCTTAGACAATAAAGTTTGGCTTAGAATTATAAATAAAAAATACTGCATGTTTAGAAAACCTATTTTGATTAAAAGTCAACCTTATTATGCACTCATTTTGGATATTTTCATGTTAAACTATAATGTATCTTTAAAAAATTATTACTTTATTATTTCCTAAAGTAATAAGGAAATAACTTCTCACTTATAACAAAATCTTGTCCTAAGATTTTGCTTGGGGCATTGTTATATATGGTAGACACACTAGCTAGAAAATTAATTACGGTTTGTTTAAATATTTACTATGAAATTTACTTTTTTGTTTGAAATAAAGACTCTGCTTTTTATTATAGTATTTAACGCTTGTCAAAGAATAATGAGACAGAATCACATGAGTATGTTTGAACGTCACATATTTTGATTCGAGGAACTTTTCTCATATATTGACAAATATAATTAAAGACTTAGAGTCTGACTCAGGTTAATAAGTAATTATCCTGTATTATAGCAATACAAGGATAACCTGAATCAAAATCACAAGTGTCCTATACTTGGGGTATTTCTTGTGTGTGTCTCTTTCTTTCCTCT
This sequence comes from Macroglossus sobrinus, assembly GCA_004027375.1. Lineage (NCBI taxonomy): Eukaryota > Metazoa > Chordata > Mammalia > Chiroptera > Pteropodidae > Macroglossus > Macroglossus sobrinus. The sequence continues at coordinate 3,869 of PVKZ01000858.1, read as the reverse complement.
CTTATCCTCTCCCATCTCCAGCCCTCAAGGGTTAATGTTTTGACAGCTCCATGATCAGTCCTTGTTACTAATTATTTTAGAACTACCACTACAGCAACTTCTGCTTGGTGCGATTGCTGCTTTCCTGTTTCTATCACTCCCTTCTGTAATTAACCTTGCTATTCTTAGCTACAAAGCACAGATCTTGTGCCAGACTTCTTCAGGATTCTATTTTATATTTCGATGGCCAGTTACTATCTGATTTTCTCCTGGGAAAGTGTCTATAATCACTCAGCTATATTAATGATGAGGATGGCTCGATCTTTCTCCACTACTCCTCTTTCATTATAATATTTGGCACAATTAATTCTTTCAGTTTAGTGACTGGAACTTAAATAGTTTACCATTGGCCAGACTTGCCACAATTCTGGTCCTGAGGTAACTGAACATCAGTAATGGGTGAAAATTAAAGCATCCACTGAAAAACTCCAACATTTACATGGGAGGTTAATAGACTTCTTTCTTCACAACTTAGAGGCTGCGCATTCCCAAAAGACAAGGTAATCCTCAAATGGCTTTGCCATACATGATCGCACATTACTGCAGCTGTGACTGTGGCATGTCGGCAAACGCGATTGACATGATGCAGTGCAATTAGTCAGAGATGGGTGTGATAGAAAACGCATGCCTGAAATGGAGAGAATGCTCTCCGAGCTCAGCCTGGTTAGGCCCATATTTGTAGAGGAGGGGAAATTGCACGGCTAAGGATATTTATGGGGACAGAAAAGCACACCTTCATTTCCCACAGATGAAATGTGCTGAGCCTGGTTTGCCATCTCCATGCACATCTAGCTAAAGCTCTCTTTAGTGCCACCTACATGCAAGTGCCAGTAAGGCATAAAAAAGGCCAGAGACATATAAATGATTGAGCTGGAAGTGAAAGTGATGTGGCTACAAAGAAAAGTTTGTGGCAGAATCATAAGCCCTAAAATAAAGTCCATTTTATTGAGTTATGAACAGAAGAAACAATGAGAAATGTCTCCCCTTAATTTTTTTTTAATGGTCAGAGTTCCATGAAAATTCTAAAATAGAATTTTGGTTGTTTTGACGAATTGGGCCTTTAATGAGGTCCACATCTTTTCCACTGAGTGAAAGTTGTATTAGGGCTCATGGTATGTGGAGGTATTATTTAGGTGGCTTTTTAAAGGTGTGATGTGTGAGCAGCTCAAGGATCTAACACTCCACAATTATCTCTTTATTCTGGGAAATGCTGCCTACCTCTTTTGCTATTAATTTAAAGTTTACCCCATTAGTGCTACCCTTGGGTAGAAAACTGGACTCTTCCTTGGGAGGTTGCCTCTGAAATATCCTTGTGTTATTCAGTAAGCCTTAGGACATGGGATCTCCTTTCTAATTATTTCAGTATTTCATTAGCAAATCTTCTGCTTTTTTTCACTATCTCTCTCTCTCTCTCTCTCTCTCTCTCTCTCTCTCTCTCTCTCTCTCTCTCTCTCTGTTTTCAGGGGAGGGGGAGGTGGGAGATCCAAATAGAACAAGGGGGAATAAATGAAAGATGATGACATATCCATTTGGAGGATAGGGGTGTGCATACAAATGGAATGTTCTAGAGAAAGTATAGAGTACAAAGAGGGACTGTGTTCCTTTGAATGAGAGTTGGTTGTGCTTATACTAACACCACCTTGGCATATAAAGTAAACTAACTTGATAGAAATTAGTTTTTTTTCCTATCATTCCATGTATAGAGGTACCATTATTAGAAAGAGAAATTGTGTAGCATACTTGAAGGTAAGGTCTTTAATTAAAAAACAAACAAACAACTATACTGGGGAAGCTAAAACCAAACACTTGCCTAGAAAGTATACCAGTGTTTAAGCTAATGACTCCCTGGGGAAGACATATCTGCAAGAATTGCCATTGGACTGTTGAACCTTAAACTAATGTATCAAGATGTAACAATGTAAAAAGATCCAAGTAAAATTTTATTTCAGTTGTTAGAGAATGTAAGCAATGCACTTGAAGGAAAACAAACAAACAAACTGTTTGAAATGTAATATAAAAGGCCCTGTCAGAAACCAAGTTTTATTGCTACTGCAAATTTCAGTCAAATAACAGAACACACTGAAAATTCAAATTCCTACATTTTTAAAAGGCATGTTTCTGAAAGTTCCTATATATTTTAAAGTAACTTTCCCTAAACAACAGGAAACAAAAATTACTGCACTGAGACTATGGAGATTTCATATATTAATTAAAATTTCTCAATTATAGAAAAGATTCAAACAGAAATTCAGGCAATCATACATGTCACTTTCATCCACAAAACCAATTTGATATTTTTAGAGGAAAAATTGAGACAGATTTGTATTCGACAGGTGTGTATGATGAAAAAAAATTATGAGGTTTGGAGTCCAGTATTTCTGGGTTTAAATCTTGACTCTATTATATATTATCTCTGTGACCTTGACCTTCATGAGCCTCAGTCTTTTCAAGAGTGAAAAAATGGGGACAATTACCCTGTCACTGGGTTGTTGTGAAGTTTCAATAAATCAACATTTGTGAAGGTACCTGGCTTGATGCCTGCTATAAAATAGGTTCCATTTTTCTTTTTTACTGTAATAGTTTCTTCTATGAGAAATGATGTTGAACATTGATGTGATTTATTTCACTTTTTAAACAGAATTTCACTTGTTAAAAGTTTTCAAATTATTTCCTCAACCTAGAGGAAATCTTAATTCATTTGGGGACTGATGGATTTTGCCACCCCTTCTCACTTAGCAGTCATTCTCCATTCTGCAAATAAGTATTATAAAATTGACACAGAGCATCCTCAAAAACTGAAAAACAAGCAGCATATCCTTAAAGGGGAGAAGTAAAACATGCATATACACACATCATACATGCCATAAGCATATACATAGTCTCAAAAAACTACCGCTCAAACTATTTTCATTTTTCCTTTAGAGCAACTAATATTTATATATTATGATGTAAGTGTAGGATATCTACAGTTGATATGAAATGACTGTTCATATGAAATAGCTGACTAGACTCTGGAGAACTTTGTGCATAATAAGCACTTGATAAGGACCAGGTTAAAGAAAATCAGCAGTGTGTTGGTCACGCTAACATTAGTCTCACCAGAGAGGTTAACATAGTTGGTCACTAACATACTACATATTTAATAGTGCAGGTATTATGTAGTAAGTTAATTCTCAAAAAAAGGATGTGATGATTTTACAAGAACTTGATTTTACCTCTTTCTTTTTTTAAGAGTTACAATTCTGATTCTTTCCTTACAATGGGCTATTCCCAAACCAAGAGTTAGATGGGATCCCTGGTGGATTTATACCTGGGGCTTTTAATACATTGTTTATGCAAGTTCCAGTTTTGAAAAGACTCCAAAACAGTTTCTTTTGGTCTAATATTTGTGATGGCAACAGCTGCATTCTCTACTTGGATCCAGAGTTGTTTGCTGGCAGGCCTACCTCTGGATCCATGAATGTGCTGCTCATTCTGGCCTCACTGGCAGTCTGGTCTCCCTCCACCTGGGATGTCTGGCACACACAGCCTTTGGTGATACAACAATGAAAAAGGGACAGATAGGTTAATAGCTTTTAACTTGGGGCTTCCACACTGCTGTCAGGAATAAACACTTGAAAGTAGGAAGAGGCTCCAGAATTAATGGGGGAGGAAGTGGGATGGATAAGAAAGAATAATAAAGCAAAGAATTAAGAGAAGGGAAGAAAGGAGCACATCACCTGGTGGAGAGAGAGATTAAGAAAATGTTAAAGAGAGGTGAGAAAACACGAGGTTTAGAAATGAAGGGTAAATTTCCAAAAGGTGTCTAGAACCAGAAAAAAAAAAAAAAA
>PVKZ01000857.1:325634-575883 GCA_004027375.1 Macroglossus sobrinus | reverse complement strand
GATAGTGTTTTGGTCTGTTTCTCCCTTTAGTTCTGTGATTAATTGCTTTACATATTTCGGAACTTTCTGATTGGGAGTATAGATATTAATAAATGTTATGTCTTCTTGGCACATGATTTCCTTTATGATTATGAAGTGTCCCTCAGTATATTTCTTTATCTTTTTTTAATTTTGAAATCTAGTTTGTCTGATATTAGTACTGCTATTTCCACTTTTCTCTGAATGCTATTTGCTTGAAATATCATTTTCCACCCTTTCACTTTGAGTCCATATTTTTCTTTGCAGTGGAGATGTGTCTCCTGGAGGCACCATATGGTTGGGTTTGATTTTGATCTATTCTGCAAGTCTATGTCTTTTTATTGGCAAGTTCAGTCCATTTATATTTAATGTGATTATTGAACTATGAGGTCTTATAGCCATTTCATTTTTTGCCTTCTGGTAGCTTGGTGTTTTCATTGCTTCCTTCTCCTTGTGTTTCAGTTTTCGTTATTTTGGTTGGCTTTTGTGGGTTTTCCCTCTGGTCCTTCTTGTTTTATGTTATATACTTCAGTTCTGAATCTTTGGTGTGTGGTTACCATTACGAATATGTAAAAGATAGCTTTATATACATATATACACATATATATATATATATATATATAAATATATATATTTTATATACACACATATATATTTATATATATGTGTATATATATATTACACACATATATATTTATATATATGTGTATATATATATTACACACATATACACACATACATACATACATATATATATACACATACATACATACATACATACAGTTGTCCATTTTATTCTATGCATGACTCATCTCCATTCCCCTTTTTGAATTTGGATCTTTGAATCCTCCCCTTTTCAGTAATTGTTATCTGAATTTGTCCCTATGTATGCTGAACATTCATTACGTTCTTGCTATAGCAAATCTCTTCTTATTTTTTAAGCTTATAACACCCTGTTCTTAGTAAAGTTTGCAGTCCTCTGCTTCTATTTGCCTGATAGTTACCTTACTCCTAGTTATGTTTTTTTTGGGGGTTATTTTCTTTTAGGTGACCTTACTCCTTTCAGTATTTCCTATAGCACAGGCCATGTAGTGGAGAATTCCCTCAATTTTTGTTTGTCTAGAATGGTCTTTATTTATCTTTCATATCTAAAGGAGAGCTTAGCTGGATACATTATTTTAGGCTGGTATTTTCACTTAATACTTTGAATATTTGATTCCACCACTTCCAGGCTTATAAAGTGTGTGCTGAGAAGTCCGACGATAGTCTAATGGATTTTCCTACATAGGTTACCGTTTTCTTCTCCCTAGCTACTTTGAGAATTCTATCTTCGTCATTTTTTGATAACTTTAATACAGTGTGTTTTTGAGAAGGCATTTTTTGGAGTGAGATAATTGGGAGTTCTGTTGACTTCTCGAATTCCAAGCTCCCGCTCATTACCTAGATTTGGGAAATTTTTGTCAACTATTTGTCTGAAAATGCTTTCTAATCCCTGCTCCTTTTCTTCCCCTTTCAGAATGCCCATTATTCTTACATTTCCTATCCTGATGGTATCCGCTAGTTCTTGTATTTCACTTTCATTATTTTCCTTCTTCAGTTTCTCTCTTCATTCTTCTGATTTACTTCTAGATTTCTGTCTTCGATATCACTGATCCTTTCCTCCAATTGGTCGATTCTATTTCCCAAGCTTGCTCTTTCATTTTTCAACTCTTGCACTGTGCTTTTTTAATCTCCAGAAGTCCTATTTGTTCTATTTTTTAAAAAATAATTTATTTAAATCAGTTTCAAGTATGCAGTACATTGGTTAGAGTATTATAATTTTCATAAAACAAACCCCCAAATTGCTCCCTTCCTCCTCTTGCCCTCTACTTAGCCATATATTAATGATAACTGCATTCCTTCTTCCATGCTCCCTCTGCCCAACTATCAACCACTAATATGTATGTCTTTAACCCTTCATCTCATTACCCAGCCTTCCAACACTCATCCCCTTTGTCCATCACCAAATTGTCCACTATATTTGTGAGACTGTTTTTGATTAGTTTGTTCTTTTTGTTCCTTAGATATCATATATACGTGAAATTCTGTGGTATCTATCTTTCTTTGTCTGACTTATTTTACTCAGCATAATAACCTCAGGTTCATTCATGTCATTGTAAATGGTAGGATTTCATTTTTTTAATGGCTGAGTTATATTCCAATGTATATGTGAACCATAATTTCTTTATCTAGTAGTCCATTGTTGGGCATTTAGGTTCCTTCCACATCTTCGCTATTGTAAATTTTGCTGCCATGAATATTGGAGTACATAGATCTTTGTGAATTATTTTTTTGCTATGATTTGGATAAATACCCAGAAGTGCAATTTCTGGGTCAAAAGATATATCCATTTTGAATTTTTGAGGAACTTCCATGTTGTTTTTCATAGTGGCTGTATCTATTTGCAATCCCACCAACATTGTATGAGGGTTCCCTTTTCTCCCCATCCTCACCAACACTTGCTGTTTTTTTATTTTTTGATGATAGCCATTCTGACAGGTTTGAGGTGATACCTCATACTGGTTTTAATTTGCATTTTTCTGATGATTAGTGGCCTTGAGCATCTTTTCATATGTCTGCTAGCCATCTGTATTTACTCTTTGGAGAAGTATCTGTTCAGGTCATATGCCCATTTTTTAATTGGATTGTTTGTTTTTTTTATTGTTGAGTTGTATATGTTCTTTATAAATTTTGGATATTAACCCCTTATCAGATGTATCATTAGTGAATATCTTAAAAATAGGGAACACTTCACAAATTGTTATCATCCATCCATTGTATCATTACAATTTTAGTATATGTGCTGCCAAAACGAACACCTATTCTGTTCTTTTTGAGGGTTTTAGTCTCCTTGCTAAAGTTCTCATTGTGCTTGTCTAGTTATTTTTTCAATTCCTGAAATTGTTTATATGACTTGTTTTGAACTCACTGAGTTTTTTCAGAAGTATCATCCTGAATTATCTGCCATTTAAGTCACATATTTTATGTCTGTAAGCTTATCTTCTGGAGATTTTTCTCTTTCTGAGATAACTTTTCACCTTGGTTATTCATGGTGTTTACTGGACTACTTCTGTACTTGAGCATTAATGGAAATTCATTGTGCTTTTTTCCAGAAAGAATATTTATTATATGAAGGTCTCTATTTAGCTTGTTGCAAAGAAGGTGCTTTTCTTTTGGTTTCCAGTAGGTGGTGTCGAAGCCTCTTGGCGCCCCGCTTTATATAAAGCCTTAGTAATTCCTCTTTATTTTCTTGTAGATATCTAATTATGCTCGCTACTTTTAGTCTCAGTCCCTGTCAGTGACAGTTTTGATAGCATTTGCTCTGATTCCCCAGGGGCTCTGCACTTTTCAATCTCAGAGGACATGTGGGGATCAGTCTTCTGGATTGGGGGTTGGGGGATGCGGCTCAGCCTTGGTTTTGTAACCATGGCTGATAAAAATCAACTCTGCTGTTCTGCTTTTCTGCTTTCTTCCCTGATGACTGGGCCTTGCTTCTGGCTGCATGGAGCTCACAGCTGTCCCAGGCAGTGCTGTTCAGGGAACTTCCCGCACCTTCTACCCCTGGAGATCAGGTGGCTGGGAGAGGCAGCTTCCCTATTTCTCACAGTCCACCACCCAACAGGTGTTTTACCTCCTTCATTAATTTGATTCCAAGGTATTTTATAGTTTTCAATAGAAGTGTAAGTGAGATTGTTTTCTTAATTTGTCTTTCTGAAAAAAATAAAAACCTGTTATTATTTTTTCAATCTTTGTCACTTTCCTCTTTCCCCATCAGAGGTCATGAATTCCAATGTTTTTAGGGCCATTCATTCACTTTTGTGAGGTAAATGAGTGAAGTAGTCAGGCAAATACATTATTCATCTAAAGGAGATAACTTATTCTTGTCACACAGGAATGAAGTTCTAGCATTTCCAGATCTTATTTTTCAAGTTAATATGGAAATCTATATTGTTGTGTATAAATAACTCCAAATATGGATACTCATTATTATTTTTTAAAATATTTGGACAAAAATAAACCAAAACCAAAACAAAGAAAACCCAACAACCTAAAATTACAAAACTATTTTATGGCTAATGGGCCTCCAGCTTGCAACCTCTGACTGAATGAAATCCAAATTTATTAAACTTGAATTTGATATCTTATTTTTTAAGAAAAACATTATTTTATTCTTTCATAGTGGTATCAATCAATCTTCTTGGTTGCAGACCATTGAAACCAGTTTGTCTGACTTTAGCTGATGAAGAATTTCTAGAAGGGGTACTGAGTAACTGGTAGAATTATTAGGGATCCTGGGGAATCAAATTTAGAAAACAAGCAAAAACCAATCATTATGACCATAATTACACTGTACAAGCCATCTGACATAGATACTGATGTGACCACAGACACTGAATGCCACAGCTGGCACCAATGCCATCTCTGTCAATGGTCCTTGCCATTGGAATTATCACAACTGCTATTTCTTGAAAAATATACACTTTTCTAATTTTGTTTCATTGCATAATCTACCCCAGAATCAAATGTCCTGGGCAGGAGAAACCATGTGACTAGCTAGATTCAGGTTATGTACCCATCCATCATGCTTTAGCAGCCTGAGGATGAGTTAAAATAAGTATCTGCATCTGTGCCCATCCTTTCTTCATTCCCTCTTGTCGTGATGGAAGAAGAGGTTCTTCTTTCTATGGCCAATCATGTAGTTGTGCATAAGATCCTACTTGCTCTTTCCTTCTTAGAAACCTTACTTTTTCTTTCTTTTATATCTTCAACATCTCTGTCTCTATAGAAGCTTCTTTATCAGTAAATAAATATGCTGTAGTCTCTCCCATATTAAAAATATTAAACCACCCCTCTCCTCATTAACAAACAAGTAAATCCATACATTCTCTTCAGCCATATTTCTCAAAAAGTTGTATACATTCACTGGGTATTGCCTCAGCTCTCATTTACTCAATCTACCAATCTTGCTTCAGCTCCCAACACTGTCTTTATAGAGGTTATCAGTGACTTCCTTTTTACTCAGTGGACACATGTCAGTGCTCACTGTCTTATTTCTAAGTACAATTTGATGGGGTTCATTACTCTTTCCTTCTTAAAACATTAACTAATGTCCTTAATAGCTTCCTCAATTTTATTCTTCTAACTCATTATCCTCATAATAGTCAATATGATCTTTTCAAATTAGACATCATTATTAACCAATGTCACCCCATTAAATTTAATAAAAAATAAAGAAAACTTATTAGACATCAGATCATTTCACCCTTGAATCAGAATCTTTCTTCAAAAGCTCCCTATTGCTCTTGGAATGAAGTTCAGACTTTTTATGAAGGCCCATCTAGAAAAGCCCTGAATTTTCAAGGACAGAAAGGAAGGAAGGAGAGGTGAAACAATTTTGGTAATCTATAAACAAATAATGTTTTTTTAAAATCATCCCTACCCCTCTAACATCATCTTGTACCACTCTTTCCTTTACTCACTTTATTCCAGCCATATTGTTTCTCTTATAATGGTTTGATATTCTATGATTCTTTTTACATCATGGCCTTTGTAATTAACTGTTCTCTTTGCCTGGTATGCTCTCTATCAAATTCTTCACCTCCTTTTTCTTAACTCCTACTCATCTTTTTTTTTTTTAACTCAAATGTCATGTTTTAACCGAAACTGTCTCTATCCCCTGAATTTGGTCAGGGCTCCCCATAATTCATTCTCATTGCTCTTTGTCCTTCTCATTTTCAGCACATATAATATTTTAATTAATAAGTGTTAATTTTTAGCATCTACCTTCCCCCATTAGACTTGCCTTCCCTGAGAGTAAGGACTATTTTTGTTTTATTTATCAAAATACTTAAAATTGTTTCTCCACATGGTTGAAACTCAGAAAATACTGGTTTAATCAATTAATAGGTATCCCTAAAGCACTTATGAGTTTTGGTATAGAATAGATACTCAATAAATACCTGTTGAATGAATGAATGAGTGAATGCATAGATGAAGGTATGATGTTCTAAGTTATGCTAGTCCTATAAACTGCACCTTAGTCTAATAACTAACCTCAATCCTATTTATTCCCATAACTTTGAAGGATCCATATGGCTATCAGTCTAATTCAGAATGGCTTTCTTTTCAGATATGTAGTTTGTGCTTAGACCAATGGGATTCGAAAGAAAGAGAATGTTCTTTCTCTGTTTATTAGGAGAATATGAACATTTATGAAACAAAAAAGACCAATCTAAGATGTATATGATAAACATAAAAGCATGGCTGTGTGGTATAATTGAAAAAGTCCTGGACAAGAGGATTGAAGACCTCATTTCTAATTAGACATGATTGATTTTCATCTCTGGCCTATTTTCTCATGCTCCTTTTTTCACTCCTCTTCCTGGTAGTTGATTTTAACAACTTTATACAACAGATTTATGTTTTGCTATAATTTTGCTTATCATGGGCTTTTACTGTCTCTCCTTTTAACAATCTGTTTTAACCATTTTTTCCTTACTCTCTGTAGCCTGAAAATTATTCTTCATGACAGGACAAAAAACAATGAAGTAAAATGGAAGGTGAGGAACAACTTTCCCTATGTCATTTATCAGATTTATACCACTTAACCTTGTGCATTTTTCTACCCATTCCTTGCTTATTTTACTCTGAATATAACCAAAGCATGGTTTTTCATTACCCATATTATTATTTTTGCATGCCTTGTGTGCATACTGGGCCTTATTCACTTATACTCCTTTGAATTATGGAGGGAGATCAACTTCAGTTTCTTTTCACAGTAAATGGTAGAGGAAACTATCTGAAGCAGAGATAAAGAAAGAAGAGATAAAGTGATCTATAGAAAAGAAAGTAATACTTATAGAGTAGTTGTAAAAGTTTAAATGTGTCGTAAATGTCAAGTGTTTGGAATAAAACTTATCACACAAAAAATACTTAGTAGATGTTGGCTAGTACTCTTTGAATGGTAATTATGATGGTGGTTACATCAGTAAGGGTTCCAGCAGAAAAATAAATGTCATACTCATATTGAGTAATTTGAGGACAGTTTGATACTGGAACTACTTACAAAAATATGAACAAGGGATAGGGAAACCACAACAGATAATGTAATACTCTGGGAATAATAGCAGTGTGTGCTATTAATACCCCTAGGCCTAAAGGAGTGCAATTAGGAAGTGATTCCTGTAACTCAGAATGAGTAGCTGCAGCTATTAGAGTGGGCCACTTGATAGGACCTGTGATATTTGGTTGAAGGAAGTAGTCAGCTCACAAGCATCTTGCAGGGTAGAAGCTGGGAGAATAAATGTGTCAACCACATTCTACTCTCTCCTTCCAAATTCTCGCTGGTACCTCTAATTGGCTAAACCTCAACCAAAAGCAAGAGAAGAATGGAGCCTGTTGATGGAGTACATATAAGTACATGGAAGTTAGCCTCCTGAGACACATAACAGGATGGAGACAGGTGAGGGGTGGATCTTGGATCTGGAAGACAAAACAAAAATACCACCATAATTATGACATAAGTATCGAAGATATAATCTTTTAGGTATAGAAGATAAGCTGTAAGGATTTATGGTGTGATGAAAAAGTCACCCGTAGAAACATCTAGAGATTTCTGTGAGAAGATATATATTTAAATACACAAATAAAAGTCACCCACTTTGCCTCAGAGTTTAATGACCCTAACCCAGAACGCAGCTCTGATGGAAGCTTGTATATATACCTATAAAGGTTATACTTATCTTTCTCTAGACATTTTTCAGTCATAATACCTCAGACCTGTCTTGAAATTCTCTTTGTACCTTTTTAAAGCAGCAGCTATATTGCTGGTGTTTAAGAGATGACTCAGGAAGGAGGTATATAAAAGAGAGAAGGTGGTTTCACCAGCTGGTACTAGAAAAACAGCATCAGGCTTAAATAGTCAACCTTATACACCTCTCTTCCTCCACCACTATCTTTCCTACTATTCCACTCTTCTATTACCAAGGAAGGATAATAATAATAATGATAATAATTAAGAGGTAAATTGTGCTATAAGACATCGGAGAACTCTGATTTGTTAGAAATCAAGGACAGTTTTATGAGGAAAATGAAATGTGAGCTAGGGTTTTAAAAATATGTAAAAACAGTATTTTTGTGTCTCCTTTTATTTTCTATATGATTTAAAAGATAAATGCATAAACAATAATTATACATCTATGTTAATGGGAACACAGTGGATAAACATGTACTTTTCCACATGTATAAAGATATCCTTTGTTGCTGCTGTTGTTATTAATAGTTCAACTTATATATTTTGAGAGGACACAAAATTAGTAGCATTTACAATCTTTTAAGATAAACTACTTTTGAATGGGAGCTTGGACTCTAGTACTTTGAGGTTCACAAGACATATCTGGAAAATTTATTACTATGAAAAATGAAGACTGCTGAAATCAAATGGGAGAACGGACTGTGTTGATTACTATATGTCCTTCAAGCATTGGAAAAAATTTCATATTTTGTTTGTTTAAATATCATTAGGCACAGAAGCTTTTGCAGGACAACTTTGATGATATATGAATTTTGTCATTTTGCTAGCACTGACATGGCTCTCAGGTCCACTACTCTTAGATCTATTAACCCATTTGTTATTTTTGTTATAACTCTTACAAAGTGGAATATTTCTTACAAGACTGAGCTTCATATCTACTCTCTATTTTTAAGACTTTATATTTGGTTTTCATAAATTTTTCAAGACTTTTATATTGCTGTCACATTTTATAATTTTTGTTTGAGGTAAGAACACTTAACATGAGATCTACCCTCATATTAATTGTGGCAGCATAATATCCTCAATGTTTACCCATGTTGTCACATATGGCAGTATTTCTTTATATTTTAAGGCTGAATACTGTTCCATGGTATGTATGTATATATATGAAGCATATATATATATATATATGAAAATTTTTTTATCCATTCATGTACACATATATGTTTCAGATGGACTTTTAGATTGTTTCCACACCTTGGCTATTGTGACCATTACTGCAATGAACATGGAATCGCATATATCTGTTATCCTGATAGTAATCCTTTTGGATAAATAACCAGAGACGACATTACTATATCATATGGTAGTTCTATATTTAAGTTTTTAAAGAATCTTCATACTCTTTTCTATACTGGCTACACATAATTACATTCCCACCTTAGGGAATGAAAGTTTCCAGTTTCTCCATATCCTTGCCAAAACTTGTCTTTTTAAAAAACAATAGTCATTCTAACAGATTTAATGTGATATCTCATTGTTCTTTTGATTTGCATTTCCCTGGTTATGTTGAACATTGAGTACTTTTTTATATACCTGTTATTCATTTGTATGCCACCTTTGGAGAAATGTTCTTTTAAGTGCTTTGCCCATTAAAAATTTTATTGCTAATGAGTTGAAGCAATTTATTTTATATTTTGTATATTGACCCCTTATCAGATAGATATATGGCTTACACATATTTCTCCCATTTTCTAGATTGCCTCTGTATTCTGTTAATAATTTTCTCTGCCGAGCAGAAGCATTTTTAGTTTGATATAGTCTCACTTGTCTAATTTTGCTTTTGTTTCTTGTACTTTTGGTATCACATCCAAGAAATTATTTTCAAGACCAATGTCATAAAGTTTTTTCCCTTAATTTTCTTCAAGACATTTTGTAGTTTCAGGTATTACATTTAAGTCTTTAATTTTGAGTTGAATTTTGTTTATGGTGTAAGATAAGGGTTCAATTTAATTATTTTGTATATGGATATCCAGTTTTCCCAGCATCATGTGTTGAAGAGACTATCTTTTACCCATTGTGTATTTTGAGGGTCCTCGTTTAAGATTAGTTGATTGCATATGCGTGTGTTTATTCCTGTGGTCTCTATTCTATTCCATTGTTCTATATGTCTATTGTATGTTAGTACTATACTTTTTTATAGTTTTTAAAAACAGCTATAGTGAGATTCACATACTATACAATTCAACCATTTTATGTGTACAGTTCAAGGTTTTTAAAAATACATATTCACAGTTATGTATAGCTATTACCACAGTCAATTTTAGTATATTTTTATTGCCACACATAGAAATCTTGTAACCTTAGCCATCACTTCACTACCTTCATCCACCACAGCCCTAAGAAACTACTAATGTACTTTCTGTGTCTATAGATTTGTCTGTTCTGTACATTTTATGCAAATGGAAACATATGGTCAGAAGCCTTATAAGCTAAATTTCACCCAGTAACTATTTTGATGCTAAAGAAGACCCTGGCACTGATAAACATCCTGTGGTGGTGAGATGTTGAAACTTCTATTTAAAATAATTAATGGATAGCACTCTTTACCCAGCAGCCAAAGAAGAAATCCCTGGAGACATGATTAAATCCCCTCAAGAGAAAACTTTGTTAAACTTAAGTGAGAGAGAGAGTAATGCTATGTGGGGCTGATTACTATAGACTTTCTCCTTAAAAGTACCCTTACAACAGCCACCAAGAGAGTAGAGCACATTATATGACAATATGACCAATTCATCAAGAGTATATGACATTCAACAATTGTCTTGCTAGCCATATATCCAAGAAAATTGAAAAAATACATATCTACACAAAATGTATACATGAATGTTCACAGCAGCATTATTCATAATAGCCAAAAAGTAGAAACAACCCAAATATCCATCAAATGGTAAATGCATTAACAGAATATTGTATATCCATACCATAAAAATATTATTTGGCCATAAAAAGGAAAGTAGTACTGATACATGCTACTTTAGAGATGAACCTTGATATCATGCTAACTGAAAAAAAAACAAGTCACAAAAAGTACTATACTGTTTTAGTTACTGTATATTTGTAATACATTTTAAAATCAGGAAGTGTATTATCTGCAGCTTTGTTTTTCTTACTTAGAATTACTTTGGCTATTCAGGAATTTTATTGTTCCACATGAATTTTTGTATTGTTTTTTTTTCTATTTATGTAAAAAATACAATTTGGATTTTGATAGGGATTGAACCGAATCTATAAATTGCTTTGTGTAATGTGGACATTTTAACAATATTAAGTCTTCCAATTGATGAACATGGGATGACTTTTCATTTATTTCTGTCTTCTTTAATTTCTTTCATCAATGTTTTGTAGTTTTCAGAGTATAAGTCTTTCATGTCTTGAAGTTTGTTTCTAAGTATTTTATTCCTGTGATGCTATTGTAAATGGGAACATTTTCTTAATTTCCTTTTTGGATGGTTCATTGTTAGTGTGCTGAAACACAACTGACTTTTGGATGTTGATTTTGTTTCCCAACACCTTCCTGAATTAATTTATTAGTTCTAAAAGCGGTTTTCTTTTCTTTCTTTTCTTTCCTTCTTTTTTTCAGTCTTTAGGATTTTCTATACATAAGATCATGTCATTTACAAATGGAGCTAATTTAACTTAATTACTCTTTGGATGCCTTTTATATCTTTTTCTTGCATAATTTCTTTAGTTGTGACCTCTAGTACTATACTGAATAGAAGTGGTAAAAATGGCCATCCTTTCCTTGTACTTGATCTTAGATGAAAAGCTTTGTATATTTTTTACCGTTGTGTGTGATTTTAATTATAGGTTTTTCATATACAGCTTTTATTATGTTGAATTTATTTTTTCCTATTCCTAGTTTGTTGAGAGTTGTTATCATGAAAGAATGTTGAATTTTGTTGTATGACTTTCTGCATTTGTTGAGATAATCTTGTAATTTTTATTCTTAATTCTGTTAATTTGGTATATCATATTGATTACTTTTCATATGTTAAAACATCCTTGAACACAGAGTTAAATTCCACTTGGTCATGGTTGTATGATTCTGTTAATGTGCTGTTGATTTTGGTTTACTAATACTTTCTGGAGGATTTGAAAAAAATCCTCATGTAGATGAAAATCTTTATATATCAGGATAATTGGCCTATAATTTCTTGTCATGCCCTTGATGTTGGTATTAGAGTAATGTTGGCATTATAAAATATGTATGAATCACTCTCTCCTCTTCTAATTTTTGGAAAAGTTTAAGAAGGATTGGCCTTAATTCTACTATAAATGTTAAATAGAATTCTCTAGGGAAGCCATCTAGTCCTGAGTTATTAGCAGTTTTATAACTTACCAATTTAATCTCCTTACTAGTCATAGATCTGTTTAGATTTTTTATTTATTAATGATTCAGTCTTGGTAGATTATATATTTCTAGAAATTTATCCATTTCTTCTAGGTTTTCTAAAACTTGTTATGTAATTTTTCATAGTATTTGCTTATATTTTTATTTCTATGATACCAATTATGATGTCTCCTCTTTCATTTCAACTTTTATTTGAGTCTTCACTCTCTTTTAAATATACCCAAATGGTTTGCCAATTTTGTCTGTCTTTCAAAAACACAGACTATTACTTTTGTTGGTCTCTTTTATTTTTTTGTATCTTCTTGAAAAAATATTAAGTCCTTTGATGATTTAAAAATTATTGATATTTTCTTTTTTCTTTACTTTTTTATTTTTATTTTTCAATTAGAGTTGACATCCAATATTATTTTATGTTAGTTACAGGTATACAGCTGAGTGGTTAGACATTTATATAATTTATGAAGTGATCCCCCAATTAGTCTAGTATTCACCAGGAATTATACAATTATATAATTATTGACTTTATTAACTATGCTATACTTTACATCTCCATGACTATTTTGTAACTACTAATCTGTACATCTTTATCTCTTTACCTTTTTCACCCTGCCCCCCAGCCACCCTCCCATCAGACAATCACAGGTTTGTTCTCTGTATCTATGAGTCTGTTTCTGTTTTGTTTGTTCATTTGTATTGTCCTTTAGATTTTACATATAAATGAAATCATGTGGTATTTGTATTTCTCTGACTGACTTATTTCACTTAGCATAATACCCTCTAGGTCCATCTATGTCATCGCAAATGGTAAGATTTCATTTTTTAATGGCAGGGTAATATTCCATTGTATATATGTATCACCTCTTCTTTATCCAGTTGTCTTTTGATGGGCATTTGGGTTGTTTCCATATCTTGGCTCTTATAAATAATGCTGCAAATGAACATAGAGGTGCATATATAATTTCGAATTAGTGTTTTGGGTTTTTTTGGATAAATATCCTGAAATGGAACTGCTAGGTCATAAGATAGTTCCATTTTTAATTTTTTGAGGAAACTCCAAACTGTTTTCCATAGTGGCTGTACCAATTTGCAGTCCCACCAACAGTGCACAGGGTTTCCCTTTTCACCACATCCTCACCAACACTTATTTTTTGATTTAATGATGATAACCATTCTGACAACTGTGGGATAATAATTCATTGTAAGTTAAATTTTCATTCTCTGCTGATAAGTGACATTGAGCATCTTCTCATATCTCTATTGGCTATTTATATGTCCTCTTGAGAGAAATGCCAATTTAGCTCCTCTGCTCATTTTTTTATTTGATTTTTTTTTTTTTTTTTGCTGTTGAATTGTGTGAGTTCCTTGTAAAGTTTGGATATTAACCTCTTATTATAGGTATCATAGGCAAATATCTCCCATTCAGGATTTTGTATTTTCATTTTGTTGATGGTTTCCTTTGCTGTGCAAAAAACATTTTAGTTTGAAAGAGGGAAAAAATGGCATGGATGAATGTGGCTAAGTTCATTCCTCTTGTGACCAAATCAAAGTTGTGACAGAAACAAGGAGCAAACAGTGAGGAAAATCTCCAGGGACCTAGATGAACAAGCCTTACAAATAAAGAGAGAAATAAGAAATAACCCTGCAACTAGAAGAGGTAGGGCAGGGCAAGGACATGAAACTGCCCATTCACAAACAACTGAGTGGGACAGAGGCTGTAGCAATGGCAGCCAGGAGCTGCTGATGCCTCTTAAAGGAGAGGTGTCCATGAGCAGACTTTTGTGGTGATAGAACTGCTTGCTCTGAGCACCAGTGCTGAGTTGGCTACTCATGGGTCACCAGGGACTTATAGGGGGACACTAAGCTGTCGAAATGAGGGCCAGCGGCGAGACTAACTCTATACATAGTGCCAGCAGTATTCATTGTTCCTCTGGAGTCCTCCTCCCCAGCGCACAGACTCAGTACTTCCATAGTGGAGAGTTCATAAAACTGGATGACAGAGGTCACTCTGCTGAGAGGATTCCTTGAAACTCTGCCTCTCCCAACCAGGGTTTCAGCCAGGACACATACAGGTGTGTCCTCGGTGAGTCAGGTGCTCCTTGCTGAGTAGCACCAAGACCCACACTGGTGGCAGCTGACCTCAGTTTCTGGTGTGATCTTTTGAGGCAGTTATAAGCACAGAATCTGTGGATTGCTTGCTGAATCTTAATAGGTGGCCCTGGAGGGATACAGACTGGGACTAAATTTGGCCTGCATTCGAACCCCTCTCAGGACTATGCCACTGGATACCTACTTCATAAATCCACACTAATAAGACTGGGAGACTTAGGAGCTTTGCTTAATACACAGAAACAGAAACAGAAAGGCAGCCACAGTGGTAAGACAAAAAAGCAGAACCCATATGAGAGAACAGAACAGAGATCCAGGAATAATGGAGTCAAGCAATCTAACAGATGCATCTTTATCTGGTTATAAAGATACTCAATGAATGTAGGGGAAGAATAGATGAATTCAGTGAGAACTTTAACAAAGAGATAAAAATGGAAATGGAAATTATAAATTGGAACCAGTCAGAAGTAGAGAACACATCTGAGATGAAAAGCTTATTAAATGGAATAAACAGAATGAATAAAGAAGAGGATCAAATGAAATATATAGAGGATGTGGGACAAGGGACACTCAATCAGAATGGCAAGAAAAAAGAACTCAAGATTATAATTATAATTTAAGGAGCCTATGGGACACTATAAAATGTAAAAATATTCATGTCATAGGGGTACTGGAAGGAAAACAAGATGTTGAAGAGCCATTTGAAGAAATAATGATGGAAAACTTCCCTAACCCGGTGAAGGAAATAGCCATAAAACCCAAAGAAGTTCAGAGAGTCTCAAAAACCAGGAACTCAAAGAGACTAACTCCAAGACACATCATAATTAAAATACTAAAGGTCAAATACAAAGAGAGAATCTTAAAAGCAGCAAGAGAAAAGCAGTTAGTTACCTATAAGGGAGCACCCATAAAATTGGCAGCTGATTTCTCAAAAGAAACTATGTAAGAGAAAAAGGCTTGGCACAGAATATTCTATGTGATGAAAACTCAAGATCTACAACCAAGAATACTTTATTCAGCAAAACTATGATTTAGAGTAGAAGGATAGATAAAAAGCTTCCCAGACAAAAATAAGCTAAAAGAATATATCAACACCGAGCCAGTGTTACAGGAAATGTTGGAGGGACTTCTTTAAGAAGAGAAAAACATGTATCAAAAACAGGAATAAAGAATGGCAATAACTACATTCCTATCAACAAATACCTCAAATGAAAAAGATTTAAATGCTCCAACCAAAAGGTAGAGTGGCTGAATGGATAAGATAACAAGACTCCCACATATGCCTCCTACAAGAGACTCAGGTCAAATTAAGACACATACAGACTAAATAGAAGGGAGTATAAAAAGATATTGCCTTGATTGATCTAGAGGGTATTGTGCTGAATGAAATGAGTCAGGTAGAGACAAATATCACATGATTTCATGTACATGTGGAATCTAAAGATCAAAATAAACAACAACAATAGTGGAAATACACTCATAGATACAGAGAATATTTTGAGGGGTAGTAGATGGGAGGTGGGTTGGGGGATTGGCAAAAAAAGGCAAAGGGATTAAGAGATACAAATAGTTTCAGAATAGACATGGAGATGAAGAGTGTAGCATATGGAAGGTGGTTAATAATGTTGTAATATATACATAAGGGGGAAGAGGCTTATTGATTTAGTGAGGTGATCACTTTGCAAGTTACATATATCTCTGATCACTATACTATACAACTATGCCAACTATAATTGAAAAAAACTCATTTAATTGTACAATATAAATACAAAAAAATTAATCATAGATTATATTTCAATAGGGCTGTAAAAGAAAAAAATAAATTTTTAGTTTGATATAGTCCCATTGTCTATTTATTTATTTTTGGTTCCCTTACTAAAGAAGATATATCAGAAAAAGTATTACTAAGAGTAATGTCAAAGAGTTCACTGCTTATATTTTCTTCAAGGTGTTTTATGGTTTAAGAACTTACATTTAAGTCTTTAATACATTTAGAGTTTATTCTTGTATATGGTGTAAGAAAGTGGTCCTGTTTGATAGACTGTCTATAAACCATTGTATATTCTTGTCTCCTTTGTCATAGAGTAAATGACCATGTAGGCGTGGGTTTATTTCTGGACTCTTTGTTCTGTTCCATTGATCTATGTGTCTGTTTTTATGCCAGTACCATGCTGTTTTGATTATGATAGCCTTGTAGTATAGTCTGATATCAGATAGTGACATTTACAACTTTGTTCTTCTTTCTCAAGATTGTCATGGCTTTTCAGAGTCTTTTAGGTTCCATATAAATTTCAGCATTATTTGTTCTAGTTCTCTGAGAAACAACATTGGTATTTTGATATGGATTGCATTGAATCTATACATTGCTTTGGATAGTATGGCCATTTTAATGATGATAATTCTTTCTATCCATGAGCACAATATATGCTTCCATTTATTTGTATCTTCTTCAATTTTTCTCTCCAAAATCTAATAATGTTCTCATTACAGGTCTTTTACCTTCATGGTTAAATTTATTTCTAAGTTCTTTGATACAGTTGTAAATGGGACTGTTTTCTTAATTTATTTTTCTGATAGTTTTTTTACTGGTGTATAAAAATTCAACTGACTTTGGAATATTAATTTTGTATCCTGCTACTTTACTGAATTCATTTATCTCCTCTAATAGTTTTTTGGTGAAATGTTTGGGATTCTCTCTTTATAGTATCATCTCATCTGCAAATGATGACAGTTTTACTTTTTTCTTTCTGATTTGGATGGCTTTTTATTTCTTTTTCTTTTCTGATTGTTGTGACTAAGACTTCCAATACTATGTTTAGTAAAAGCGGTGAGAGTGGACATCTATGTCTTGTTTCTGATATTAAAGAGAATGCTTTTAGCTTTTCATCAATCAGTATGATGTTAGTTGTGAGTTTGTCATACATGGCCTATGTTGAGTTATGTTCCCTCTATTCACACTTTGCTGAGTTTTTGCTGTAAATTAATGCTGAATTTTGTCAAATGAGTTTTCTGCATGTATTGATGTGATCATATGATTTTTATCTTTCAGTTTTTTAATGTAGTGTATCATATTAATTTATTTGCAGATATTGAACCAACCTTGCATCCCAGAAATGACTTCAACTTCATCATGTATGATTTTTTTAATGTATTGCTGAAAGTTTTTGCTAATATTTTGTTAAGGATCTTTACATCTATATTCAACATAATATTGGCCTATAATTTTGTATTTTTGTAATATCTTTGCCTGGTTTTGAAATTAGGATAGTGGCAACCTCATAAAATTAGTTTGGGGTACTTCTCGTCTCTTGAATTTTATTAAGAAGTTTGAGAAGAAGTGTTCATTCTCCTTTGAATGTTTGGTAAAAAGTACCTATGAAGCCATCCAGTTCAGGACTTTGTTTTTTGGGAGTCTTTTGTTTATTGATTTGATTTTGTAGAAGGTATTGGTCAGTTCAGATTTTCTGTTTCTACTTGACTCAGCCTTGGAAGATGATATGGTTCTAGGATTTTATTTATGTTTTCCAGATTGTCTAATTTGTTGACATATAATTGCTCGCAATATTTTTTTTTATAATCCTTTGTTTCTGTGGTATCAGTTGTTGCTTGTCTTTTTTATTTTATTTTATTTATCTGGGTCCTCTTTTATTTTTTCTTGTTGAATATTTTTAGGTGTTTATTGATTTTATCTTTTCAAAGAACCAGATCTTGGTTTCATTGATCTTTTGTATTGTTTTTATTTTTAGATTGTTTTGTTTATTTTTGCTTTGATATGTATTATATCCTTCCTTCTACTCACTTTAGGCTTTGTTTACTTTTCTTTTTTAGTTCCTTTAGATGTAAGGTTAAATTGTTTATTTGGGATTTTTGTTTTGTTTTGTTTCTTGATAGAGGCTTGTATTTCTATGAATTTCCTTCTTAGGACTGCTTTTGCTATGTCCCATAGACTTTGGGTGTTTTTTATTTGTTCAGGGTATGTTTTTATTTCTTCCTTGATTTCATTGTTAACTCATTCATTATTTAATAGTATATAATTTAGTCTCCATATATTTCTATATTTTTCAGTTTTTTTCTTGTAATTAATTTCTAGTTTCTTATAATTAATTTCGATGGTCAGAGAAGATGCTTGATATGATTTAGTATCTTTAATCTTACTGAGACTTGTTTTGTGGCTTAACATGTGGTCTACCTTGGAAAATATTTTATGTATACTTGAGAAGAATGTATATTTTGCTGTTTGGTGTAAAATGCTCTAAAAGTTTTCAATTAAATCCATCTGGTCTAAATGTATCATATAAAGCCAGTCTTTTTAAATTCATTACCTATCTGGAAGATCTTTCCAATGGTGTCAATGGATTGTTAAAGTTCTCCACTATAACTGTATTATTTTTGATCCCTTCCTACAAATATGTCAGGTAATATTTGCTTTATATATTTAGGTGCTCTTATTTTGGGTATATAAATGTTTACTAGGGTATAACCTTTGGTTGAATTGATCCCTTTTCATTATGTAATAACTTTTTTTGTCTTTTTTATAGCCTTTGTTTTAAAGTCTATTTTGTCTGATACTAGTATTGCTAACCCAACCTTATTCTTTTTTTCATTTGCATGAAATATCTATTTCCCTTTACTTTCAGTCTCTGTGTGTTGGTTGATCTAAAGTGAGTCTCTTGTAGGCAGCATTTGTAAGGGTCTCAATTTTTTATCCACTCAGCCACCCTATGTCTTTTGATTGGAGCATGTAATCCATTTATATTTAAAGTGATTATTGATAGATAAATAGTATTGCCATTTTATTATTCATACTTATGGTTTTTTTCTCCCTCTTCTGTTTCTTAAAGAAATCCCTTTAACATTTTGTAATATTGGCTTGGTGGTGATGAATTCTTTTTGCTTTTTAATGTCTGGGAAGCTCTTTAATTCACATTGTTTTAAATGATAGTTTTACTGAGTAGAGTAGTCTTGGTTGTAGGTCCTTGCTTTTCATCACTTTCAGTATTTTGTGCCAATCCCTTCAGGCCTGCAAAGTTTCTGTTGAGAACTCAACTGGCAGTCTTACAGGAGCATCCTTGTAGATAACTATTTTCTTTTCTATTGCTGATTTTAAGGTTCTGTCTTTGTCTTTAACTTTTTAATTATGGCATTTTAATTATGATGTGTATTGGTGTGAGCCTCTTTAGATTAAACTTTTTTGGGACTCTCTGTGCTTCCTGGTAAATGTCTATTTTCTTCACCAAATTAAGGAAATTTGCAGTTATTGTTTCCTTAAATAGTTTCTCAGTTTTTTGTTTTCTCTCTTCTCCTTCTGATACCCTTCTGATGTGAATGTTGTTATGCTTGATATTGTGCTAGAGGTTCCTTAAACTATCCACATTTGTTTCATTCTTTTTCTTTTTGCTGTTCTAATTGGGTGTTTTTGCTACTTTGTCTTCCAAATGGCTGATTCAATTTTCTGTTTCATCTAATATGCTATTGAGTCCTTCTGGTGTATTCTTCATTTTAGCTATTGTAGTCTTTCTGACTGTTTTTTAAAATATGGTTTTCTAGTCCTTTTCTATGCTTACTATCATTTTTTGAAGTTGTCATTGAGCTCATCTATTCTTCCCCTAAATTCATTGAGCTTTTTTATAACAAGTGATTTGGACTCTATATTTGGTAGGTTGCTTGCTTCCATCTTATTTAGAACTTTTTCAGGAGTTTTGTCCTGTTCTTTAACTTGGACATGTTTCTTGATTTCTCATTTTGGCTGCCTCTCTGTGTTAATTTATATGTATTAGGCAAATCTGCTGTATCTTCCAGTCTTAGCCAGGTGGCTTTATATAATAGGTGCCTTGTGTGGCCCAGTGGTACATTATCCTTGATCACCTGTGTTGGGTGCTCCAGGAGTGTCCCTTGTGTGGGTTGGATTTGCCCCCTGGTTGTAGTTGAGCCTTGGTTGCTGTGGTCATGTCAGGGGATTGACTCTCATGCTGATTAGCTGTGAGGATTGGCCATATACACAGCATATGATCTGCTGTATAGGGGCTGACCCCTGGGAGTGGGATTTGCCCCAGAGAGCTCGTGTGCCTCTTGAGATCCTCCTTTGGTTATGCTGCTTGTGGGGACAGTCAGGTTGTACTCTCTTGTAGTGTGATGCAAGCTTGTAGCTTTATTGGTTCTGGGGTCCCTTGGAAGGGGCTCCTGTACAGGTCAAGTCAGTTTCTGCCTATGAAAAGCCTGGGGCTATCTGGTAGGAGCTACAAAGCTATCTTTGGTTGGTTGTTGCCTATAGTGGACCTGGAAGCACAGGAGAGAGGCCATGTAGGTAACAGAGGTTAGCTGCCAACAATATCAGGCCTGCGTCAGCTCAACAAGAGGCCTAGTACACCCTAAGGCTTGAGACTGCCTGCTGGATGTGTTTAAGGCTTAGCAGCTGAAAGAGACTTGGACTGTATGCTAGTTGAGTGAGGTAGGGTAGAGGGAGTCACCTTGTTTGGGCAAGTGGTGTTCCTCATGTTAGTGCAGATTCAGATTTTTTGCCAGTGCTGAGCCTATGGCCACTCACAAAAGTTCAGATTACAACTAGGCCAGCTTTGCCCACCTTGACCCACAGACCCCCGAGATTTGTTCAAGAAATACTGCTACTCAGGCCTGTTTGGTTGCTCGCCACTGAAAGTGTCTCCCAAGGTGCGGGGAGGTGGAGGAGGCTGATGCCTATTTATTGTTCCTGAAGGAGCCTCCTGCTGTGAGCAAGGGGTGGGGCTGGTAGCCCAGCCATGAAAATGCCACTGGCAATTTACTGTGGGACAGTGTTCAGAGAATGACCAAGGTGGGATGAGTAGAGCTCTTCAGGGCAATGCACAATCATATTGGCTGTGGGGGTAGGGGCTCAATACAGGCAAGACGGTGCCTGCCTTTAGGCTGCACAGGAAGAAGGCTCAACATAGGGATAATGATGGATGTCCCTCCAGCCCTAGCCCTGAAGCCACACAACTTAATTTTTCTCTGCATGTCTCTGGCACCTCAAGATGTTGTCCCTTAACCAGAGCCCAGGGTGAGAATCTGTGAGTAAGTCTGTAAGCAGGCCCTTTAAGGGTATGCCTGGGTTTCCAATTGCCTTCTAGCTCACCTGGATGTATGGAATCTCCACTCATTTTTACTGCCAGATTTTGTGCGGACTCCCCTTCCTAGCACTTGAACCCTAGGCTGGGGAGCCCCAATATGGGCTGGGGCCCCTTACTCCTCCAGGGAGACCTCCACAGCCAACATATTCTTTCCATTGTTCAACCTCTACACGTGGATGTGAGACCAGTTAGTTTCATATCTTCGCCCCTACTACCAGTCTCAAGGTGGCTTATTCTTTATATCCTTATTTATAAGAGTTTTATTCAGCTTGTCTTCAGATTGTTATCCAGGTTAATTGTTCTATAATTAAGTTGTAATTTTAATGCAGTCATGGCGGAGGCAAGCACAGTGTTACCTACACCGCTATATTGATTGGACCCTCTGTTGGTCTTTTTTCTATTCTTTATTGTATTTATTTGTATTCTAATTTTTATTATTTACTTATTTTTACCAATTTGAGGCTTAATATTCTTTTTTCTAGTTCTTTAAGATGTAATGTTAGGTCATTTATTTGTTATCTTTCTCTTTTTTAATGTAGTTTTATCTGTATAAACTTCCCTCTGATTTTTTTGAGGTACTAAAAATTCTCCCCATATGAGATGACAACCTTATTTGATAAATATTGAGTGTTCTGACTGTTCCACCAAATGGCCATGTCCCCATATCTCTCTCTCTCTCCTCCAGCATCCCTATTCCTTGAAACACAACAATATTGAAATTACACCAAGTAAAAACCCTACAATAGCCTCTAAGTACTCAAGTGAATGGAATAGTCACACGCCTCACTTTAAATCAAAACCTAAAAATGATAAAGCTTAGTGAGGAAGGCATGTCGAAAGTTGAAATAAGCTGAAAGCTAGGCCTCTTGTGCCAAACAAGTTGCAAATGCAAAGAAAAAGTTTTTGAAGAAATTAAAAGTGTACTCCAGTGAACACACAAATTATAAGGATGCCAAATAGACTTATTGCTGATATGGAGAAAGTTTTAGTAGTTTCTGTAGAAGATCAAAGCAGCCAAAACATTCTCTTAAGCCAAAGCCTAACTCTCCTCAATTCTATACAGGCTGACAGAGGGGAAGAAACTGCAGAAGAAAAGTTTGAAGCTAGCAGAGGTTGGTTAATGAGATTTAATAAAAATAAAAAGCATAAAAGTACAAGATGAAGCAGCAAGTGATGATGTAGAAGTTGCAGCAAATTATCCAGAAGATCTAACTAGAATAATTAATGAAGGAGGCTACACTAAAGAACAGATTTTCCGTGTAGATAAAACAGCCTTACACTGGAAGAAGATGCTATCTAGGACTTTTATAGCTAGAGAGGAGAAGTCAATGCCTGGTTTCAAAGCCTTAAAGGACAGGGTAACTCTCTTATTAGGGGCTAATGCAGCTGGTGACTTTAGGTTGAAGTCAGTGCTCATTTATCCTAGGGCTCTTAAGAATTATGCTAAATTCATGAATGATTACACATCTGTTTAAAGCATGGTTTACTGAATATTTTAAACCTACTGTTGAGACCTACTGCTCAGAAAAAAAGATTACATTCAAAATATTACTTCTCACACTTTGTAAATTATGTAAATGTCTAACCACTATTCTGTAAACCTGAAACAAATATAAAATAATATTTAATATCAACTCTATATTTGAAAAATTAGAATTAAAAACAAACAAAAATATTACTGCTCACTGACAATGCACCTGGTCACCCAAGAGTTCTGATGAAGATATATAACAGAATAGCAAGATTAATGTTGTTTTCATGCCTGTTATCACAACATCCATTCTGCAGCCCATGGACCAAGGAGTAATTTTGCCTTTCAAGTCTTATTATTTAAGAAATACATATATAATACTACAACTACCATAGATATTGATTCCTCTGATGGGTCTGGTCAAAGTCAATTGAAAACCTTCTGGAAAAAGTCATCATTCTAGATGCCATTACAATTATTCATGATTTATGGGAAGAGGTCAAAACATCAACATTAACAGGAGTTTGGAAGAAGTTGATTCCAGCCTTCATGAATGACTTTGAGGGGTTCAAGATTTTAGTAGAAGAAGTAACTGCAGATGTGTTCTAAGTAGAAAGGGAACTGAAATTAAAAGTGGATCCTGGACGTGGTTCCATAGTGTAGTGGTTAGCATGTCTGCTTTGCATGCAGAAGGTCCTGGGTTCATGCCCTAGTGGAGCCACTGTCCATGGTCTACGGTCATGCCACTCTGAATAAGCTCAATGTCTGATCTCAGAAACTAAGCAGAGTTGATCCTGGTTAGTACATGGATGGGAGACCACTTAGGAAGACCA
This sequence comes from Macroglossus sobrinus, assembly GCA_004027375.1. Lineage (NCBI taxonomy): Eukaryota > Metazoa > Chordata > Mammalia > Chiroptera > Pteropodidae > Macroglossus > Macroglossus sobrinus. The sequence continues at coordinate 552,146 of PVKZ01000857.1, read as the reverse complement.
GGTGATGTAGGCATAAATAATAATAAATAAAAAAGTGGATCCTGAGGCTGTGACTGAATTATTGCAATCTTATGATAAAACTTTAATGAGTAAGGTGTTACTTCCTATGGGTGAACAAGAAGTGATTTCTTGATATAGAATCTACTCTTGGTGAAGATGCTTTGAGAATTGTTGAAATGACAACAAAGGTTTTAGAATATTACAAAAAATTAGTGAATAAAGCAGTAGCAGGTTTTGAGAAAACTGACTCCAATTTTGAAAGAAGTTTTACTGTGGGTAAATGCTATCAAACGACTTTGCATGCTACAGAGAAATTGTTCCTGGAAGTAAGAGTTGATAGATGCAATGAACTTTATTGTTGTTGTTTTTTTTTTTAAATTGCCACAGACACAGCAACCTTCAACAAACACCATCTTGATCAGTCATCATCCATCAACATTGAGGCAAGACCTCCCCATCAGCAAAAGGATTAAGACTCACTTAAGGTTCATATGACATTAGCATTTTTTAGCCATATAGTATTTTTTTAAAATTAAGGTATATACATTGTTTTATAGAAAAAAATCCTATGGAAAACTTAATAGACTACACCAACTTTTATATGCGCTGGGAAACCAAAAATATTGTGTTACTTGCCTTATTGTGGTATTCACTTTATCATGATTGTCTGAAACTGAACCCACAATATTTCTGAGGTATGCCTTTATAGTTAATTCTTTGTGCATGGTCTTTAAGTTACATAAATGATATTATATTATATATACTGTTCTGTGTCTTATTTTTTTATTTAAAATTGGACATTATGTTATTGCATATGACAATGCCTACGGTGTGCAGTGGGGGTTATTACAATCTAGCCCCCCACACACACACACACTACACACACAATTCATTCCTATGGTGTTATATAACTGTGGCACATTTAATTTATCTATTTTCCTTTTAATGGGTATTAGATTGTTTCTAAATGTTTACTGTTATACAAAATGCCATTATTTTGAAAACATGTATATTTCCAAAGTTATACATGTGCAAGAATAACTGTACAGCAGAGATTTATATCCTTTTGTGCTTTGTGTTCTTTTGGGAGACTGATGAAGTTTATAAATTCTTTCTGAGAAAATGTTTTTTTATTGTTTATTGAAATAACATTGGTTAATACAATTATATAATTTTCAGGTATACATTATCATTTGACATCTGTATATTTTATTGTGTGTCTACCACCCAAAGTCCAGTTTCCTTCAGCTATATTTGATCCCTTTTACCCACTTCTTCCTCCCCCTACCCACCCTATGTTTCACCTCCTTTACCACGTCTACCTCCTCCCTCTTCCCCCACCCCACTAGTAACAACTATTCTATAGTCCTCTGGTAACCACTAGTCTGTAGTCCATGTCCATGAGTCTCTGTATTTCCTGCTCATTTGTTGCTTTTCGGTTTATATCCCACATATAAGTGATATCATGTGGTTTTCAACTTTTTCTGTTGGGCTTATTTCGCCAAGCATGATTATCTCGAGGTTCATCCATGTTGTCGCAAATAGCAGTATTTCATCTCTTCTTATGGCTGAGTAATATTCCATTATGTATATGTACCACCACTTCTTTAGCCAATCATCTATCGTAGGATACTTCAGTTGCTTCCATATCCTGGCTACTGTGAATACTGCTGCTATGAACATCGGTGTGTACATATCTTTTCGGATATAGATTTTCAAGCCTTTGCAGGTAAATACCCAGTAGAGGGATTGCTAGATAATATGGTAGATCAATTCTTAGTTTTTTTGAGGAACCTCCATACTGATTTCAATAGTGGCTGTAACAATTTGCAGTCCCACCAGCAATGTATGAGGGTTCATTTGAGAAAATGTTTTTAAATAAAGTACAGTGTATCAGATTACAAAGTAAATAAATTTTATTGAACTATACATATCACAATATTTTTAAGATTATGATAAAATAACATGATTCTTTTAAAATTATTTATATAATAAGATGTATCAGTGAGTCTAATAGTAACTGTAATTTAAAAAATACTGATGAGTGTAATTGATATTTTAAGGTAGTCCTAATAACTAATGTACTATAGAAATATCTGAATAGTCTATTAGTGCAAAGTAATAGATACTGCTAATAAAACTGGAATTTTGCCTACATTCATAATAAAAAGAAATGCTAGATTTCAATTAGTGAAAATAAAGGTGTAATTTTTTCTACCCCCTGAAGATCTGTAGACATCAGGTTAAGAAGGCCTACCTAGAGTCTATACTTGGAGGTGGTTTTGCTGAGTCACAAGGTAAGCATATCTTCAACCTTAATCACTCTCTAAAGTGTCTGTACTACTTTTCACTCCCACCACAGTATTTGAGAGTTTGTTTTGTTTCATGCACTCTCTATCACTTTATATTGTTTGCTAGTTTGAAGAGTTAAAAATGATATTTCATTGTTTCAATGTGAATTTCCTCAATAAGTAAAGAAACTGAACATCTTTTTATCTGTTTATTGGCCATTTGGTTTTCTTATTCTGTGAACTGCCTTTGTAAATTTTCTAATAGATCATTGAAGGGCTTGTGCAGGAAAATGACATAATCTCTTCCTTGCTCAATAGTTAGGTCTCTTTCAGCTCTAGTGATTTCTGAGTTGGTTCTAGCATTTATCTAAAAGTTAAGAGTTGTTGATGTTCTGACAATGTGAAAACCATAGTATTATACAGACTGCAGTTGATAAAAGAGAGAACAGCATATGGAAAAATAGTCTGAGGTGTTGAAATAGGTAACAAGGGAAGCATCAGTGGTTGTGGGAGGAGGAGACTAACATAAGGGACATTTTGAATAAAAAATCCACAGGATATTGCTTGATGGAAAAGGAAAGAATTAAGAGCCAAAATCAAGACACAGAAATATCTTGGAAACAGGATTGTTTTGACTTTTTAGTTTCTATTCTTTTAAAATTAGTATTGTAAATTCTCTTGAACACCATTCTCTTTTCCAAGCTATATATGTATATGTATAACTAACAAAAAACAAACTCTAATTATGAATGTAGTTTTAGAGCAGTTATATCCAGAGTTTTATACAGTGTCAGTCCAATTTTTATGTGATATTGAACCTGGATTTTAGAACTTAGGTTCAAATCTCAGCTTAACACTTGATAGCTGTATGACTATGGCCCAATATTAGCCTACACACAGAATTGTTATGAGCTAAGTATAAGGTAATATACACAAAATACATAATATAGTATCTGGAACAGAGTGAGTATTTAACACACTTATTGAGTGGAGCAGTTAAAACTGCCATTTTCATTCCTGAAGCCCTAGAAGCTGCCATAGTAATTTGGAGTCTTTAACTTCTATTAATTTATATTTTCTTCCATTTGAATTATGATTTAGAAGTAATAACTCTTGATGAAATGCATCATAATTCTTAGTTAACTAGACAGATTGATCAGAACATGTCATTCATTCCCTATACGAAATAAAAAAATGCTGGAAATGATTTATTAAATACTATATCTAGGCATTCTTTTAAGTGTTTTATATTAAGTAAGCCATGAATTTTCACTCAGAGAAAAACTAAGGCATAGAGTAGTTAATTAACTTATCCAAAGTCATACATCTATAATGGTTCATGTGTCTATGTATTTAACCATTATACTTAAAAAGGAGGAGTAACCTGCCAAGTGTTACACTTTAAGATAATCAAGTCCATTTTACCATGTTAATTATTTAAAACTATTTTATAAGTTTATTATTTAAATTTACTATATAAATATATGTTTTAAGTTAAATGCCATGTGGACATGTTGTAAAAGAAAACTTTTATGATGAAACATTTAAAAAATTATTAGCTTCATCGGATGATTGGGGAAGATACTATATATCTATCTTTAACATTTGATTTTAAAACCAAGGAGGTTCCTTCTATTATGGAAAATACTGCAGGAGTCTAGAATTCCATTTCCTGCCCCCAACTTCAACCAAAGTCTGGCTTGAAGGAAATGACAGCAGAACCTACGAGAATAAATTTTCATTTGCTATATTTATTTATTTTTTTGTACAGCACAGAAGCAGACACTGGAGAGCTAGCATTTGGGGTTTGGAAAGCTTGTAGGTATACTGGGGCTGTCGCAGTGTGTGTGTAACCTGGCTGGGTGGCCTAAGGGAAATGGTCACTAAGGGAAAAATGATAGCCTTCAAAGCAGTGATAACAAGCCCATAACAGAGCCTCCTTGCTTGTCCTTTCAGGAACTCCTGACCAGTCCTGAAAGTATTCTCTATAATGGAGGAGGCAAAGTGTATCAGTCTTTCCAACAGTAAGGGAAGAGTGTGTCTGCAACTGGTAAGAGGGAGAAAAGAGGAGAAGGGAGAACTGCAGTGGAGGAACATTCAGTGGGTCTGAGACTGACACTAAGGATGACTGTGGGATTGGTTAAGAGAGCCCTGCCATGCAAAGTGAGCAGGTAGTTACCCATTCCACAGTGGGGAGTGTAAGGAGTGTTGCATTGCATGTTTGTCAGTCACGTTTTGGTTTTTTGAGGGGTGGTAGTGATTATTAATACCATAATCATGAGGGGATGAATATTTCCCTTTAGTTACATATAGCATCCATTTATTTAATTTACTTTTTAGCCGTAGGTAAAAGGAATATTTTGTTTTTCTTTTAGTAACTGATATAAAGCTAAGTGAAGAAAAAATGGCATTCATTTTGGTTAAATAACTATTTTTGTTTTTGTTTTGTTCCTTTCTGCAATATAGCTGTCTCTACTCTCAAATAACTTTTAAAGTGTGTTATTGATTTTTATTAATTCTGATTTCCATATTATTTATTATTAATAATAACATGCTATTCAGAGGGTAAAAAAGAAACTATCTTTGACATAGTTCTGAGTAGAAATTATAGTGAGTGTTTTTGAGTTTTCTCCCTTTGTGTGTATGAGCGTGTGTTGTTGGGAGATAAGGAGAATGCAACTGGTGATAATGGCAGAATTGTGATATTTGGGCAAAATTTGGTGGTTTGGTGTTCATGGAAGCTGGTATTGCCTAACTCTCTGGGGAAAATATATATGCACATATGTATACACACAGTTATAATACATACACATATATTCAGTGTAACTGTATGAAATTGCCATTTTTGTAGGTCAAATGATTGAATATTAGCAATTACATATGATTACACTGTGTGTATGTGTATTTTATGAGGAAGCCAAGAGAGAGAAAGAGAAAGAAAGAGACAAAGATAGAGAAAGATGGAGACAGAGACAGAGAGACAGAGCAACAGACACACACACAGAGAAAGATGTATATATTTATGTGTGTATGTTATGGTAAAACTTATAAGTTGTTGGAATCTATATTTAATAGGGATTGTCCTGTAACCATGAGGGTAACCCTGATTGTAGAATTCATAGAGTCTCTCCATCAGCCTTCTAGAAAGAGTGCCTGACACTTTCGTTCCCATGTATTTCTAGAGAAGGTTAGTTGAATAGCTGTGTGATCAATCTCATTGATTTTAGGGTCTGACAGCCTTTGAATCCTGTATTATAGAATGAGAACAGAAACAACTCATCATTACTTTCAAAATAATAATAGCCATCTATGTATGACAGTTAATCTCATGACTACAAGTGAGAAATTAGTGCTGGGTTATAGAAATATAACCAAATCTTCTCAGGCGGTCAGTTGGTATGAAATTAGTCCCTTGGAGATTATTGCTTATTATTAAGGTAATTCTTAGCCATCTATTTCCCTTGGACAGTAAATTTTTTCTAAAATCATTATTGCTGTTTTGAAATCTTTCTTACAGAAATTACTGGGAATATATGGGTGTAAAATACACTTCTTTCCTAGCAAGTTGCTCTTTGCTGTCAGTTTTAAAAGTTACTGACTTTTAGCATCATAGATTAGTATCACCCATTTTATGAAATTTATATGAATGGAACTATGTGCTTAGTACTCATTTGAATCTAGCTTATTTCACTCAACTTTAAGAGACTCAATGATACTATTGTATGCAACAGTGTTTTTTTTATTGCTCATTTTATTGAATGACTAAATCATCATTTATTTACTTTTTCTAAGGTCAATGGACATTTGGATTGTGTTCAATTTTTGGCTAGTATCCATAATGCTGTATGAACATTTATGTATATATTTTTGCTATATATGCACACTCATTTCTATTGGGTATGTATAAAGAAATGTAATTCTGTGCCATAGGTTATGTATATGATTTGTTTTAGTTAATATTGTCAAATTGATTTCCAAAGTGGTTATATTGACCCACTCTCTTTTTTTACTAACTTTGAAAATACTGTTTCCCTAATTTAATTATTTGGCAATTGAATAACAGATATGGCAGAATTATGGTATGTAGCAGGAAATACATATTTCGGAAATATGACTTAATAGGCAAGTAAGTAGTGTGTAAGGTTGATATCTTCTAATGAAAAATCCATACTCCAAAGTCATATATGTACCTGAACATGTGATAAATCACCTTGGTGTTGAGCTTGGCGAATGAAATAGTTGTAAGCAGGTCCAAGATATTCCTCAGAAACATTTTGTAGCCTCATTTAGGACATGAGAATTGGGTAATTTAGGTCCCAACGATTTGTACAGAGAAGCATAGAGTAAAATAATGCAGCCTGAAAAATCAAAGCAGATGCTAATAATATTCACCCAAAATCATTAAAACAAAAACAATAAACAAAAAATCCTCACATAAAATATTTGAATTAATAATGTAGTATCTTCCGTGACATCAGCAAGAATGCTAGAACAGCTGCCAGCATACCTCTCATCCATAAAAGCAATGAGAACTCTGGCAAAAATGGTCAGAATCAATGCTTTCAGAGCTCTGAAAGTTAACCTAAGCCTTGCAGAAGTTCGTTGAACATTTATTAAAAACATCTGAATCTCAGTAGCAGCAGTGCGTATTATGACATTTTAACTTGTCTTATTCCAGTGCCTCCTCCCAGCTTCACAGTAGCTTTAAAAACTAACAACATGCCATCACAGTGAAAACCAGCAACCAGGAAACCACTAGAGGGAGCAGAGTGGGGTTGGAGCTTCTTAAAGTCCCATTTTCAGAAAATTGTTATTTGACCTGTTCTTCAGTCCCCTGCAAGACTCCATATGCAAAGCTGTCTTTAACTGACCTAAGAGCTCCCCAGTGTCAATAGCCTGTTACCTTGGGGCATTTGTAAAAAATAATGAGAAAAAAATATTTAACAGCATGACTGCCTAATATACTAGATAAGTGTTCCCAAACAAACAATAGGTTAACCAAAAATGCTTAGAAGTAAAATCTAGGGAATGTGATGTCTATAGGTGTGTTGATGGGCATGCAATATATAAAGATGTAATTTGTAGGAAAATTATAACACAAAATATTGGAAAGGGAATTGAGCTTATATAGGTGGAAACTTTTTGTATATTATTGAAAATATATTAAAATATAGTAAAAGAAAGGGAATTAAGATGGTATGTTACAAAATATTTAATATTAGAGGAGGTAGTAATGGAGTAGAGTAACAAAAAAGTAATAAAGTATATATAAAATAAATAGCAGAATGACGGATGTAAATCTGACCTTATCAGTAATTAAATTAATTTTAAGTAGATTAAATCCTCTAATCAAAAGAGAGAGATGGAAAGAATGGGTTTATTTTTTAAATTTATTTTTATTATGGTGACATAATAAAAAATTTCGGGTATACAATTCAACAGTAAGAAATTATATATATTTATATATATATATATATATTTCATTGTGTGTTCACCACCCATAGTTAGATTTCTTTCTGTCATTACATGTTTGACCCCTTTTAAACCATCTACCTCCCCCCTCCCCCTTACCTTCTGGTAACCACTAGTCTATTGTCCATGTCAATGAGTCCCTGTTTGTTTGTCCTGTTTACTACTTTTAGGTCTATATCCCACATATAAGTGATATCATGTGATTTTCAACTTTTTCTGTCTGGTTTATTTCACTTAGCATGATTATCTTGAGTTCCATCCATGTTGTCGCAAATGCCAGTATTTCATCTCCTCTTATGGTGGAATAATATTCCATTGTATATATGTACCACAGCTTCTTTAGCCAATCATCTATCATAGGACACTTTGGTTGCTTCCATATCCTAGCCACTATGAATAATGCTGCTATGAACATTGGTGTGCACATATCTTTTCGGATATGGGTTTTCAAGTCTTTGGGGTAAATACTCAGTAGAGGGATTGCTGGATCATATGGTAGATCAATTCTTAGTTTTTTGAGGAAACTCCATACTGATTTCCATAGTGGCTATACCAATTTGCAGTCCCACCATCAGTGTATGAGGGTTCCTTTTTCTCTGCATCCTCTCCAACACTTGTTATTATCTGTCCTGTTGATAACAGTTATTCTAACAGGAGTGATGGTATCTCATTGTGGTTTTGATTTGCATTTCCCTAATAACTAGTGATGTTGAGAATCTTTTCACATGTTTGTTGACCTTTTCTGTGTCTTTTGGGGAGAGATGTCTGTTCAGGTCCTCAGCCTATTTTTTAATTAGTTAGTTTTTTTTTGTTGTTATTGAGTTGTATGAGTTCTTTGTATATTTTGGACATTAAACTCTTATCGGAGATGTTGCTTGCAAATATATTTTCACATTCTGATGATTGTCTCTTTACCTTATTAACAGTTTCTTTGGCTGTGCAGAAGCTTTTCAGTTTGATGTAGTCCAATTTATTTATTTTTGCTTTTTCTTTCCTTGCCTTTGAGATCAAATTCATAAAATCCTCTTTAAGTCCAAGGTCATGAGTTTAGTTCCTGTGTTTTATTCTATGAATTTTTTTGTTTCAGGTCTTATTTTCAGGCCCTTAATCTATTTTGAGTTAATGTTGGTGTGTGGTGATAGACAATAGTCTAATTTCATTCTTTTGTTGGTGGCTTCCAGTTTTCCCAGTACCATTTATTGCACAGGCTTTCCTTCCTGAACTGTGTGTTTTGGCTCTTTTGTCAAAATTATTTGCCCATATAAACATGGGTTCACTTAGAAAGAACGGGTTTAAAAACATAATTCAACTATATGCTGTCTACAAGAGATACACTATAGATTCAAAGACACATATAAGTTAAAAGTAAAAAGATAGAAAAAATATATCATGCAAAACAGGCTTTAAGTAAAAAGCTTGTCATTAGATACAAAAGGAGAACATTTTCAAATGCTAAAAAGACAAATAGATCCATAATAATGATAAATATAATGATAAGTATATATGATAATGACAAATATATATTCACTTAAAAAAACAAAATATATGAAACAAAAATGGAGAGATTGAAGTGATAAATAGGTCAACCAACATTAAATAATTGGAAACATCAATACCCAACTTTCAATAATGGATAGAACAAGTTGGCAGGAGATCAACAAGAAAATAAAAGACTTGAACATCACTATAAAACAGCTAGACCTAGCAGACATCTATACGAAACTCCAGTAACTCATTCTATGAGGCCAATATTACGTTAATACTTAAACCAGACAAAGATATTACAGGAAAGGAAACTACACACCAATATCTTATGTGAACATAGAGGAAACAATTCTCAACATAATATTAACAAATTAAATCTAACTATGTACAAAAAGAGTTTTACACCACAACCAAATGGGATTTATTTCAGGTATGCAAGACTATTTCAATGAAAAAAAATGTGTGTGTGTGTGTGTGTGTGTGTGTGTGTGTGTGTGTGTGTGTGTATTTCCTCCCATTACATCAACAGGTTAAAGAAGAAATATATATCAATAGACACAGAAAAAACATTTGACTAAATCCAACACACATTTTTGATAAAACTTTCAGCAAACCAGGAATGTAGAGAAACTGCTTCAACTTGATAAAGAATATCTACAAAAAGCCTACAGCTAACATCATACCTAATGTCTTTATTCTCAATGTTTTCCTGCTAAGATCAGGAACAAAACAAGGATATCTGCTCTCACCTCTTCTATTTCAACTTCATATTGGATGTCCTACCTGATTCAGTAAGACAAGAGAAGGAAATAAAAGGTATAGCCATTGGGAAGAAATAAATAAAACTATTTCTTTTGTTTGTTTTTTGAAGATAACATGAATATCTATGTAGGAAATCCCAAAGAATCATGGGAAACAATCTCCTGGAACTAATAAATGATTATATCATGGTTGGAAGATTCAAAATTAATATACAAAAGTCAATTGCTGTATTATAGACCATTAATGAACAATTGGAATTTGAAATAGAAAATATGATATAATTTATATTAATACCAAAAATGTAATACACAGTTAAATTTAAGGAAATAGGTACATGATCTATATATATGAGGAAAACTACAAAATACTGATGAAAAAATCAAAGAATATCTAAATAAATAGAGCAATATTTCTTGAACATTGATAGAAAGACTCAATATTATCAAGACATTATTTCTTTCCAACTTTATATATAGATTCAACATAATCCTAATAAAAGTTCCATGAAGATTCTTGTGGATATTGACAAGCGGGTTCTAAAGTTGATATGGAAATGTAACAACAAAGAATAGCTAACACAACATTGAAAGAGAAAAAGAAATTCAGAGGACTACAACTACCCCATTAAAGACTGTCCTATATAAGCTACATTTGTTAAGACATAGTGATATTGGTGAAAGAATAGATAAATAGATCAATGGAAGAGAATGGAGGACACAAAAATAGGCCCACATAAGTATAGTCACACTGATCTTTGACAAAAAAGCACAAGCCAGTCAATGGAAAAAGGATAGTCTTTTCAACAAATGGTTTCAGAACAACTGAATATCAACATACAAAATTATGAACCTAGACACAGACCTTACACCTTTCACTAAAATCAACTCAAAACAGGTCAAGGACTTAAAAATTTTAAATGTAAAATCAAAAATTATAAAACCCTTAGAAGATAACATTGGAAAAAATCTTGGTGATCTTGGGTTTCTAATGACTTCCTAGTTATAACACCAAAAACAAAGTAAATAAAAGAAAACATTATAAGTTAAAACTTTGTTACAATTAAAAACTTCTACTCTGCAAAACAGTGTTAAGAGAATGAAAAGTCAGGTTACAAACTTGGAGAAAAATATTTGTAAAACACTTATATGATAAAAGACAAAATATAAAACACTTAAAACTCAACATTAAGAAAATGAATAACTGAATTGAAAAATAGGCAAAGGATTACCAAAGAAGATATATAAATGGAAAATAAATCTATGCAAAGGTGCTGAACGTCATATGCCATTGGGGAACTGCAAATTAAAAAAAAAAACAGTGAGATACCACTACATACCTATTGGAATGATGAAAATTCAAAGCACTGATAACACTAAACAAACAAACTCATTCACTGCTGGTGAGAATGAACTTTAGAACACAGTTTGACAGTTTTTTAATGTTCAGAGGAGCTTCATTCACAACAGACAAAAATTGAAAACAAGCAAATGCCCATTAACAAGAGATTCACAAGCAAAGTGTGGTTTATTCATGTAGTGTGACAATGATTACAGTCCTTGGTGTTTATCCTAATAAGTTGAAAACTTATTCCCGCACAAACCCTTAACACAAATGTTTATATCAGCTTTATTCATAATTACCAAAACTTGGAAGCAACCCTTCAGTACATGAAAAACTAAACAAGCTCTGGTTTCTATATTCCATAAAATGGAATATTATTCAGCAATAAAATAAGTGAGCTATGAAGCCACAAAATGACATGGAGTAACCTTAAATGCATGTTCCTAAGTGGAAAACACCAATTTGAAAAAGCTACATACTATATGATTTCAAATATATGACATTTTGGAAAAGACAAAATTATGAAGACAGTAAAAAGATCAGTAGTTGCCAAGCATTAAGAGAGAGGAAGGGATAACCAAGTGGAGCATAGGTGATTTTCATGGCATTGAAACTATTCTGTATGAAAATGTCATGGTGGATACATGCCATCATGCATTTGTCCAAACCCATAGAATGTACAACACAAAAAGTGAACCAGTATGTAATCTATGGACTTTAGTTACTAATAATATATCAATTTGAGTTATCAGTTATAGCAAATATGCCTCACTAATGCAAAATGTTAATAATAGGGCAACCTAGGGTCATGGGAGTGGCTAATAAGAGAACTATCTGTATACTTTTTTTCATATAAAACTGTTTTAAAAATAAGGTCTATTGATTTAAAAATTACTATGTGCATTTTTAATTCAAATTCTGAATTCTTCATTGATATGCTAAAAGTTAGTAGCAGTTTTATTTTATCATAGTTTTAAAATGCATTTTCATATGTAATCCTGTCTCACCTATCATCTGTCAGATATTTCTTGTAAATTTTCCCACATTTTCCTAAATTAAGTTTGTATTTTGCTTGCCAAATAAAAAGAATTCCATAGAGTTTTCAACGAGATTAAATTGAATTTATGTATTTTTATGAGGAAAACATGTATCTTTAAAAAACTGAGTCTCTTTACCCAAGAACGAAGTATGTTTTCATTATTTATTCAAGTTTTGTTTTATCTTCTATAGTAGTAATTTAAAATTTGTTTATATAGGTCATACATATTTATTTTTATGTTCATTTTTTAAAATTTATTTATTACATTGCTAATATGAATGAAATCATTCTTTTCATACTATTTTCCACCTATTTTAAATGCAAGTTTTGATTTATGTTTATTAAGTTTGTAACAAGCTGTAATCAACTGCTTGGGTCAGTAATTTAAGAGTAAACCTTTCTGGGAACCATCTTAATGTGTTACAATAAGATTATGCCATGTGACATAAGTCACTTGTCTTTTGATTTTCAACTTTTGTCTCAATCACTGATACCCAATGATGAATATACAAAGCAAAAACAGATGGCATAGTGGTAAGGGGGAACACATGCTGTTTTTAACTTATTTCAGTTTATTGTTGAGATAGCAAAAGTCCATTTTCTCTCCATTTTGACTCAGTGAATATGTTAAGGTATAAGTTCTACATTAGTATTTGTAATTAAATATCTATATTAAGTTCATAAAGTTTTGCTAATACTTTTGCTTCACTCGGAGTCAGAGTTGAAGAAAAGGAACCTCCAAACACCTTCCAGGGGTGGGGAGGGCATAATAAAGAGAATAAAGGTTAATAAGCTTAATTTTATCTTATTAAGACTGATCCTGGGAAGCTTAAAAGTGTTAATAAATGAACTAAAACATTTAAATTTAAAATAATAATAGCTTTATTGATTTCTCAATCATAGAAACAGTATATGCTTATTTTTATAACCACAAATACAGAAAAGTTAATATAAAATCTAAATTAAAAATACCCATCAAACAGAGGAATGATATTAAGATTTGGTGATGGTATCAGTCTTTGACTCTTCTGATTTTCCATGACAGAAACCAAGCCCCAATAAGTTTAAAAATTAAAAGTGGTCCTTATTCACTGTAAATAATGCTGCAATGAACAGTGGATATATATAAAGATATATATATCTTTACAGATGAATGTTTTAAAATTTTAGGGGTGGATACCAAAAGAAGGATTGCTGGATCACATAGTAATTCTATTCTTAATTAATGTTCTTTGATAGATGATTAGATAAAGTTGTGGTACATATATACAATAGAACATTACTCAGCCATAAGAAAAGATGAAATACTGTCATTTGTGACAACATGAATGGACCTTAAAATAATCATACTAAGCAAAATAAGTCAGAAAGTTGAGAATCATATGATTTCACTTATATTTGGCATGTAAAACTGAAAGCAATAAATGAACAAGACAAACAGAGACTCATGAACAACAGTTTAGTAGTTACCAAAGGGAAAAGGTAAAGAGGTCAAATATATGGTGATAGAAGTAAATATAACTTAGAGTGGTGAACACACAATGCAATATATGACCTATTATTGAATTGTATACTTGAAACCTATATAATTTTATTAACCAATGTCACCCCAAGAAATTTAATTTAAAAATGGTCCTTATTGATTAATGTAATCAAGCTGTAGTTTGTTCAGTGGAGGAGCTGGCCTCAGCAAAGGAACTAGATGTAATCTTTTTCTGTGTTTTTATGGGTCTGTCTGACATATCTTCTGCATTACTCTTTTAATGTTTTTCTGCATTAGTAGCTCCCAAAATATTTGATCTTAGGAACTTTACATTAAAAAATTATTGAGAATGCCAAAGAGTTTTATGTGGGTTTTACTATTAAATTTACTGTATTAGAGATTAAACTTGATAATTTTTTTAAAGAAGAATATCCAAGGAGAAATAAATAAATCATTCACAATTAACTAAGCAGAAAAAAGGAAAAAAAAGAACAAAGAAAATATGACAAATAGAAAACAAATAGCAAGATGGTAAATTTAACTTTTTCTATATCAATAATTACATTAAATGTAGGTGGTATAAAAACTTCAGATGAAAGGCGGTGAGTGTCTCAATGGCAATAAAGCAAGACCTGTCGCTGCCTACAAAAAACACTTTATAAAAATGAAGGCACATATAGATTAAGAATAAAAACATGAAAAAATATATACTATGCTAACACTAGTCAAAAGAAAGCGAGAAGGCTATATTAATATAAGACAAATTCAATTTCAGAACAAAGAATATTATCAAGGATAAGAAAATAATTTATAATAAAAATGTCAATTTATAATGATCATAAATATGTTTATGCAACTAACAGTGCTTCAAAATAGTTGAAGTAAAACCTGAGAAAACTGAAAGGAGATGAAATCACAATTATAGCCAGATATTTCATCACTAATCTCTTAATAATTGAAAAATAGGAGAATAAAAAATATATACAAGACTATAAGGACACTATCAAATAATTTGACATGATAAGAATAAAGCACTCTATCCAACAAGAGCAGAATACACATTCTTTTAAAGTGCAAATAGAACATTTACCAAGATAGACTATATTTGAGGTCATAAAACAAGTCCTAATAAATTTAAAATAATTCAAATGCTACAAAGTATATTCTCTCATAATCAGAAATTATTATTTTGTGACAACAAGGATGGATCTTGAGATTATCATGCTAAATATGTCAGACAGAAGAATTGAGAACCATATGATTTCATTCATATATGGAATATATAACTGAAAGCAACAGATGAACAAGTCAAACAAAGAAAAAATAGAAACAGACAGCAATTTAGTGGTTACTAGAGGGAAAGGGGAGTGAAAGGGAGGTAGATAAGGGTAAAGAGGGTCAAATATATGGTGAGGGTCAAATATATAAAGAGGAAATTTAACTTTGGGTGGTAAACACACAATGCAGTAAACATATGACATATTATTCAGTTGTACACTTGAAACCTATGTAATTTTATTAACCAATGTCACCTGAATACATTTAATTTTAAAAAGGCAATTCTAGTAAAAATGGACTTGTAGATGACATTCAGCAAGTGTGTATTGGTATGGGATGTTTTGACATGCAAAACTTTGGCAGCAGAAGAGTTAGGTGTATTCTAAGAATAAAAGTTGGGATAGTATTTGGAGCAAAAATGATGAAATATACTTTAAAAAATAAAAATAAAATTTAAATTTAAATTTAATAATAGAAATATATCTGAAAAATCCTCAAATATTTGAAAACTAAACAATACACTTTGAAGTAACCCAATAATCAAAGTAGAAATCAGAATATAAATTAGAAAGTAATTGAATTAAATACAAATAAAAACATGACATCAAAATTTTCCAGGAGCAACTAAAGCAGTTCTTAAAGAGAAATCTTAGCACTGAATGGTTATCTTAGAGAAGAAGGACTTAAATCAATGACTTCATCTTCTACTTAATGAAATTTGAAAAAACAAAACAGCAAATTAAGCCCAGAGTAAGCAGGGTAAAGCATAATATACAGATGAACAGAAACCAGTGGGAGAGAAAAACAGAAAGCAATGTAGAAAAGCAGTGGTTCCTCAAAAAGATAATAAAATTAATTAAAAGATAATAAATATCCTTTCATGCTAAACAGCTAACCTGTCTCAGGTAGAAAGAGAAAATGGAAATGGAGGAAGAACGTGGACACCACTACTGATCCTGTAGACATTAAGAGGATAATATAGGAATACTATATACAACTTAATGCCAAGAAATTTGACAACTTTGATAAAATAGACAAATTACTTGAGAGGCACAAACTATCAAAAGCAACTCAGGTAGAAATAGATAACCCAAATTACCATATAGTTTTAAAATAATTTGTTTTTATTTAAAAAAAAAAACTGTCCTAGAAAGAAAATTCTATGCCCATATGTCTTTCCTGGTGAATTATACCAAACGGTGATGAAAAGAGTAATACTAATTCGACACAAGTTTTTCCAGAAAATAAAAGAGGGAGTATTTCGCAACTCATTCTGTGGGACCTTGATACCAAAACCAGACACAAGCATTGTAAGAAAAGAAAACTACAAACCAATATTCCTCTTAATAATATTTTAACAAATCAAATTTAATAATATATTAAAGGATGCTATATCATGATGAAATAGAATTTATCTTAGGAATGCAGGATAGATTTAATATTTAAAAAAATCAATCAATGTATTTTACCATGCAAACAGATTAAAGAAAAAACACATAATCATCTAAATAGATGCAGAAAATGAATTTGACTACCTTAAATATCCTTTCATGCTGAAAAATTTTCAGCAGTCTTGGAATAGATGGGAGCTTTCTCAAATCTGTTGAGTAGCTACAAAAATCCTACTGCTATCATCATATTTACTGGTGAAAACTAAATTGGTTTCCCCTAAGATCAGGAGTAATGCAAGGATGTCCACACTGCTTCTCTTAAAAATTTTACTGGAGGTTCTAGCCACTGCAATAAGACAAGAAAAATAAATAAGTGGACCCCCCCCAAAAAAAAACTGAGAAGAAAGTAAAACTTTTTTTATTCGTAGATAATATGATTATCTACTTAGAAAACCCTAAAGACTCTATAAAAAAGTTAATATAACTAAGAAGTGAGCTTAACAAGGTCACAGGATCCTAATATTAATTGTATTTCTCTAAAGCAACAGCAGACCATTTGAAATATAAATTTATAAAATACCAATTACAATAATCTCAAAATGTTATATAATTACATATATATTTGGCAAAAGTTGTGCAGTATCTTTAGGCTGAAAATGAAAACTCATCACCAAGAGGAATTAAAGAAAATCTAAATAAATGAAAAGATATACTATGTTCATGGATTAGACCACTCAATATTGTTAAGATGACATATTTCCCCAAATTGATCAATAGATCCAAAGCAACCCCAATCAAAATCCCAGCAAGGTTTTCAGACAAGCTTGTTCTGAAATTTAAAATAGCCAAATTATGTTGAATAGAGATAAAATGTTGGAGAATTTGCACAACCTGATTTCAAACCTACTATAAAGCTACAGTAACCAAGACATTATGGTATTGGTGTAAATATCAATGTATAGATCAATGGAACAGAATAGAGAGTCCAGAAATAGATCAACATATATATGGCCAATTGATTTTCAGCAAAGTTGCCAAGATAATCCAAAGGGGAAATATATACCTTTCAAAAACTGCTGCTAGAATAATTGGATTGTAATATCTAAAAAAACCCGTCATTATTTATCTTATACCATACGCAAAAATTAATTTCTAAGAGATCTTAGATCTAAATGGAAGAGCTAAAATTATAAAACTTCTCAAAGAATATGTAGAAAAAAATCTTATTGACATTGGGATTGGCAAAAATTTCTTAAAGTTTCTTAAATGGGACGAAAAAAGCATAGGAGTAAAAAAATGTAGACTTCATCAATGTTTAAAACTTTGGGATTCAGCAGAAACATGGCAAAGTGAGAGACATCCCTAGATCTTTCCCCTTGAAGCAACAATAAGCTAAACATCTAAAACTCAACAAAAAGCACCCAAACTGTACATCAGCACGTCTAAACTTGGGATCTATGCATAAAAACTACCACAGGTCAGAAACCTGGGTGTCCGGCGGTGGACTGGAACAAGTAAAGATGCTTCCTCTAGTAGCCATCAGAGCTTCCTGCAGGAGGAGGGGGAGAGGAGAAGGAGTGCGAGTTCTTGAGGCGAGTTCCCCGAACAGCTCTGCCTTGGAAAGCTGTGAGCTGTGGCCTACCAGCTGCCCTGTACAGTCATCAGGAGAGAAAGCAGAGAAACAGGGCGGGACCGCAGAGGAACAATATTTGATTTTTGCTACGGAGGTTTCAAAACCAAGCCTGAGCCGCAGCCCCCAACCCCTGACCCAGAAGGCCTCTCCCCACATACCCTCTGAGACCAATCACCACGGAGCCCCAGGGGAATCTGAGCAAATGCTGCCTAAATTGCTAGGGATCCAAGAGGCTTAGCCACCACCTACAGGAAACCAAAAAAAGAAAGCCTTCTTTGCAGCAGGCTAAAGAAAGACCTTTATTTAATAAATCTTCTTTCTGGGAAAACAACAGAATACACTTTCATTAATATCCAGGCAGAGAACTAGTCCATTCAACACCACAAACAACCAAGGCGACAAGGCATCTCAGAAAGAAAAAAAAAATCTCCAGAAAACAAGCTTATAGACATAGAAATATGCAACTTAAATGACAGAGAATTCAGGATGGTACTTCTAAAAAAACTCAAAGAGATCCAAAACAAATCATATTAATTATGTCAGGAAATAAAAACAAAAACAAAAACAAAACAAAACAAAACAAAAACAACTAGATGAGCAGAGCAAGGAGATTGAAACCCTCAAGAAGAACAGAATAGATATTGTGGAGATGAAGAAAACACTGTAATATTTGAGAAATGAAATAGCAAGTCTGAGAAATAGAGCCAACGAAATGGAGAAAAGGATCAGTTATATCGAAGACAGAAATCTAGAAATAAATCAGAAAGAAGAAGAGAGAAATGGAAGAATGAAAAATAATGAAAGAGAAATACAGGAACTAGCTGATATCATCAGGAGAGGAAACAAAAATAATGGGCATTACTGAAAGCGAGGAAAAGGAGCAGGGAATAGGAAGCATATTCAGACAAATAGTTGATGAGAATTTCCCAAATCTAAGGAATGAGCAGGAGCTTGGAATTCAAGAAGTCAACAGAACATCCAGTTATCTCAACCCAAAAAGGCCTTCTCTAAGACACATTGTATTAAAGTTATCAAAAATCAACGACAAAGATAGAATTCTCAAGGCAGCCAGGGAGAAGGAAACGGTAACGTATAAAGGAAAACCCATTAGATTATCATTGGACTTTTCAGCACAGACCTTACAAGCCAGAAAGACATGGAGCCAAATACTTAAACTATTAAGTGAAAGGAACTACCAGCCTAGAATAATGTATCCAGCTAAACTCTCCTTTAGATATGAAGAAGAAATCAATACCTTTCCAGATGTACAAAAAATGAGGTAATTTTCCACTATGAGGCCTGTACAATAGGAAATACTGAAAGGGTTCAGCTCACCTAAAAGAAAATAACAACAACAACAACAACAACAAAAATACATAATTAGGAGTAAAGTGATTATCAGGCAAATAGAAGCAGAGGAGTGCAACCCTTATTAAGAGCAGCATATTATAGCTTAAATAATAAGAGGTGAATTGTTATAACAAGATAGTAATGAATGCTCAGCCTACATAGAGAAAAATTGAGACAAAAATGGCTAAAAAGGGGAGGATTCAAGATCTAAATTCGTAAAGGGGAATGGAGATAAGGCATGCACAGAAGAAAATAGATGACTGTATGTATATAACTATTTTTTACATATTTATAATGGTAACCACTCACCAAAGATTCAGAACTGAAATATATAACATGAAACAAGAAGAACCAGAGGCAAAACCAACAAAAGACAACCAAAATAAACAACAGAAACACAAGAAAGGAGAAATGGAGACACTGAGCTACCAGAAAGCAAAAGATACAATGGCTATCGGAAACCTCATATTTCAATAATCACCCTAAATGTAAGTGGAGTGAACTCTCCAATAAAAAGGCACAGAGTTGCAGAATGGATCAAAAAGCAAAATCTGATCATATGGTGCCTCCAGGAGACACATCTCAGCTCCAAAGACAAATATAGAATCAAAATGAAAGAGTGGAAAATGATATTTCAAGCAAATGGCATTCAGAGAAAAGCAGGGGTAGTACTACTAACATCAGACAAAATAAACTTCAAAATAAAAAAGGTAAAGGAAGATACTGAGGGACACTTTATAATGATGAAGGGAATCATGTACCAATAAGAAATAACACTTATTAATATCCATATTCCCAATCAAGGAGCCCCGAAATATGTAAAACAATTACTAAAAAAACTAAATGGAGAAACAAACAGCATCATAACCAACTAAATAACCAACTGTCAGATAAGGACAGATCATCCAATCAGAAAATCAATAAGGAAATAACATCTTTAAATGACACTTTAGTCCAGCTGGGCATAATTGACATTTACAATGTCTCCCATCCCAAAACAGCTGCTTATAAATTCTTCTCTAGTGCACATGGAACATTCTCAAGAATCTACCACAAACTTAGAGATAGCCTCAACAAATATAAGAGGGTTGAAATCATACCAACCATATTCTCTGTTCATAATACTTTGAAACTGAGATCAAATGCAAACAAAAAAAATTGGGAAGAAACACAAATACATGGAGATTAAACAAAATGCTACTGAAGAATAACTGAGTCAGAGAAGAAATAAAAAGAGAGATCAAGAGATACATGGAAACAAATTATAATGATAGTACAACATATCAAAACTTTTGGGACACGGCAAAAGTGGTCATAAGAGGAATATTCATATCATTACAGGTCTACCTCCAAAAACAGGAATGAGCCTAAATAAATAACCTAACAATTCATCTTTAAAAAACTAGAAAAGGAAGAACAAATGAAGCCTAAACTCAGCAGAAGGAAATAAATCATCAAAATTAGAGCAGAAATAAATGAAATTGAAAACAAAATAACAATAGAAAAAATAAATGCAACAAACAGCTGCTTCTTTGAGAGGGTTAATAAAATTGACAAACCCCTTGCTAGACTCACTAAAGAAAAAAAGAGAAAGGATACAAATAAACAAAATCAGAGATGGAAGAGGGGAAATTGTGGCAGACACTGTAGAAATACAAAGGATAATACAAGAATACTATGAAAAAGTATAAAACAGCAAATTTAATAACCTAGAAGAAATGAGCCAGTATTTAGAAAAATACAACCTTCCTAAACTGAATCAAGAAGATCTGGAAAATCTAAATAGACCAATCAGCAGTGTGAAAATCAAAACAATTATCAATAATCTACCAAAAAGGAAAAGTCCAGGACTATATGACTTCACCAGTAAATTCTGCTGCACATTCAAAGAAGATTTAATACCTATTCTCCTCAAACTCTTCCAAAAAATCAAAGAGGAGGCAATACTTCCCAAATTATTTTATGAGGTCTATATTACTCTAATACCAAAACCTTTTAAGGATAACACACAAAAAAAGAAAATTACAGACCAATATCTCTCATGAACACAGATGCAAAAATCCTAAATAAGATACTAGTGAACCAAATACAGCAACATATAAAAAAATATATATACACTACAATCAGAAAAAGCCTTCGACAAGATACAGCATTCATTTATGATCAAAACACTTAAAATTGGTATAGAAGGAAATTACCTTAACATAATAAATGCCATATATGACAAACCCTCTGCCAACATTATACTTAATGGTGAAAACTAAAAAGTTTCATTCTAAGATCAGGAACAAGGAAAGGCTGTTCACTATTGCTGCTGTTATTCAATATAACATTGGAAGTCCTCGCAAGTGCAATCAGACAAGAGAAAGAGATAAAAGACATCCAAATAGGAAATGAAGAAGTCAAACTGTCACTATTTGTGGATGACATGGTTCTCTCTATATAAAATTCTCAAGACTCCTCAAGAACACTACTAGAAACAATAAGCAAATACAGTAAAGATTCTAGATAAAAAACAATGTTCAAAAATCCATAGTGTTCCTACACTCTAATAATGAATTGTCAGAAAAAGAAGTAGAAAAAAATTATTTCTTTTGCATAATAATATAATAATAAAAGAATAATAGTAATATACCTAGGAATAAATCTAACGAAACATGTGAAGGACTTTTATAATGAACATTATGAGACCTTATTAAAAGAAATCAAAAAAGATACAAAGAAATGGAATGATATTTCTTGTTCTTAGATTGGAGGAATCAACATAGTTAAAATAACCATATTACCTAAAGAATTATACAGATTTAATGCAATCTTCATCAAAACCCCATTGGCATTTTTTAAAGAAATAGAATAAATCATCAGATTTGTTTGGATGCACAAAAGACCCCGAATTGCCAAAGCCATCCTGAGAAAAATAAAAAGGTTGGAGGCATCACTTTGCTTGACTTCAAATTATACTACAAAGTGACAGTAATCAAAACAGTATGGTTTTGGCAGAAAAATAGACACGTGGACCAGTGGAACAGTATTGAGAATCCAGAAGTAAACCCATATTGATATGAGCAAATAAATTTTGCAAAAAAAAAAAAGCCAAAAACATACAGTAGAGAAAGGAAAGCCTCTTCAAAAAATAGTGCTGGGAAAATTGGAAAGCCACCTATAAAAGAATGAAACTATAGACTGTTGTCTATCACTACACATTAAAATTAACTCAAAATTGATTAAGGACTTGAATATAAAACCTGAAACAATAAAATGCATGGAAGAAAACATAGGAACTAAACTCAAGGACCTTAGACTTAAAGTGGATTTTATGAATTTGATCCCAAAGGCAAGGGAAGTAAAAACAAAAATAAATAAACGAGACTACAGCAAACTCAACATCTTCTGCATGACAAAAGAAACTATCAACAAGGTAAAGAGACATCTATCTGAATGGGAAAATATATTTGCAAGCAACGCTTTCGATAAGGGCCTAATATACAAAATAATAAAAATAAAAACCTCATGTAACTCAATAACAACAACAACAACAACAAAGAACAATTCAATCAAAAAATGTGCAGAGGACCTGAACAGACACTTCTCTCAAGGAGATATACAAACGGCCAGCAAACAAATGATAGAATGCTCATCATTGCTAGCTATTAATGAAATACAAATCAAAACCACAATGAGAAACCATCTTACACCTATTACAATAGCTATTATCAACAGGACAGATAATAACAAGTGTTGGAGAGGATGTGGAGGAAAAGGAACCCTCATACACTGCTGGTAGGACTGCAAATTGGTATAGCCACTATGAAAATCAATATAGAATTTCCTCAGAAAACTAAGAATTGATCTCTCATATGATCCAGCAATCCTTCTACTGGTTATTTACCCCAAAGACTTGAAAACCCATATCCAAAAAGATATTTGCACACCAATGTTCATAGCAGCATTATTAATAGTGTCCACAGTATGGAAGCAACCGAAGTGTCTTACAAGAGATGATTGGCTGTGGTACATATATACAATGGAATATTACTCAGCCATAAGGAGAGACAAAATATTACCATTTGCAACAACATGGATCGGCATTGAGATAATCTGCTAAGCAAAATAAGCCAGACAGAAAAAGTTGGAAACCTCTTGGTATCACTTAAATGTGGGATGTAAACCTAAAAGCAGCAAATGAACAGGACAAACAAACAGAGACCCATGGACATCGACAGTAGACTACTAGTTACCAGAGGATAGCAGGGGAGAGTGGAAGAGGGAGGTAGATGGGACAAAACAGATCAAATATGTGGTGAGTGAAGGAAATCTGACCATAGGAGGTGATAACACAATGTAATATATAGAAAAGTATGTGTATTCAATTTTGTTTATCTTTAAAAAACAGATATTAGATTTGTTGATCTTTTAATTGTGCTGCATCAATAGAATACACATACCTTTTAAGTGCACATGGGACACTCTTCATGAGAGATCATATGATAAAAGACACAAAACAAGTCTTGGTGAAGAGGATTTGTTGAAATTATACTATGTTTTATAATCACCATTATATGAAACCAAAATTCAACAGCAAGCAGAAAGCTGTGAAATCTGCAAATATGTGGAAACTAAACTACACACTCCTGTACAACTTATGGGTCAAAAAGGGACTCAGATAGATTTTTTTTTAATTTGAAGCAATGAAAATGAACAAAACCAATGTAGCAAATTCTGTGGGATGCTGCAAAAGCAGTTTGACAGGAAAGTTATAGCATTAAATTAATATATGAAGAAATTAGAATATTTTGAAATAAACAGCATAATATAATACCTCAGGAAATAGATAAAGAACAAACTCAAAGTTATCAGAAGGAAATAATGAAGACCAAAGAGGAAATAAATTCGAATGCAGAAAGATGGCACAGAAGGTAGTGGCTGTGCACACCTCCTCTAGTGACCATACCAAAATTAGAACAAAAACACAGAGCAACCAGTATGTGGAGTTGCCAGATGTCTGGCTGAATGGAAACCCTATAACTAAGTCACCTCAAATAACAGGTCATCTCAAAATGGTAGGAGAAGTGGAGACGTGAAATGGCCCATTTCTCCAACCACATGTGGCAGTTGGGAATTGGAAGGTCTATCTTGGCTTCAGAGCCACATCCCCAACCTGAGGAGTGAGGGGTCCTGGCCACAGCCTGGGGCCCTAGCCCAGAGTTCTAGTACTGGAAAGAGAAGACTCACAACCCCTGGCCGTGAAAACTAGAAGGGTCCATGCCCTTTAAGTGATTATATTCTGAGTGCTATCAATGTCTAATTACTATGCTGTGCACCTGAAACTAATATAGTATTGTATGCCAACTATAACTGAAAAATAGAAAAAAATATTAATTAAAAAGAATACAGAATAATAAAAAAGATCAACAAATCTAAAAGCTGTTTTCTAAAGATAAACAAAATAGATAAACCTTTAGCTAGACTACTAAGGAAAAAGAGTGAAGACTCAAATAAAATCAGAATTAAAAGAGGAAACATTACAATTGGTAACTATAGGAATACATAGTGTAATGAGACTACTATGAAAAATTATATGCCAAAACAATAGATAACTTAGAGAAAAATGGATAAATTCCTAGAAACTTACAACCTACCAAGACTGAATGAAGAAGAAAAAGAACAGCAAGAAGACAAAGAGTAAAGGAATTGAGTGAGTAATAAAAAAATGTCCCAACACAGAAAACACCAGGGCCAGACAGCTTCACTGTTGAATTGATGAAAACACTTAAAGAAGATTTAATGCCAATCCTCAAATACTTTCCAAAAATGAAAAAAAATGAACACATCTGAACTCATTCTACAAAGTTAGCATTACTCTGATACCAAAGTCAGATAAGGACATTACAAGAAAACTATAGACCAATATTACCTAAGAATACAAGTGCAAAAATCTTCAACAAAATATTAGTAGACTGAATTAAAAAAACACTTAAAAAGAGTCTACACCGTGACCAAGTGCAATTTATCCCTGGGATGTATAGTTGGTTCAACATGTGAAAGTAAATAAATGTGATATACCACAACAACGGAAAGAATGATAAAATTCACATGATTATCTCAATTCACATGATTATCTCAATTGATGAAAAAAAGTATTTGACAAATACAGCTTTTTAATTGTAAAAATGCTCAATATATTGGGTGTACAAAGATCATACTGCAATATAATAAAGGCTATATGGGACAAACCCACAGGTAACATTATACTCAATGGTGAAAACTTGAAAGCTTTTCCTCTAAGATCATAAACAAGATGAGGATGACTTTTTCCACAACTGTTATTTATTTGATACTGGAAGACTTAGCTAGAGCTATTAAGCAAGACAAAGAAATAAAAGACATCCAAATCAGAAAAGAAGAAGTAAAATTATTATTTGCAGAAAATTTAATTTTATGTATGGAAAATATTTTAAAAAAACAGAAAATTGTTGGAATTACTTGACAAATTAAATAAAGTTTCAGGAAGTAAAATCAACACATAAAAATCAGTTGAATTTCTATACACTAACAATTAAACATCTGAAAAAGAAATTTTAAAGCACTATCCCATTCACAATAGCATCAAAAACAATAAAATATCTAGGAATAAATTTAACCAAGAAAGTGAAAGATCTGTTCAATAAAAACTACAATACCCTTTTGAAAGAAATTAAAGGAGATACAAACAAATGAAAAGACATTCTATTTTAATGGGTCACAGGAAATAATACTTTAAAAATTTCTATATTACCTAAAGCCATCTATAGATGTAATGCAGTAGTTTCAAAATTGATGGCATTTTTCCAAGAAATAGAAAAAAAAAACTCCTAAAATTCTCATTGAACCTCAAAAGGCCCCTGATAGCCAAATAAATCATTATAAAAACGAATAAAACCAGAAACTTCCTGATTTCAAACTATGCTACAAAACTATAGTAATTAAAACAGTTTGATTCTAGCATAAAAATAGACACATAGACTAAGGGAACAGAATAGAGAGCCCAGAACCAAACCCCTGCATATATGGTCAATTAGTATTTGAAACAGGGACCAAGATTGCCCAATCAGGAGAAGATAGTCTTTTTAATAAATGATTTTAGATAATCTGGATAGCGACATCCAAAAAATGAAATTGGATGCCTATCTTACATCACTCACAAAAATTAACTTGAAATGAATTAAAGACTTAAACATAAAATCAGAACTCCTAGAAGAAAACAGAGAAAACACTCCTCGACTGTGGTTTTATCAATAAATTTTTGTGATACCAAAATCAATAAGCAAAAAAAAAAAGCAGAAATCACCAAGTAGAACTACATTAGAGTTTAAAGCTTCTACACAGTAACAGAATTAACAAAATATAAGACGACCTACAGAATGGGAGAAAATATTTAGAAGCCATATATCAGATAAGACATTAATATCCAAAGTATACAAAAACCTCATACAACTCAATAGCAAAACAGAAACAAAAAACACAAAGATTAAAAATGTGCAGAGGATCTAAATAGACATTTTCCCAAAGAAGATAACCAAATCACCAACATGTACATGAAAAGGTGCTCAATATCACTAATCATCAAGGAAATGCAAATCAAAACCTCAATGAGATACAACCTCACACCTGTCAAATGGCCATCATCAAGAACACGAGAAATAACAAGTGTAGGCAATGATATGGGTAAAAGGGAACACTTGTACACTTTTGGTGGAGATGTAAATTGGTTCAGCCACTACAAAAACAATACGGATATTCCTCAAAAACTTAAAAATAGAACTATAATATGATCCAGCAATTACATTTCTAGGTATATACCTAAAGAAAATGAAAACAAGTGGAATTGAAAAAGAATGAAACTAGACTGTTGTTTATCACCATACACAAAAATTAACTCAAAATGGATCAAAGACCTAAATATGAGACTCGAAACAATAAATTGCATAGAAGAAAATGTGGGTACCAAATTCATGGACCTTGGATTTAGAGAGGATTTTATTACTTTGACCTCAAAGTCAAGGGTAAGTAAAAGCAAAAATAAATGAATAGGACTATATCAAACTAGAAAGCATCTGCACAGCAAAACAAACAAACAAAACATCAAAAAGACAAAGAAGAAACTCTCTGAATGGGAAAAGATATTTGCAAACGATGGCTTTGATAAGGGGCTAATATCTAAAATATACAAAGAACTCATACAACTCAACAATAACAAAACAAACAATCCAATTGAAAATGGATAGAGTACCTGAACAGATACTTCTGCTAAGAAAACATAGAAATGGCCAACAGACATATGAAAAGATGCTCACCTTCACTAGCTATCAGGAAATGCAAATCAAAACCACAATGAGATATCACCTTACACCTGTTAGAATGGCTATCATCACCAGGACCAGTAATATTAAGAGTTATAGAGGTTGTAGGGAAAAAGAAACCCTTATACACTGCTGAGGGAGTGCAACTTGGTATAACCACTGTGGAAAACATTATGGAAGGTTCTCAAAAACATTCATAATAAAATTATCATGTGGCTCAGCAATCCCTCTTCTGGGTTTCTATTCCCCAAAAGTGGAAACCTACATCTGTAAAGATATATGCACTCCGATGTTCATTGCAGCATTATTCATGGTGGTTAAGACATGGAGACAACAAAAGTATCCTTTGATAGATGATTGGATAAAGATGGGGTGCCTATATATAATGGAATATTACTCAGACGTAAGAAATGGTGAAATACTGCCATTGTGACAACATGGATTGATCTTTAAATAATCAATGTAAGTGTAATAAGTCCGATAGAAAAAGTTCAGAACCATATGATTTTAGTCATACGTGAGATATAAAACTGAAAGTAACAAATAAACAAGACAAACAAACAGAGGTTTATGGACACAGACAACAATTTAGTGGTTACCAGAAGGAAGTGGGGGAGGTAGAAATGGCAAAGAAGGTCAAATATCTGGTGATAGAAGGAAGTGTAACCTTGGGTGTGAACACACAAGGCAATGTACAGATGACATGTTATTTAAGTGTATACTTGAAACCTATGAAAATTTATTAACCAGTGTCACCCAATAAATTTAATAAATAAGATTTGGTACATATGTACAAAGGAGTATTAATCAGCCATAAGAAAAGTGGAAATATTGTCATTTGCAACAGCATGGATGGATCTTGAGATAATTGTGGTAAGTGAAATAAGTCAGGAAAAGTTAAGAACCATATGATTTAACTCATGTGGGATAGAAAACTGAAAGCAACAAATGAACAAGATAAACAAAAAGTCATTGACAAAATAGGAATCAGTAGTCTGTCATGACAAAAAAAAACTATGAGCTAATGCAATGTACATATGACATATTATTGAATTGCATACTTGAAAGCTATTTTATTTTATTAACCAATGTCACCCCCAATATATTTAATAAAAAACACATAGACACACAGAATAGTTATTGGTTACCAGAGGGACAATGGGGAGGGAGGAGTTCGATAAGCATAATAGTGATTAAATATACAATGACAAAAGGACATTTGACTTTGGGCGGTGAACACACAATGCAATATACAGATGATGTATTTTTGAACTGTATACTTGAAATCTACATAATTTTATTAACTAATGTCACCACAATAAATTTAATAAAAATATTTAAAACTGAAAGTAGAGCTATGAAAAGAAAACAATGTTTGAAAGCACTAAAACAAACAAACAAATAAAATTATCTCATATACCACCAGTGATGTATATGTCTGGGTTTGGAAATCATTGTAGTAAAACAACTTTTGATAGTGCCTGGTTCTTTCATTCAGAAATTATTTGTTGAGTCAACTGTGTACTAGGCACTATTATAAGTGTTAGGAATACTGCAGACAATATTCCTTTCTTTATGCAGATTGTCTAGTTGGATAGACAAAAAGCACAAACACTAAATAAGAAAAATTTTCAGATATTAATAAGTGCTACCACACACATACACACACATAAACTGAGATGGTTGGTTAGCTAAAATAGTCATGTAAAACTCTGGAGAAAAGACATTCTAAAAAGTAACAGTGGGTACAAAGGCTTTGAAGTGGAAACAAAGGAGAATATTTGAAAAACAGCTGGAGCATAGTAAATGAGGAAACATGTTAGTAGGAGGTAGGCTGGAGATGTAGGTTGGATTAGATCATGTAGGACTTTGTAAACAATGGTCAGAGGTTTGAATTTTATTCTAACTGCAATTGGAAACATTGGATAGTAATAAGCAATGGAATGATATAATATGATTTTTAAATATATTTTTTAAATTGCTCGGTCTGCTCTATGGAGAGTGGATTGTAGTGAAACCAGAAAAACCAACTAGGATTTTATTATAGGTGAGAGATGATGGTAGCCTAGAGTAACATGGTAGCAATGGAGATAGAAGTGGTCGGATATAGAATAAGTTTTGGAGAGGGTAGAATTGACAATATTTGGTGATGGATTGAATATAGGGTAAAGGAAAAGGGAGGAGAAAAGAAGAATCAAAGATATCGTCATGGTTTTTGGCCTGAGAAATTGAAAAGATGATTATGTTATTAATTGAGATGGAGAAATAAGGAAGGGGAAGGCCTGGGAAGTAAATCAATGCTTCTGCTTTGGAATATTAACTTGAGGTGCCAATTAAACGTCATTATAGAACTATCAGATGGTCAAGTATGTATTACAAATCTAGTGTTCAGAGAAGAGTTCCAGAATGGAGATATAAATTTGAGAGTCATTAGCATCCAGATGGTATTAAAAAGCCATGGCCCAGGATTTAGATGATCATGAGAGAGATTGTAGATATAGAAGAGGGCCGTGTCTGAACCTTGAGAGTTTTCACGATAGTGAGGGAAATTAATCACATAATATAGAATTGCAAACCAGTATATTGTTTATACATGGGATTCCATGTCCCGTGGAAGAACTAAGGTAGGTACAGCAATGGTAATAGCACTGAACTCTTGATTCATGTGCCTTGCTCTGATACTAACTTACTGGGTGACCTTGCACAAGAAATTGCTTCTTTCTAAACCTCAGTGTCATTTGTCAAATGAGGAGGGTTTGCAACAATATGACTTCTCAAATCTCTTGCAACTTTGATTCATAGACTTATATAATCTTGCCGATGAGACTGTAAGCTTTGGGTATGACTACCTATGCCAAGAGGAATGAAAAGCACAATCCCTTCATATTGCAGATGGGTGTAGACTAGTTTTTTATGTGAAATTCCTGGACCAAACCAAATAACTTCTTTGTACTTCAGTTTGTCTATCTGCTTTGTGAGAAAGATAAAGTACTTAGGAAATTTTAGTAAATTATTCTAGAAATGACTTACTTTCTGAAGTTGCCTGTGGTGAGAGTGAGGGATATATGGGATGATGAGAAGCATTAAAATTTTATACAAACAAACAAAAGTATGATGTAAAAGAGAATTGAATTTGGGTTCTAGTGTTATTTTTTTTTACCTACTAGGCTGTTTTATTTTATGTGTGGTTTTTCTTCTGTACTTCAGTTTTTCTCACCTATAAATTGAAGAGATTGTACAAACTCACTGTTTTCTGATAAATTTTTAAAATTTGGAATAGTTATTGATTTCTTTGAATGTGTACTAAAATTTATGGCAAGGGATTCTTGTTTTCTATTGGTAATATTGTATTTTCATTTTTAAATTATTTAACTTTATACAAATCAATTTAAAAACCTGTTAAATAGTCTAAGTAATGAAGGTGAACAGTAGAGCCTCTGAGAAGTCTCTTCATTACTTTTTTTCTTGATGGTGTAGGTACATTTTATTGGTTTTCTCTGAGGTCTCTTTTGAGCCTTAATGAGCCTTGATTTTCCTCAGCTTTGAGATGGAAACAATACAAATCTGTAAAGGGGTATCTGCTGAGATTTTTTGTGACTGGATTTGGGAGTTGACCGCTAATGTTTCTTTAACATGCTAGAAGACATAATCAAAGGAATCTTTGTTCTATATGGATTTTGAATCAATGTCATTCCCAATTAATGAGTGATGGACTTTAAATATCTTTCAGACCACCAGAGTAGCTCTAGTGAACTGAAATGTTACCCAGGTAAGCAGAGTTCAAAGCTGCCGTTTCCATAATTATAATATCACTTACTAAGTACTTAGCTTGTGTTTGATATGGAATGTCTCATTGGATATTCATGACAACTTTGTAAGGCAGATACTATTAATATTACTTTTTCAGATGAGAAAACTGAGGTATAGAACAATTGAGTACCATACCAAGGTCACATAGCTAATAAGTAGAAGAGCTTGAATTCAAGCATGCATCCTTTCCTGTCTCTTCTGAGAAGCTGTTTCATTAGCTAACCCCTCACAAAAGTTACCAAATACGCTTGATTAAGTATGAACCCATTTAACTTGTGATCAGGTTATAGCTTGAGCAGCATTTTTCCCCTAATCTCTTTATTATGTTCTTTCCCAGTTCTCTCCCTTGGGACCCAGACTGCTTTTGCTCTAAAATTAAAGTGGGTACTATGTGGCATTGGTAATTTGAGGTTTAACATCTGGCAAAAGGGATCCTGATTGAAAGCTTGAGTCTTCACATGGTGTTGGTCCTGGCAGAGACAGGTGTGATGAGTTGGAGTGAGCCAAGGACTCTGAGAGGAAGACTAGCTCTGTTGCAGTGTGTGTGTGTGTGTGTGTGTGTGTGTGTGTGTGTGTGTGTGTGTGTGTGTAAATGTATATGCATATGTATATGTATATGTATATGTATGAGAGAAAAGCTGGCCTGATAGAACAAGTGACAAGAAATAATGAGCTAGTGAAAAATAATTACTCTCATGTCAATTCAGTTAAGGGAACTTTCCTTTTCCCCCAGTGGCCTTGTTTTCTGCCAGAAATCAGTATTATGGACATGGGGCCAAAACCAGTAAGTTCCTAAATAGAGCTTTGAAACCTGACTGGGAGGCTGTTGAGAGACAGAGGGTGAGCACCAGTTTGGTGTGGTCATATTTTTCCCTTTAAACAATAAAAATGTTTTTTTTTTAATTTCTGACTTTATTTAGATATAATTGGCATATAACATTGTATGAGTTTAAGGCATATAATGTGCTGATTTGATACACGTATATATTGCCAAAGGTTTACCACAATATGGTTAATTAATACATCCATTGCTGCACATAATTTTTTTGTGGTGAGAACATTTAACGTATTCTACAACTTTCAAGTATATAATACATTACAGTTAACTATAGTGACCATGCTACATATTAGATCCCTACAACTTATTCACCTTATAACTGGAACTTTATACCCTTTTGACTAGCACCTCCCATTTTCCCCACCCTCCAGCCCCTGGCAATCACCATTCTACTCTCTGCTTCTATAAGTTTGGCTTTTTTATAGTACACATATAAGTGAGACCATACAGTATTTTGTCTTTCTCTGTCTGACTCATTTCACTTAGCATAATACCCTCAAAGGTAATCCATGTTGTTGAAAATGGCAGGATTTCCTCTTGTTTATACCTGAATAATAATCTGCTGTATGTATATGTATACACACATTCATACTGTGTGTGTATGTATGTCGCATTGTCATCATTTATCCATCAGTGGATACTTAGGTCATTTCCATATATTTGCTATTGTGAATAATACTGAAATGAACATGAGGGTACAGAAATTTCTTCAAGATTCTGATTTCATTTTCTGGGAGATATATATAATCTGGAAGTGGAATTGCTGGATTATATGGTAGTTCAGTGTTTAATTTTTTGAGGTACTTCCATACTCTTTTTCATAGTGGCTATACCAATTTATATCCCTTTCCACAGTGTACAAGGGTTCCCTTCCTCCACTGTAATGCAGGAGCTCCAGTCCAGGAACCTTCACTTAGGCCTTGGATATTCTGGAAAAAAAACACCAAGAGGGCCAGCAAAGTGGGACATGCCATTTATTACTCACAATACAAGGAGGCTCAGCAGTTGGTCAAGTTGGAGCTTCAGGAAAAGGCAGCCAGCCAAAAGCAGGCATTGTTTTATATGTGAGCAGAGTGGAGGAGGATTGTCTTATCCCTGGGAACAAGGGTTTTCCCCTGTGGATGACAGCTAGACATGCTGCCTAGCTAGAGTTGGGGAGGACTGGAGCAGCTGTGTCATCTAGCGGAGCAGGAAGATAATGTACATGGGAACGGCCAAAGGGGCAGGCAGTACCCATGAGAGCAATGAGAAGTATCCTTGGGAGCAAGCACAGCCCAGGAAATACTTTGTTCATTGTCCTCCTTGGTGCTGCCAATCTAGTAGTCCTCTTTGCCTCCTGTGTCCATGGAGGGGCTATGTTTGAATTAACCCTACATCCATATCCTTACAAACATTCACTATATCTTGTCTTTTTTATAATAGCCATTCTAATATGTGTGAGATGATATCTCATTGTGGTTTTGATATGCATGTCTCTAATTATTAGTGATGCTGGGCAACCATATTAAAGTATTAGAGTAGTCTTATTTGGCTATATACTTACCTTAACTAGTGTATTTTATATTTTCATATGTATTCATGGTATTAAATATTCTTTTCTTTTAGCTAGAGAACTTCTTTCAGCATTTATTTTAAGGTAGGTCTAGTGGTGATGAATGCTGTCAGCTTTTGTTTGTCTAGAGAAGTCTTTATCTCTTTATTTCTGAAAGACAGCTTTGCTGGGTAAAGTATTTTTGGTGGGCAGTATTTTATCCCTTTTAACACTTTGAATATATCATCCCACTCTCCTTGACTACAAAATTGCCACTGAGAAATCTATTGGTAGCTTTATGGAGGTTCCCTTGAATGTGAAGATTTTTTCCTTGCTGTTTTTAAAATTGTCTTTGATTTTAGACAGTTGTATTATAATATATCTTGGAGAAGGTCATTTTGGGTTGAGGATTTGGGAGGAGCCTATGAACTTTATAAACCTGAATGTCCAGATCTCTCCCTAGATTTAGAAAGTTCTCAGCCATTATGTGTTTTTTTTTCTTTTTCTTTTTCTAGGATTCCAATAATACACAGATTGGTTCTATTAATAGTAATTGATAGTTAACACAGTCTCTCTTCATTCTTTTTTTTTGTTCTCCTCTGAATAAATAATTTCAAATGACCTGTCTTCCATGCTACAGATTCTACTGCTTGATAAAGTCTGTTATTGATGCTCTCTATTGCATTTTTTTATTTCATTGATTGTGTTCTTTGGCTCCAAAATTTTTGATTGGTTCTTTTTATGATTTTTATCTCTCTGTTAAACTTCTAGTTTTGTTCATGTATTGTTTTCCTGCTTTTGTTTGAATTGTCTTTCTGTGTTTTCTTATAGCTCACTGAGATTCCTTTAAACAATGATTTTAAATTATTTATATTAGGCATATAGTAGATCTCAATTTCTTTGAAATCAGTTACTAGAAAATTATTGTGGTACTTTGTTGATATCATTTTTCCTGATTTTTCATATTCCTTTATGTTTTGTGTTTCTGTCTTTGCATTTGAAACAGTCACCACCTCCTGTTTTAACTGATTGAATTCAAGAGAGAAATACCTTCTGTCTACTCTATTAGAGATTCTGAGAGTTTCTCAGACTTTTCCATTAATATATATGCTCCATACTTCCTTTCCCCTCTTAAGAAGTACTACTTAAGATTTTATGCCTTCTCTCATAAAAAAGTAGTCTTAGTGCTAACAGCAGCCTGCCTTCTTGTTTTCCCTAGGGTAGCACTGAATGCTCAAGTTTGTGTGGTTTCTCCCAGTCCTGTAGAATTGGTCCAGCTTTCTGTGCATTCTCACTGGCTGTATGAAAAGCTCCATTCTCCCTGTCTTAGAAGGGGGCATTGACAAAGAGCCAGCCATAAGGTGAGGGTGTATTTGGCTGAGGCATGTGGAGCATTGGGGGTACCTGTTGGCCAGTTGGGGGAATCTGAAGGTTAGATGTTTCTAGCAGTTCATGAGCATACTTCTTGGTGAAGTCTGTGAAATGGTTAGTAGGATACATGTCCCTTTGATGTCCTCTGAAAGCCCTGACTGCTACTCTCCCAGCCACTTCCCACTCCTCAGTTGTGCAGCACACCTCAGTTTTCTGGTAGGGTCAAGAAATAAATGTATCTTTTGGAAATGTCTCTCACAGGTGGGAAAGTTGGGAGTATTTGCTCACATTCTCTCATTTTCCTCTGTAGACAAAATCATGGGCCATGAAACTCTCTTGACACTGAGTGGTGTCACTTGGGGGAGAGGTGACACAGGTAAACTGAAACTGCTACTCTTACCTCTTTAGTGCATTCAATCTTGGATGTTTTCGATGCAACAGTATGCTGGCACTTTTCTGCTGGACTTCAGGACCTCCACAAAGGCACTCTTATCTATGAGTGATTGTCAAAATCAATGTTTTTTGGGGTAAACTACTTCTGTCATTTCAAGGATATCATTCTTCACTTTGGTGTGGCTTTTAATACTGCATTTAGGCTGACTATCTGGCTTAAGCTAGAGGTTCTGGGTATCTGCCATTGTGGCAGGAGATTTATTTGATTTTGGAATTCTTTTCTGGTGGGGGGAATGTCCATTTAGATATAAATTTTTCTGAGAAATCTGACTGCGTGATTGTGGACAGGGGATGGGTGAACAAACAAGAAGACCCAAAGGCAGTCCAGAGTTAAAGATCACTTCACAATCTAAGTCCCAGATATCTCCTGCTTTCTCATTATTCCTCTCAAACTGGCCTGCATTAAGGAAATTGACTGGAACTGGATGGTACACTTTGGAGAAGATATTGGTGTAGAATGTGCAAGCATTTGAAATGTTCTTCCCTTAAAGTATTTTAATGATTCATGGACAACATAGCATTCTAGAACTTCCATCTTACACTTTCAGTAGTATAATGGTGCAATGTCATGCTCAAATAAATTCCTATATTGTGTTTTCAGTGTTTTTTTTCTAACTAGAATTCTCTAAGCCCAGAAATACCTTGTAAGAATCCAAGACATTGATATGACTGTCTTAGCTCATTTCAGTACAAGTTGCAACCTTCCCATTTCAACTTCCTCCTCTCCTACATTTGAGGCCCCCTCTCAAATTTTGGCCAGTCTGTTTCTCACTGCATTCAAACCCATCCAGCAAATATTTCCTGAGCGCCCACTCTATTACAGTGCAAGTGCCGAGTGTTGAGCAGCAAATGCATGTGCCTTAGAACTGGGGTTTTGCATTTGCTGGGTTTTTGCATTCTATGACTAAGGCACGATCCTCACCTTTTACAGAAATTATAGTCTATCTTGGCCATCTCTCTTGTCTCTGAAAAAAAAAGACAAGAAGAACTTGGATGATTAAAATACATTTACTCTTATGCAAATCAAAACCACAGTGAGCTACTACCTCACACCTGTAAGAATGGCTATCATCAAGACAAATAATAACAAGTGTTGGAGAGGTTTTGGGGAAAAATAGGCCTCATATACTGCTGGTGGGAATGTAAATGGGAGTAGCCACTAGGAAAAGAGTATGGAAGTTCCTCAAAAAATTAAGAATAGAATTACCATATGACTCTGAAATCCTTCTTCTACGTGTATACCCAAAGAATTAGAAAATGTCTATCCAGAAAGATATGCACTCTGATGTTCATAGTAGCTTTATTCACAGTGGCCAAGATATGCAAATGACCAAAGTATCCTTTGATAGATGACTGAATAAAGAAGATGTGGTACATATATACAATGGGATATTACTCAGCCATAAGAAAAGATGAAATACTGCCATTTGCGACATGGATAGATCTTGAGATAATCATATTAAGCAAAATAAGTTAGACAGAAAAATTTGAGAACCATATGATTATATTCATATGTGGGATATGAAAGCAACAAATGAACAAGACAAACAGAGACTCATGGACACGGACAACAGTTTAGTTGTTACCAGAGAAAAAGAATGAAGGAGGGAGGTAGATAAATATAAAAGGGGTCAAATATATGGTGACAGAAATCGATTTGACTTTGGGTGGTGAATGTGCAATGCAATATACAGATGATGTATTATTATATTGAATTGTACACTTGAAACCTACATAATTTTAATAACCAATATTACTGTAAAAATTTAATAAAAAATGAAAAAATACATCTAATCTCTTTCTCTGTCTGACTTATTTCACTTAGCATAATACACTCATTCCAAATGGTAAGATTTAATTCATTTTTATGGCTGAATAATATTCCATTGTATATAATTTCACTTATATGTGAAATCTAAAGAACAAAATACACAAACAAAACAGAAACAGACTCATAGATACAGAGAATAAATTGAGGGTTGCTAGATGGAAGGGGGTTTAGGGGATAGGTGAAAAATATGAAGGGATTAAGAAGTACAAACTGGTAGTTACAAAATTGTCACACAAATATGAAGTACAGCATAAGGAATATAGCCAGTAATATTGTAATAACTATATAGTGTCAGGTAGATATTAGACTTATTGAAGGATCACAATAAATTATATAAATGTGGAACCACAATACTGTACTCCTGAAATTAATATAATATTAAACATCAACTGTAATTGAGAAAATTTTTAAAAACTAATCTAATTTGCTATTGATTTTAACTTTTTCCTCAAATCAGAACTGTTGATTAGAATCAGAGAGACAATTTGTTTTACTTTCTTGTTAAATATGTCATTTGCAGTTAGTTATATTTCAGAAGTAAAAATTCCTAAAAGCAAGACGTCTGCAGGTCCAACATATTGGATCATCAGTTCTTAACTGAGAGATTGGCTTTCTCCCTCTAGTGTTTAAACTCATTCATCTTTCACTTTTTAAATTTAATCTATGTGATAATGTGATATGTCAGGCTCTAAAGTCAGAGACTGCCTAAATTTAAATCCTAGCTTCTCTATTTCTTAACTGTATGACCTTAGACAAGTTACTCAAACTCCCTGGATACTCAATTTACCCATTCTACTGGGATATTCTGAATTTGAAAAAGGATCTTATATCTGTAAAGCATCTGATAGAGTAACTGACATCTAGTGCTTAATATAAGTTAGCTATTACTGTCAATGTGTGCCATGAGAATGGAACTGCTGAATTCTATTACCCCATGAATGACTTGGAAAGTCAGATATATACCTTAGTCTGAAATAGAAGTTATAAACACTTATGATTATTACCTTTTCTTTTATTCTCTTTTTTTATGTATCAATACTTCATTCTTTATTTTTTGGTAAAATATGTATAATACTGATCTTCTTAATCATTTGTAAGTGTGCAGTTCAGTGGAATTAAGTGCATTCATAGTATTGTGTATCATTACTATATGTACCTAAAACTTTTTCATCATCCCCAATGTAAACTCTATACCCGTGAAATAATAACTCTTCTTTTCTACCTTTGCCCAACCCATGGCAACCTCTATTCTACTTTCTATCTCTGTGAATTGCTTCTTCTAGGTACCCCATAGAAATGAATTCATATAATATTTTTCTTTCTGTGTCTAGATTATTTCACTAAGCATAATGTTTTCAAGGTTCATTCATTTTGTAGCATATAGTATATATATGTGCATATATACACACATATCACATCTTTATATATGTGTGTATATATATATATATATATATATATCTCACTTCTTTGTATTCCATTGTGTGTGCATAGATATAGATATAGATGATATAGATATAGATCACATCTTTTTATCCATTTATCTGTCAGTGGAGACTTATGTTGTTTTTATATATTAGCTATTGTAAATAATGCTCCAATGAGCATAGGGATACATATATCTTTACAAATTGGTGTTTATAGACTTCAAATACATACCCAGAAAATGAATTGCTGGATCATGTGGTAGTTCTATTCTTAATTTTTAAATGAACCTCCATACTGTTTTCTATAATGTCTGCACAATTAACAATCCCACCAACATTATACAAGAGCCTTTTTTCACTTTCTTTTCAACATATGATATTTATTGTATTTTTGATAATAGTCATTCTAACAAGTGTGATTTGATATCTGATTGTGGTTTTGATTTTCAGCTCCCAA
This sequence comes from Macroglossus sobrinus, assembly GCA_004027375.1. Taxonomy (NCBI): domain Eukaryota; kingdom Metazoa; phylum Chordata; class Mammalia; order Chiroptera; family Pteropodidae; genus Macroglossus; species Macroglossus sobrinus. Next base: position 512,567 of record PVKZ01000857.1, on the reverse strand, counting down.
ATAAGTAGTAATAGAGAACATCTTTTCATGTGCCTATTGGCCATCTGTTTATCTTACTTGAAAAAAAGTGTTTATTCAGATCCTCTGGCCATTTTTAAATCAGATTGTTTGCTTTTTTATTATTGAGTTGTACATGTTCTTCATATATTTTGTATATTAAACTCTTATTGAAAGTATCATTTGCAAATATCTTCTCCCATTTGGTTGGTTGCCTTTTTGTCTTGTTGATATTTATTCACTGTGCATAAACTTTATAGTTGGATTTAGTGCCATTTATTTATTCTTTTCCGTTGTGTTTCTTGCCTTTGGAGTCAAGTTCAAAAAAATACTTATGAGAACAATGTCTAGAAGCTTAGTGCCTACATTTTCTTTTATGTAATTTATTGTTTTGCATCTTACATTCAAATATCTAATTAATTTTGAGTTAATTTGTGTGTATAGTATAAGATAGTGGTCTACTTTCATTCTATTGCATATGGCTGTCCAACTTTCCCAACACAATTTATTGAAGACATTTTCCTTTTCCAATTGTATGTTCTTGGCTCCTTTGTCATAAATTAACTGCCCATATATGTGTTAGTTTATTTCTGGACTTTCAATTCTGTTCCATTTATCCGTGTGTCTGTTTTTCTGCCAAAACCATACTGTTTTGTTTACTGTACATTAGTACTATAGTTTGAAATCGGGGAGTGTGATACAGGTCCTTAATCCAATTTGAGTTAATGTTGTTGTGTGGTGATAGACAACAGTCTAGTTTCATTCTTTTGCAGGTGGCTTTCCAGTTTTCCCAGCACCATTTATTGAAGAAGCTTTCTTTTACCACTGTACGTTTTTGGCTTTTTGGTCAAAATTTATTTGCCATATCAATATGCATTTACTTCTGAACTCTATTTTGTTCCACTGGTTTGTGTGTCTATTTTGCTGTCATTATCATGCTGTTTTGATTACTGTTACTTTGTAGTATAAGAAGTCAGGCAGCGTGATGCCTCCAACCTTGTTCTTTTTTCACAGGATGGCTTTGGCAATTCAGGGTCTTTTGTGTTCCATACAAATCTGATGATTTTTGTTCTATTTCTTTAAAAACTGCCAATTGGATTTTGATAAGGATTGCATTAAATCTGTATAATGCTTTAGGTAATATGTTCACTTTAACTATGTTGACTCTTGCAATCCATGAACATGGAATATCTTTCCATTTCTTTGTATCTTCTTTGATTTCTTTTAATAGGTTTTATAATTTTCATTATATAGGTCCTTCACATATTTTGTTAAATTTATTCCTATATATTTTATTCTTTTTGTTGCTATTGCAAAAGGAATTATTTTTCCATTTCTTTTTCTGACACTTCATTATTCGAGTATAGGAAAGCTATGGATTTTTGAACATTGATTTTTGTATCCAGAGACTTTCCTCTATGTTCATATTATTTCTAATAGTGTTCTTGTGGAGTCTTTAGGGTTTTGTATAGAGAGAACCATGTCATCCACAAATAGTAACAGTTTGACTTCTTTGTTTTCTATTTAAATGTCTTTTATATCTTTCTCTTGCCTGATTGCAACTGCTAGGACCTCCAATGTGATATTGAATAACAGTGGCAAGAGTGGACAGCCTTGCCTTGTTCCTGATCTTAGGAGGAAGGTTTTTAGTTTTTCAACATTAATTATAATGTTGGCTGAGGGCTTGTCATATATGACCTTTATTATGTTAAGATATTTTCCTTTTATATCAGTTGTGTTAAGTGTTTTGATCATAAATGGGTGCAGTATCTTGTCAAAGGCTTTTTCTGCATTCATTGATATGATCATATGATTTTTATTTTTTAATTTGTTTATGTGGTGTATCACATTAATAGAGTTGTGTATGTTGAACCATCCCTGTGCCCCTGGGATGAAGCCCACTTGATCATGGTGTATAATCTGTATTTTGTTCGCTGGTATCTTATTTAGGATTTTTGTATCTGTGTTCGTGAGAGATATTGGTCTGTAGTTTTCTTTAATTGTGATATTTTTACCAGGTTTTGGTATCAGAGTAATATTGGCCTCATAAAATGAGTTGGGAAGTAATGCCTCATATTTGATTTTTTTGGAGGATTTTGAGGAGAATAGGTATTAAATCTTCTTTAATGTTTGATAGAATTCACTAGTGAAGCCATCTTGTCCTAGACTTTTACTTCTTGGTAAGTTTTTGAGGATCATTTCAATTTCCATACTGCTGATTGGTCTATTTAGATTTTTCAGTTCTTCTTGATTCAGTCTAGGAAGGTTGTATTTTTCTAAATACTGGCCCATTTCTTCTCGGTTATTAAATTTGGTGTTATATACTTTTTCATAGTATTTTTGCATGATTCTTTGTATTTCTGCCGTGTCTGCTGCAATTTCCCTTCTTTCATCTTTGATTTTGTTTGAGTCCTTTCTCTTTTTTCTTTATTGAGTCTAGCCAAGAGTTTTTCAATTTTATTAACCTTCTCAAAGAACCTACTCTTTGTTGCATTTATTTTTCCCATTGTTTTTTGTTTTGTTTTCAATTTCATTTATTTCTGCTCTAATTTTGCTTATTTTTTTTTCCTTTTGCTGACTTCAGGCTTTATTTGTTCTTTCTTTTCTAGTGTTCTAAGATGAAGAGTTAGGTTGTTTATTTCGGCTTTTTTTTTTTTTTTGGACATAAATCTGTAATGACATGAACTTTCCTTTTATGACCCCTTTTACCATATCCCAAAAGTTTAGATATGTCTTACTATCATTATCCTTTGTTTCTGTGTATCTATTGATTTTGCTTTTTATTTCTTCTCTGACCCAATTATTCCTCAGTAGCATGTTGTTTAATTTCCATGTATTTGTGGTTCTTCCTTATTTTTTTTTCCGCAGTTGATCCCTAGTTTCAAAGTATTATGATCAGAGAATATGATTGGTATGATTTGAACCTTCTTATATTTGTTGAGGCTATCTCTGTGTCCCAGTATGCAGTCAGTCTTTGAGAGTGTTCCATGTGCACTAGAGAAGAATGTATAAGCAGCTGTTTGGGGATGAAAGGCTCTCAAATGTCACTTATGTCCAGTTGGTCTGATGTGTCATTTAAGGATGTTATTTCCATAAGGAAATAATGATTTTCTGTTTGGATGATCTGTGTATATCCAACAGTGGGTTATTTAGATCTCCTACCATAATAGTGTTTTGATCTGTTTCTCCCTTTATTTATTTTAGTAATTGCTTTACATATTTGGGGCTCCCTAATTGGGAGCATAGATATTAATAAGTGTATGTCTTGTTGGTGCGTGATTTCCTTTATCATAATGAAGTGTCGCTCAGTACCTTTATTTACCTTTTTTATTTTGAAATCTATTTCATCTAATATTAGTACCACTACTCCTTCTTTTCTAAGAATGCCATTTGCTTGAAATATTATTTTCCACTCTTTCATACTGAGTCAATATTTGTCTTTGGAACTCAGATGTGTCTTGGAGGAAGCATATGATTGGATTTTGTTTTTTGATCCAATCTCCAACTCTTATTTTTTTATTGGTGAGATAAGTCCATTTACATTTAGGATGATTACTGAACTATGAGGTCTGTTTATAGCCATTTTATGTTTTGCTTTCTGAAAGCTTGGTGTTTCCATTGCTTTCTTGTTCTTGTGTTTCCGTTTTTTTTTATTTTGGTTGACTTTTGTTGGTTTTACCTCTGGCTCTTCTTTTATGTCATATACTTCACTTCTGAATCTTTGGTGTGTGGTTACCATTACGAATATGTAAAAGATAGTATAATGTATATATATTCTTATTCCTTCTGTGTGTGTGTGTGTGTGTGCGTGTGTGTATGTGTGTGTGTGTATACAGTCATCCATTTTCTTCTATTTGTGCCTTATCTCCATTTCTGTTTGCAAATATGGATCTTTGATTCCTCCCCTTTTCAGTCATTGTGATCTCAACTTGTCCCTATGTATGCTGAATGTTCATTACTATCTTACTATAGCAAATCTCTTATTATTTAAGCTTATAACGCCCTGTTCTTAGTAAGGGTTGCACTCCTCTGCTTCTATTTGCCTGATAGTCACTTTACTCTAAATTATGTATTTTTTTGTTTTGTTTTGTTATATTGTTTTAGGTGAGCTGACCTTTTCAGTATTTTCTGTAGTGCAGGTCTCATAGTGGAGAATCCTCTCAATTTTTGTATGTCTGGAAAGGTCTTAATTTCTCCTTCATATCTAAAGGAGAGCTTAGCTGGATACATTATTCTAGGCAGATAGTTCCTTTCACTTAATAGTTTAAGTACTTGATTCAATTTTTTTCTGGCTTGTAAGGTTTGCAGTAAGAAGTCCAATGATAATCTAATGGGTTTTCCTTTATAAGTTACCGTGTTCTTTTCCCTGGCTGTCCTGAGACTTCTGTCTTAGTCATTTATTTTTGATAACTTTAATGTGTCTCGGTGAAGGCCTTTTTTGGTTGAGATAATTTGGTGTTTGATTGACTTCTTGAATTCCAAGCTCCAGCTCATTCCTTAGATTTGGAAAATTTTTGTCAACTATTTATCTGACAATGCTTTCTAGTCCCTTCTTCTTTTCCCCACCTTTGTTAATTCCCATTATTTTTATGTTTCTTCTTCTGATGGTATCAACTAGTTCTTATATTTCTTTCATTATTTTTCATTCTTCGGTTTCTCTCTTCTTCCTTCTGTGTTATTCTAGATTTCTGTCTTTGATATCACTGATTCTTTCCTCTATTTGGTCAACTCTATTTACCCAGCTTGCTATTTCATTTTTCAACTCTTGCTGTGTGTTCTTCATATCCTGAAGTTCTATTTAGTTCTTTTTGAGAATTTCAGTCACCTTGCTTTGCTCATCTAGTTTTTTTTCAATTTCTGAAATTGTTGATTTGAGGTGTTTTAGATCTCATTGAGTTCTTTCAGAAGTACTATCCTGAATTCTCTGTCATTTGAGTCACATATTTTATACCTGTAAGCTTATTTTCTGGAGATTTTTCTCTTTCTTTCTGAGATGGCTTGTCACCTTAGTTGTTTAATGAACAAATAAGGTGTTTAATTAACTATTTCTGCACCTTGGCATTAATGGAAGTGTCTTCTGTTGTTTTTTTTTCAGAAAGAAGATTTATTATATAAAGGTCTCTCTTCAGCCTGCTGCAAAGAAGGTACTTTTCTTTTGGTTTCCAATAGGTACTGTCTAAGCCTCTTAGATCTCTGCCTTATATAAAGCCTAAATGTTTTTTGTATTTTCTTGTAGATATTTAGCCACACTTCTTCTCTCAGTTTTAGTCCCTGTCTGTGTTAGCAACAATTTCAGTAGCATTTGCTCAGATTTTCTTGGGGCCACACAGTGATTGTTCTTGGAGCGTATTGGGGGACTGGCTCTCTGGTTTGGGAGTTGTAGTCTGCAGCTCAGACTCAGATTTGTACCCGGGGCTGGTAAAAATCAACCGTTATTTCTCTGTGGTCCTGTCCTACTTCTCTGCTTTCTGCCCTGATGTCTGGGCCTTGCTGCCAGCTGCTAGAAGTTTCAGTACTCCAAGCAAGCAGATCAAGGATGTTGCTGCACCTTCACCTCTTCCCCTCCTCCTGCAAGGAGCTCCTGCAGCTGTGAGAGGCAGTTCTTTATTTCTCCAATTTCACCATCCAACACCCGGGGTTCTGACCTCTGGTAGCTCTTATGTGCAAATCCCACTTTCAGACGTGTTGGTGTGCAGTTTGCGTATTTTTGTTGAGTTGTAGGTGTTTAGCTAATTGTTGTTTTAAGGGGAGATACCTGAGGACATCTCTCACTCTGCCATGTTTCCCACTTCCGAACCAAATCCTTTGTATTTTTATATGAATTTTAGGATTAAATTGTAAATGTCCATAGAATAGACCACTGGAATTTTGATAGGTATCACATTGAATCTACAAGATTAATTTAGGGATGGTAAAAATAGTAATACTGAGTCTTTCAATATATAAACAAATTATATTCCTTCATTTATTTAGGCCTTTAATTTTTCTCAGCAACACTTTGTTGTTTTGATCTTGTATTCTGCAAATTTGCTAAATTCATTTATTTGTCCATTTTTTTCAGAGCGTGACTTATCTCCATTCTCCTTTGTGAATTTGGATTTTTGATTCCTCCCCTTTTCAGTCTTTGTTGTCTCAACTTGTCCCTATGTATGCTGAATGTTCATTACTACCTTACTATAGCAAATCTCTTATTATTGTTTAAGCTTATAATGGCCCATTTTTAGTAAGGGTTGCACTCCTCTACTTCTGTCTACCTGCTAGTCACTTTGCTCTTAGTTATGAATTTTTTTTGTCATTTTGTTTTAGGTGAGTTGACCCCTTTCAGTATTTCCTGTAATGCAGGCCTCATACTGGTGAATTCTGTCAATTATTGTATGTCTGGAAAGGTTTTTATTTCTCCTTAGTATCTAAAGATGAGCTTATCTGGATACATTATTCGTTGCTGTTAGTCTCTTTCAATTAATAGTTTGAATATTTGATTCCACTCCTTTCTGGCTTGTTAGGTTTGTACTGAGAAGTCCAATGATAATCTAATGGGTTTTCCTTTATAAGTTACTATCTTCTTTTCCCTGACTGCCCTGATAATTCTTTTTTATCATTGTTCTTTCATAATTTTAATACAATGTGTTTTTGAAATGACCTTTTTGGGTTGAGATAATTGGGAGTTCTGTTGACTTTTTTAATTCAAAGCTGCAGCTCATTTATTAGATTTGGGAAATTCTCATCAACTTTTTGTCTGAAAATGCTTTCTAATCCATGCTCCTTTTGCTCCCTTTCGAGAATATCCATTATTCTTATGTTTCCTCTCCTGATGGTATCCTCTAGTTCTTGTATTTCTCTTTCATTATTTTTTATTCTTTGGTTTGTCTCATCATCCTTCTGATTATTTCTACATTTCTGTCTTTGATATCACTGATCCTTTCCTCTATTTGGTAAACCCTATTTCCCAAGCTTGCTATTTCATTTTTCATCTCTTGCAGTGTGTTCTTTATCTCCAGACATTTTATTCTGTTCTTTTTGAGTGTTTAAATCTCCTTGCTAAGGAACTCATTCTGCTCATCCAGTTATTTTTTCAATTCCTGAAATTGATAATATGAATCATTTTGGATCTCAATGAGTTTTTTTCAGAAGTACCATCCTGCATTCTCTGTCATTTAAGTCACATATTTCTATATCTGTGAACATATTTTCTAGAGATTTTCCTCTTCTTTCTGAGATGCTTTTTCACCTTGGTTGTTCATGGTGTTTAATGGACTATTTCTCCACCTGGGCAATAATGGAAGTGCATTCTGCTTTTTATCCAGAAAGAAGATTTATTGTATAAAGGTTTCTCTTTAGCCTGTTGCAAAGAAGGTGTTTTTGTTTTAGTTTCCAGTAGGTGGCATCTAAGCCTCTTGGATCCCTGCTTTATATAAAGCCTTAATAATGCCTATTTTTTTCTTATAGATGTTTAATCACGCTCGCTACCTTCAGTCTAAGTCCCTGTCATTGGTAGGAACAGTTTTGGTAGTGTTTGTTCATATTCCCCTTGAGCTCCATAGTGTTTGATCTTGGAGGATATGGGGTATTGGCCCCCTGAGTTTGGGATGGGGGCTGCAGCTCAGCCTTGGTTTTACAACTGCAGCTGTTGAAAATCAGTGTCATTTCTCTGCCATCCCCACTTCTCTGCTTTCTGCCCTTATGCCTATGCCCTGCCACCAGGGCAGGTGCATTGAGCTCACAGCTCTCCCAGGCAGAGGTGTTTTGGAAACTTGCCACACCTTCTCTCCTTCCCCTCCTCCTGCTAGGAGCTCCAGCTTAGAGAGGCAGCTTCTTTGTTTCTCCCAGTCCACCGCCCGACACCCGGTATCCTGACCTGTGGTATCTCTTATGTGCACATCCCATGCTCAGATGTGTTAGTGTGTAGTTTGGGTGTTTTTTGTTGAGTTTTAGATGTTCAGCCTATTGTGGTTTCAAGGGGAGAGATTTTGGAACATCTTTCACTTTGCCATATTTCTCCAAACTCTTGATTTGCCTTGTTTTACTTAATTCCTTTCTTTGATGGTTCTTTTATACTATTCTCCAAATCTTTCCCATTATCCACCTACTTCCCATCTTCAAAGATACATACAGACAATGAATGAGTGAAGTATTAGGTAGTCACGGAAGTTGTAACTAAGCATTCCTGCCTTCTTGGCATGTCTTAGAGTAATGGCTTCTAGAATGATTGTTCTCTTTTATGCTTTCTTTCAGCATTTTCCTCTTTTTTATGCTTTTCCTCCAAGCATATTTCACAGAGAGCCAGTTCAATCTCTTTACTTCACAAAAAGAGATCATCAATAATGATTAGCCATGAAATCAAAACTTATGAAAGGCTTGTCCCTGGACAGAAACCTAAAACAACCTCTGAACTTCTTAAGATTATAATTCCTCTAGTCATTAGATTAAGGCTGGGGACTTGGAAATACCACACTATTAAGACTACAAGGAAAGAATTGTTTAAAGGAAAAGATCAATAAAGGGAATTATTGCTAGGTGGAAGAGTGATGAGGTATTACTCATTGAAGAAGGAAACAGATTTCATAGATAAATTATAAGTGTAGCTTTTGGTTTCTATATTTATTCTTTGTGTAATTGGGTTCATTTATACAAATGGCATCCAATCTAGCTGTCCCCTTCTCAGCAACTCCTGAAATCTACCTAACTCTAGGATGGGATGCTGTAACTACTTCCACAAAAGGGAAGATGAAATAAGAAAGTATTTTTCTAGGGGACTAATGACATTTTGGTAGGAAAGTCTTTGGCCATATGATATCATGAGGCAATAATAATATTTAAAATTAATGAAGGATATTCTATGTATGAGGCAGTTACAGTGCTTCCCCTTTATAAATCACTTTTTATACCCATTGTTCAAATGTTGAAATTGAGGCCAGAACTGTTAAGTAACTCCCTTCCATCTAACCTTCTTATCTCCCTTATCTTGCACTACTTTTTCTTTTCTCCCCAGCACTTTTCACTCTTGAACATAGTATAAGATGTGTTACATTTATTGTATATTATCTATTTCCCCTACTAGAATGCAAGCTTTATGAAGGCAGGGATCTGTACTATTTTATTCATTGAGGTATCCAAAATTCTTAAAATAAATAAATAATCTCATTTAATATTTGCTGAATGAATAACTTGCTCAAGGTCACACAACTTTGTAATAGCAGAGTGCAGATATGAACCCACCCAAATTTCAGTGTCCACTCTCTCTACTATACTATTTATCTAAAACTTGTGAATTATCCATCAATTTATGATATTGCATAAAATATGATGCTCTCCACACTGCTCTTACAAACGATAGACCATTGTGGCCTATATAGAGAGAGGTCTGTGGAGTCTTCTGCATCATTGTCAAGGGATTTTTCTAGGGGAACTCTCAGCCTGCATCAAGCCTCTGTGGGCTCAATTTAGCCCAGCTTATGCACTCTATGTTCATTCTTGGTAAAGCATGGTGATATCATAAGGCTTGTGCATTTTCTTTTGAGTCTTGGCTGCAGCTGACCCCAGAGAAAATGATTTTTTTGTTTGATACAGCTGCAACCTTTTGGTGTCCATTTCTTCCACAGTCTCATTCCCTTTTCCTGAGTGACAAGAACTCTAAGAAGAGCAAAAGTCAGAGGAAGTTCAATTGTGGATTTCATTCAGAAATGGAAATGCTCTACAGAATCCCTTCAGAAGTCTCTTTCTGTAGTGAGTTAATTTTAGGCTAGTAGCCAAGTAAACAGGCTTGGTTGAGATGGCAGCTGAAAGAGCCATCTTTTAGTGTCTGGGTCAGCTCATCATCTGAACCAGTTTTCCAGTTTATGCCTTCATAGGAAGTACAGTATGATTAATGATCCTTTTTTTCCACTTGCACTTTTAAGAAGCATAAAAGAAGGGATGGTAGTGCTTTTAAATTAGAACAAATATGCCTGATATTTTGTTCTTTCTCCCATTGTCATTATCTAAACATCAGATAACCACCCCCTTTATTTGCCTGACCCCTACAAACAATTTCCTAACATTTTTTCAGAATAAGAGGTACTTCTCAGGGGAGCAGAGTGACAGATGTTCATATAACAATTTTCAGGGTCTTAAGGCATATGACATGCCCTATAGCAAAGATGGAATGGAATATCATAACCTTATTTGCAGAAAGAAAATTAGTCAAGATGATTCCATGTGTTGAGTCCATACTCACCAGGGCATGATTAATGTAGCTTGCTCCCTCCATTAGATTATGAGACTCTCAAGTCTCATTAACAGTCTGTATTATTAGTCGGCACCCTTTCTAGTGCTCAGCAAATGTATTTTTTCTTTTATTTTTCGGAAAATAATTTTTCCTCATTTCATTGGAATATAATTGACATATAACCTTGTGTGAGTTAAAGGTGCACATGATGATTTGATACACGTATATATTGTGAAATGATTACCACAATAAAATCAATGAACACATCCACCACCTCACATAGATACAATTTTTGTGTGGGTGTAGTGAGAACTTTTAAGATCTATTCTCTTAGCAAATTTCAAGTACACAATACAATACAATATTACTAACTGTAGTCACTATGCTGTATTACATATCCAGAATTTATTCATCTTATAACTGGAAGTGTGTACTCACTGACCACCTTCACTCATTTTCCCCACCCTTCTGCCCCTGACAACCACTAGTAGAGGAAGACTGGCATTAATTCTTTTAAAAATATTTGGTAAAATTCACCAGTGAAATCATCTGGTTCTGAACTTTTCTTTTTTGGGGGAAGTTTTAGATTACTGTTTCAGTCTCCTTACTCATGTTCACATTTTCTTTTTCCTTATGATTGAGACTTGGTAAATTGTATATTCCTAGGAGTTCCTCTGCTTCTAGGTTGCCCAATTTATTGGTGTATCATTTTCACTGTAGTCTCTTATGATCCTTTGTATTAATAGTGTCTCATATGCTCCTTAAATTATTTTTATAGTCTTGGCATCTTATCTCTTGCCATTCTGATTGTGTGTCCTCTAGATAGAGTATTTGATCCTTTTCTTTATTCACTTTTTTTATTCCATTTAATATACTTCTCATATCAGATAATGTGTTCTTCATTTCAGACTGGTTCCCTTTTATAATTTCCATTTCCAATTTTATGCTTTTTATCTCTTTGTTGATTTTATCTACACTTCCCAAAAGTTCATTGAGCATCTTTATAACTAGTGTTTTGATCTCTGCATCTGATAGATTACTTGACTCCATTATATCTGTATCTCTGTTCTGTTCTCTTATATGATTTCTGCTTCTTTGTCTTCCCATTTTAGCTGCCTTTCTATGTCTGTTTCTATATACTAAGCAAAACTCCTAAGTCTCCCGCTCTTATTAGTGTGGATTTATGAAGTAGGTGTCCTGTGGCACAGTCCTGAGAGGGGCTCAGCTGCAGGCCAGATTTAGCCCTCTGGGGCCACCTGTTAAGATTCAGCAAGCAATCCACAGATGTTGTGCTTATAGTTGCCTCAAAAGGCCACACCAGAAACTGAGGCCAGCTGACTTTAGTGTGAGTCTAGGCGCTGCTAAGCAAAGAGCACCTAACTTGCTGAGAATTTATCTGGATATGGCTTGGGAGGGGTTGCGAGTTGGGGGAGGCGGGATTTCAGGGAATCTTCTGGGCAGAGAGACCTCTGCTATCCAGTTTGATGACTTCACGGCTCTGGCTGCACTGTATCCAGCACACTGGTATGGGGTGGGGCTCAATGGATGCCACTGGCACTTCTGTACAGAGTGAGTCTTGCCTTGGCTCTCACTCTGACAATGTCTCCTTGTAAGTCCCTGGTGCCCCTTGCATGCAGCCAAATGGGCACTGGTGCTCAGAGCAAGCAGGGCTGTCACCATGAAAATTCGCTCGTGGATGCGGCCCCTTTAAGAGGTTTCTGCCACCGCTGCTGTTGACTCTGCCTCCATCTCAGCTGCTTCAGAGCAGGCAGCCCCATGTCCTCACCACTTCCTACTTTCTGCTGTTGTGGGGTGATTTCTTGGATTCTTCCCTAGTTATATGGCTTGTTCTTCAAGATTTCAGGTGCTTTTTCCTTGTTGCTGCTCTTTGTTTCTGTAACAATTTTGATTTGGTCACCAGAAAGATGAACAGAGCCTTTATCATCTATGCCATTTTTTTTACTGGCCTCATTTTTCTTTTGATTTGTTCTTTGATCCATTGGTTGTTGAGGGTTGTGTTGTTTAATTTCTACATGTTTATGAATTTTATAGCTTTCCCCCTATTTATTTCTATCAATAAATATTTTTTAAATGAGAGGATATTTCTCTTGACTATGATATCTTTCTGTCAGAATCACTGCTAATAGTCAGGCCTTAAGTAATTTTCTTTTTCAAAATCTTTATTTCTCCAATTTTAAAAATGGATAAAATACACTATTAGAGGAGTGGTTCAAATCTAGTTTATGGACAATGGTGTAGAGTAGAAACATGATGATTGTGGAGTGTAATAGACTCTGGCACCTACCAGTGCAGTGTCATTCCTTGCACACAATGTTTACGCTCTCTGAACCTCAGCTTTTACAAATGGAAAACAGGAAAAAATAATTTTTACTTTGTGGTGTTTGGTGGAAGATGAGATGAGAGCATGCATACAAAGTTCCCACACTGCCTGTTATTTGTGTTCTATTTAATAAATCTTAGTGATTTTTATAATTGTCATTGACTGATTTTAGTTTTATAGTTTTATGATGAATGGTGCCTCGGCAAACACCAAACTCAGGTAGACTTAATCTGGCTTTGGAAAAGACAGAAAACTGTTTATCTTAATCTTAACTTGTCTCATTCTTAACCCAGCCAAAGCACAACTTAAAGTTCCCATGGCTCTCACCATCTTGCTTCTCCCATCCTCTGCTTTTTAGTAAATTGAAACTTTTTTTAATTGATTAGGCTAAAAACATTAGAGTCATCATTATGCAATAAGTGTATTAGTAAAATCTGTTAGCTCTAATCTTATAAAACAGAATATCTTAAATCCAAACACTTATTACAACCTCCAACCTACCACTTCTGGTCTGCATTACAACTGTGAATCCCCTAGCATATTGTAATAGACTTTTATATAATATTTTTAAATTTTTTAAATTGTAGTTAGCATATAATGTTATATTAGTTTCAGGTGTACACACAGTGATTAGATATCTATATAACTCTCAAAGTGATCACCCCAATAAATCTAGTAGCCATCTGTTACCATACATAGCCATTACAATATTACTGACTATAATCATCATACTGTTCTTTATATCTCCATGACTATTTTGTAACTACCAATTTGTACTTCTTAATCCTTTCCCCCTGTTTCATCAACCCCCAAATCCCCCTCCCATCTGGTAACCCTCAAAATATTCCCTATATCTATGAGTCTTTCTGCTTTATTGTTGTTATTTATTCTTAGGTTCCACATATACATGAAATCATATGGCATTTGCCTTTCTCTATCTGATTTAATCCACTCAGCATGATACCCTATAGGTCCATCAAGAATTTTTTTTCTCATCTCTTTAATTTTAGTCTTTGTGTGACTTTTAATCTGAAGTGAGTCTCTTATAGCCAGCATATGTAAGGGTCTTGTTTTCTTATCCATTCAGCTACCCTATCTTTTGATTGGAGCATTTAATTCTTTATTATTGGAAGTACTTGTTGATAGATATATAATTATTGCCATTCTTTATTCATATTTTTGACACATATTTTTTTCTCCTTTTTAAAGAAGTCCCTCCATTATTTCCTGTAATACTGGCTCGGTGGTGATGAACTCCTTTAGATTTTTCTTGTCTGGGAAGCTCTTTATCTGTCCTTCAATTCTACATGATAGCTTTCCTAGGCAGAATAATTTTGGTCGTAGGTCCTTGCTTTTCATCACTTTGAATATATTGTGGCAATTCCTTCTGACCTGCAGGTTTCTGTTGAGAAATTGGCTGACAGTCTTATGGAAGCTCCCTTCTAGGTAAGTAATTGTTTTCTCTTGCTGCTTTTAAGATTCTCTCTTTGAATTTAACCTTTTGCATTTTAATTATGATTTGTCTTGGTGTGGACCTCTTTGGGTTCATCTTATTTAGGACTATATGACCTTCCTGTGGTTGTATGTTGTGTTTGCTACAGATTCACTGTTCCAGGGTAAGGGGCACAAGACTCGAGCAGTTGGAAGAAAGTGTGGGGAGATTTAGGCAATTGCAACATAGCTCTTTATTCCAGTAAGGGCACAACCCGCACCTCACAGAGTGGTAGTGTTATCCAGAAAGGCTATGGCACCCCCTGCATGGTGGCAGTGCCTTTTATACACAGGTTAAACAATAGTAGCACACTGCCAGATGATGGGAGCCCACACATGCATACTGAACACATGGATACATAAGGAGGGAAGTACTCAATTTTCATCCATTTGGAAGTTATCTATGAGTACGGGCAGGAGCCTAATTACAGTTATCTTTCTTTCTCCACACATACGTCTGTTTATCTCACCAGGTTAGGAAAGTTTTCCATCATTATTTCTCCAAATAGGTTTTCAAATTCTTGCTCTCTTTATTCTTCTTCTGGTACCTTTATGATATGAATTGGGTGTCCTTTGCTAGTGCATCCTTGAAATCGCTGATTTGATCCTCCACTTCATCCAATGTGTTGAGTCCCTCTAATGCACTCTTCATCTCAGATATTATATTCTTCTTTTCTGACTGGCTCCCTTTAATGTTTTCCATTTCTATTTTATTTTTACTATGTCTTTGTTAAAGTTCTCACTGAGTTCATCTTCTCTTCCCCTAAGATTATTGAGCATCTTTATGACCAGTGTTTTGAACTCTGCATCTGGTAGGTTGCTTGTTTCTATTTAGCTTTTTTTCTGTAACTCTATTCTGTTCTTTCTTGTGGAACATGTTTCTTTGTCTCTTTCTTTTGGCTGCCTCCCTGTGTCTGTTTCTATATATTAGGTAGGGCTCTCAAGTCTCCTGGTCTTAGTAGAATGGCTTTATGTAGTAGATGTCCTGTGGGGCTCAGTGATATAGTCCTCTCTGGTTACCTGAGCATGGTACTCAATGTGTGCCCCCTCTGTGGATTGTGTGTGCCCTCCTGTTACAGTTAAGTCTTTGCCTCTATACATTGATGGGAGGAATTGACCCTTGGGCTGATTGCTTATAAGGATTGGCCAGTGAGGGGATGACCTTAGGGAGCAGGATTCACTTTAGCAGGGCTCTAGCGCCTGTCTAATTTGTTCTTTGGGTGTGTCTTCCTCAGTTGCAGCTCTGGGTGGTGTTCTGGCTCCAGTTGAAGGAGGCCACTGGGTGTTCTGGCCCAAAGGCCTCCTGAGAGGGACCCAGCTGCAGGTCAAGTTTAGCCACAGTGTGGGCACTTCTGGGGCCACCTGGTAAGAGTCACCAAGCAATCCACAGATGGCTGCCACCTATACTGGGCTTATAGGTGCCTCAAGAGGCCAAGCCAGGAACTGAGGCTGCTGCTGCTAGTACCAAGTTTGGGGTTGCTCAGCAAGAGGTATGGGACACATGAAGGCAAGATGTTGCTCCTTTGGGTTTTGTGAGCTTTTGAGATGTTTTAAGAAATTCTGCAGCATGAGCCAAGACAGGCCATTTGTATGGAATGAAACACTGGAGGCAGCTTGGGTGTATCTACATGTTGGGAGAGTTGAAATCTCAGGGAATCACCTGGGTGGAGCAAACTGTGTTATCCAGATTGATGAAGACTCAGATAGGGCAGCTGCCTGTGTCTGCATGCTGGTAGTGGGGAGGGCTCAATAAAGGAACAATGGATATGGCCAGCACTCTTGTCTGGAAGAAAGCTGCCCCTCCAGTTCTCGCCCTGAAGCCCGACAACTCAGTATCTCCCTGTATGTCCCTGGATTTCCTTGAACAGCTGCCCCTGAGCAGTTCAGAGTAAGTGAGTATGTCAGTGAGTAAGTCTGGGCATGGGCCCTTTATGAGGAATTTTTGCAACTACCACAGCCCTCTGTCTCACTCAGCCACAATCTCTGCTGGTTTTTTACAGCCAGAGGTTGTGGGGAATTCTTTCCTAGCCATAGAACCCTGGGATGGGGAGCCTAGTGTTGGGCCTAGACAATTTGCTTCTTGGGGTGGGGGCTCTGCAGCCAAGATAACCCTCCTGATTCTTGGCCATCACTCATGGTTATGGGTCCAAGCAATTTTGCATCTCTGCTCCTCCCACCAGTTTCAAGGTGACCTCTTATGTATGTTATAAGTTATAGGACTTCTGTTCAGCCAGATATCAGGCAACTTCTAGTGATAGTTGCTCTGTAATTTCATTATAATTTTGGCGTGGTTTCGAGGGGAGCCATGCACAATGTCCAGCTTCTACACCATCTTGACTGTTCTCCTTTGTAATAGCCTCTTAACTAGTCCTTTCTATTCTATCTTTGCCCCTAAAAATGTATTCCTTATATATCAGCCAGAGTGATACTACAATAGCCTAAATCAGATAAGGTCAGTCTTCTGCCCAAAACTCTCCAATGGCTTTCCATCTCACTCAAACTGAAAGCCAAAGTCGTTAACCTGGCATATAAGAAACTTATGATTTTGCTTCTATTCCCACTCTGAACCCATATCCTACCCACTCTTCCCATTTATTTACTCAGTTCAAGCCACAGGAACATTAAACTTGCTATTACTTCTACTTGAAATATTCCTTATTGCAATATCCAAGTGGCTTGTGATTTTGTTTTATTTTCATACTTCTGTTTAAATTTTACCTCCCTAGAGAGTCCCATGTAAAGTAGTAACACTCTCTCTAGCACACCCCATTCCTATGACCCTCTCCTTTTTTTCTATGATTTTTATTTATCTGTTTATTGTTTATTTCCCCTGACTAAAATTTAACCTCCATAAGGGACATTGTCTTTTTTTTCTCTATTCCCCAAATCTGAACAAATGACCGAACAATTTAAGGAGTGCTTGTTATATTAAAAACAGTATATCAACCACCAGGGCTGCAGATAACACTTGAACTCTAATCTTGAGTTCACAAAATAAGGTAAGATGAAGGCCCTCAAAGAAATAATATTAACCAACTTCAGAAAAATGGCAGAGTAAAAGACATCTTCAGATCTCTTCCCTTGAAACAACAATAAGCTGAACATCTAAAACTCAACAAAAAACACCCAAACTGCACACCAACACATTTGAGCATGGGATCTGTGCATAAGAGCTACAGTAGGTCAAAACCCCAGGCGTTGGTCAGTGTACTGGGAGAAACACAGGAGCTGCCTCTCACAGGTGGAGCTCTGAGGAGAAGGAGGGAGTGGGAAGAAGGTGCAATGAGTTCCCAGAACAGTCCTACCTGAGAGAACAGTGAGCTCCATGCAACCAGAGACAAGGCACAGTCATCAGGACAGAAAGGAGGAAAGCGGGAATGGCATAGGAACAACAGTTGATTTTTACCAACTGTGGTAGCAAAACTGAGGCTGAACTGGAGCCTGCATGCCCCAACCCAGAAGACACCTCCCCCTACATCCTTCGAGACCAAACAGTGTGGAGCCCCAGGGGAATCTGAGTAAACTTTACTGAACCTGTTGCCAACATTGACAGGGACTGAGACTGAGGGTAGTGACCGTGATGAAACATCTAAAAGAGAAAATAAAGACATTATTATGGCTTTATATAAATCAAGAATCCCAGAGGCTTAGACAACACCTACTGGATACCAAAAGAAAAGTGACTTCTTTGCAACAGGCTAAAGGAAAACCTTTATATAATAAAACTTCTTTCTAGAAAAAAAGCAGAATACACTTCCATTAATGCTCAGGTGTAGAAATAGTCCATTAAACACCATGAACAATCAAGGTGATAAGGCATCACAGAAGGAAAAAAATTAACAGAAAATAAGCTTACAGACATAGAAATATGCAATTTAAATGACAAAGAATTCAGGATGGTACTTCTGAAAATACTCAATGAGATCTGAAACAACTCAAATCAACAATTTCAGGAATTGAAACAACTAGATGAGCAGAGCAAGGAGACTAAAACTCTCAAAAAGAAGCAAATGCAACTTCTGGAGATGAAGAACATACTGCAAGAGTTGAAAATTTAATAACTTAAAAGAAAGGTACCACTACTTAGAAAAAAATACAATCTTTCCAGAATGAATCAAGAACTGGAAAATCTAAATAGACTGATCAACAGTATGGAAATTGAAACAATTATCAAAAACCTACAAAAAGTAAAAGTCCAGAAGCATATTCACTGTCTTTACCAGTGAATTCTACCAAACTTTCAAAGAATTTTTAATACCTATTCTTCACAAATTCTTCAAAAAATTAGAAGGGTAGATAATACTGCCTAACTCCTTTTATGAGGCTAATATTGCTCTGATACAAAAACCTGGTAAAGATAGCAAAAAAAAAAAAGAAAATTACAGACCAATATCTCTCATGAGCACAAGTGCAAAAACCCTAAGATAGTAACGAACCAACTACAGCAACATATTAAAAAGATTGTACACCACAATAAGTTGGCTTCATTCCAAAGACACAGGGAAGGTTAAAAATATGCTAATCAATTAATGTGAATAACCATATAAACAAATTTTAAAATAATAATCATATGATCATATCAATACATATAGAAAAAGCCTTCAACAAGATACAGCATCCATTTATGATCAAAACAATTAAGAAAATCAGCATAGAAAGAAAGTACTTTGTCATAATAAAGGACATATATGACAAACCCTCTGCCAACATTATACTTAATGGTGAAAAACTAAAAAGCCTCCCTCTAAGATCAGGAACAAGGCAACGCTGTCCACTACACCACTGTTATTCAATATAACATTGAAGGTCCTAGCAAGTGCAATCAGGCAAGAGAAAGATAAAAGGCATCTGAATAGGAAATGAAGAAGTAAAACTCTCATTATTTGCACATGAAATGATTCTCTATATAGAAAACCCTAAAGACTCAACAATGACACTACTAAAAACAATAAGCAAATACAGTACAATTTCTATGTACAAAATCAATGTTTAAAAATCCATAGCATTCCTATACTCTAATAATGTCAGAAAAATAAACGGAAAAAATAATTCCTTTTGCAATTGTACTAAAAAGAATAAAATACCTAGGAATAAATTTAACAAAACATGTGAAGGACCTATATAATGAAAACTACAAGACCCTATTAAAAGAAATCAAAGAAGATACAAAGAAATGGAAAGATATTCTGTGTTCCTGGATTGGAAGAATCAACATAGTTAAAATGACCTTATTACCTAAAGCATTATACAATTTTAATGCAATCCCCATCAAAATCCCATCAGAATTTCATAACAACATGGAACAAAAAGTCATCCAATTTGTATGGATGCACAAAAGACCCTGAATTGCCAAAGCCATACTGAGAGAAAAAGAATGAGGCTGGAGGCATCACTCTGCCCAACTTTAAATTATATTAGAAACCAATAAAATCAGAATTGTAAGTTAAGAAGGAAACCCATATTTATATGGGCAAATAATTTTCTACAGAAAAGCCAAAAAACATACAGTGGAGAAAGGAAAGCCTCTTCAATAAATGGTGCTGGGAAAACTGGAAAGCCACCTGCAAAAGAATGAAACTAGATTGTTATCTATCACCACACACCAAAATTAACTCCAAATGGATTAAAGATCTGAATATAAGACCTGAAACAATAAAATGCATAGAAGAAAATGTAGGAACTAAATTCAAGGACCTTGGACTTAAAGAGGATTTTATGAATTTGACCTCAAAAGCAAGGAGAGTAAAAGCAAAAATAAATGAATGGGATTACATCAAATTAAAAAGCTTCTGTTAAGCAAAAGAAATTGTCAACAAGGTAAAGAGAGAACCATCCAAATTGGAAAATATACTTGCAAGTAACACCTCTGATAAGGGCCTAATATCCAAAATATACAAAGAACTCAGATAACTCAATAATGATTAAAAAAAAAAAAGCAAATGATCCAATCAAAAATTGGGCAGAATACCTGAACAGACATTTCTTCCAAAAGGACATACAAATGGCCAACAAATATATGAAAAGGTGCTCAACTTCACTAGCTATTAGGGAAATGCAGATCAAAACAACAGTGAGATACCATCTCACCCCTTAAGAATAGCTATAATTAATAGGATAAGTAATAACAAATGTCGGAGAGGATGCAGATAAAAAGGAACCCTCATACACTGCTGGTGTGACTGCAAATTTGTACAGCCACTATAGAAAACAATATGGAGGTTCCTCAAAAAACTAAGAATTGATCTACCATATGATCCAGCAATCCCTCTACTGGGTATTTACCCCAAAGACTTGAAAACCTATATCCAAAAAGATATTTTCACACTGATATTTATAGCAGCCTGCCTCATTCACAGTGGCCAGGATATGGAAGCAACCTGAGTATCCTATGATAGATGATTGGCTAAAGAAGCTGTGGTACATATATACAATGGAATATTACTCATCCTTAAGAAGGGATGAAATACTGCCTTTTTGTGACAACATGTTTGAACCTTGAGCTAATCATGTAAGCAAAATAAGCTGGATGGAAAACATTGGAAATCTTGTGATTTTGCTTATATGTGGGATAGAAACCTAAAAGCTGCAAATGAACAGGACAAACAAACAGACTCGTGGACATGGACTATAGAGTACTGTTACCAGAGGATAGTGGATATTGTAGGAGAGGGGAGGTAGATGGTGTAAAGGGGGTCAAATATAGGGGGTTAAGGGAAGGATGAAGTGGTTAAAAGGGATCAAATATATGGTAGCTGAAGGAACCTGGACTTTGGGTGGTAAACACAATAATATAGACAGATGTCAAAGTATAATGTTCACCTGAAAATTGTGTAATTGTATTAACCAATGTTACCTTAATAAACTTTAAAAAAAAAGAAATCTTACCATTTGCAATGACATCTATGGACCTAAAAGTTATTATGCTGAGTGAAATAAGTCAGACAGAAAAAGATAAGTACCATATGATTTCACTTATATGTGGAATCTAAGGAACAAAAAGAACAAACTAATTAAAAACAGACTCACAAATATAGTAGGCAATTTGGTGATGGATAGAGGGGAGGGAGCTTCAGGGACTGGGAGAATGTGGTGAAGGGTTAAGGAAGTACAAATTAGTAGTTAATATTTGGTCACGGGAATGGGGAGCATGGCAGAGAGATTGCAGTTAGCATTAATATGATGGCTATATGAAGAGTCACAGGAAGGAGGGAGCAATTGGGTTGACCATTTTATGAACTATATAGATGTCTAACCAATGTACTGTACACTTGAAACTAATTTAAATAAATAAAAAGATATTTGCACACCAAGGTTCATAGCAGCATTATTCATAGTGGTCAGGATATGGAAGCAACCAAATGTCCTATGATAGATGATGGCTAAAGAAGCTGTGATACATATATACAATGGAATATTACTCAGCCATAAGAAGAAGTGAAATACTGCCATTTACGACAACATGGATGGACCATGAGATAATCTTGCTAAGTGAAATAAAGCAGTCATAAAAAGTTGAAAACCACATGATATCATTTATATATGGAATATAAATCTAAAAGCAACAAACAAATAGGACAAACATACATACTCATGAACATTGACAATAGACTAGTGGTTACCAGATGGTAGAGGATAGGGGGAGAGGGGAGGTAGACGGGGTAAAGGAGGTCAAATATGTGGTGACAGAAAGAAATTTAACTATGGGAGGTGAACACAAAGTGTAAATATATATGTATGCCTTACTGTTAAAGTGTACAGCTGAAACTTATTGAATTTCATTACCAATGTCACCATTAAATAAATAAATAAATAAATAAATAAATAAATAAATAATTTGAATAAAGTTATAAAAAGAATTAATATAAATACAGAATTCCTATTATAATATTAAGTACTATAATAAATATCTTTACCAGATACTATAGTAGTTTAGATGGAGCTTAACTGCATGGAGGATGACAAGAAAGTCTTCATCAGAAGGTAATGCTAGAACTAGAATTTGATCTTAATATTAAGGATGAATATTCTTCAAACAAATGAGAGACTAAGGGTGGTGGTGGGAGGGATGCACTGAGGAGGCATTCCAGATGAAAGGAAGAGCAAGTACAATGACATAGAGATGTAAAATAAAAGAGTGGGGGCTATATATAAAGAGAGAAAAAAATAAAGATAAATTGGAGAAACACTTCAGAATAGGGTATTGAGTATACATGGTGGGGAAGGGTGATTCTCGCTCATTTTTCTCAAGGAATTTAACTTTTCTCAGCCCATCCAAAGGGTAGAGGGAATAAGAAAAGTATGAAATGTGCCGTTTCATTCACTGGGGAGGATCTCTGATAGACTGGAGGAGCTACTCATGCTTTGAGTTATTTTAATTATATACCTCAGGCCTGGATTATGTTCCTTGTGTCAGCATATCTCCTAATTCACATAAGGAACAGAACAATAGAAAACATATTGCTAGAATCAAACGGTGCAATCAACCAGATTTGGGTAAAATTGTCAAGATATCCTTTCTCTAGAGCTTTGATGAGTAAATCTATTACTTAATTACTTTGAGAGTACCTTTGCTTGTCCATAAAAGATCTTAATCCCAACCTCAACAGATGATAGAGGAAAATACAAATTTATTTCCATATCTGACATAATATGAAGAGCTTTTGTTTTGCTTTATTTTTTCATCAATGAGTTAGCATTTATTTGTTTGCTACTTTTGAGGGCTTTGCACCGATCTACAAGCCAAACTAATCTCTCTGGTAATATACCAAATGGGATCAAAATTAGGTCATTTGTCTAATTGTATTCAGTCTTGGATGTGAAGGTTTTATTACATTGACAAATCAGGTCAGAAATATAAAGCAAAACAAACCCAAATTCACAGTGCAGTTTATGTGAAAATACAGCTAATGAGAGAATTGAATTTAGTGTCATATTTTAAAGAGTTGTGAACTTCTCAAATACCCTTCGTTGAACAAATATGAATTGACAGCTATGTGTAAGGCAGTGTCATGAGAGAGAAAAGAAATAAATTACTAGATATACAGTTTTTAAAAACCTTATGCTACATTATATATTGGAGTGGGTTAAAAGGGGTGCCATTGATAGTTGAGCAGTGAAGATGATTCACCTATGTTACTGAGGTCTAATTAGTTATAATATCCAAATGTATCTTTCTAAATCTCTGTCATATTCATCTTTTTCCTGTTCTTCAATGTTCATGCTTGAACTAGTACAACTGTCTCATAAGTAGTTTCTGTGCCTCCAGTTTGACCTGATCCAACATATGCCTGAAGGTCTCTGAGTAATGTCATTTCCTTATGTTACTTTCATGTTTTCTATTAATTGTTACCATGAATCTGTGTAATCTGTGACTTCTATAACCTTCCATAAATAGATCATCCTAAAGCAAACTCTCCTTCTGGTCTAGCTGCTTTCTTCCCTCTCCCAGGTACAAAGTCTGCTCCTTTCTGTTCACACAAATTGCTTTAGCTAGAATCTTCACAATAACCAGCAACAGTAGTTGCAGATCCATGGTGGTGAAGATAATGAAATAAGAGATAAGGTGATAGAGTAGAATACAAAATTGTAGACACGTCTGACATGGTGTATCAGCATTCAGTCTCCAGGGTTAAATTGCTCAGGTTTGACTTTTAGCCTAGTCCAAGATGTGTGAAGTTGGGAAAATTATTTAATTCCCCTGTGCCTCAATCACCTGGCATGTAAGAGACAATAATAATATACACCTACCTTAGAGATTTGTTGTGAGCATTAAATGAGGTCATATAGGTAAAAACTCTTAGAACAGTTAGCTCTTGGCTCATAGTAATGCACAATATGTGATGATGATGAGGATGATCATGTAGACATGTTTATTTTTCTATCTTTGTACACTTGTAAGTTAGATTTCTAGCCATGACAATGCTGAGTAGGATGGTATTCACATTTTAAAATTCAATAAAAGTGCTGTACCAGTTTACATACTCACCAACTGAGCATACAATTTCTGCTGCTTCACATTCTTGCTAATACAGAGTATTATCAATTTTGTAAAAATTGCCAACCTGAGAGGCTAAAAAAACAATCATTATTGTTTAATTGGCATTTGTTTGACAATTATGATTAAGCTTCAGGCCATCTATACTTTTCTGTGAATTGCCTGTTTGCATCCTTGCCCATTTTTTGTGGAGGTGGAGGGTGTATTATATTAGGTAGGAATTATCTTTGTTATTCTTAGACAAATAACCAGTTGACCCAGTGCCATTTATTAAGCAATCCATCTTTTTCAAATTAAGTTTAAATGCCTTTGCATTTATCAAATTCTACATCTTCATATATATGTCTATTTTTTAACTATAATATTCTGCATTAGTTTATCGAATTATATGCCATTACCACAGTTTTTACTTCTGTAATGTATAATTTTTGACATTTAGTATAATGAGACTATTCAACTTCTATTGCAATTATATTAATTGTATAGCTTAACTGGGGGAAAACTGATAAACTGATAATTTGAGGACAGTATCAAGTTCTAATGTTGCTTGATAAATATTATGTGGTGATGCCTTCACTGCTACCTGATGATGGTGAAAATGACCAAAGGTCTCATTCTTCTCTCAATCTGCAAATTTAAGCAAAAATTCCATGCCATGTCTTCACCTCTCAAGTATCCTATGTTTTCAGCTAAAATAGATGGCTTACTTTGCCTTAAACACCTTGTGCAAGTCAACGTTTCTCTGCCCTTGCCTTATGCTACTTCTTTTATGTGGACTATCCCTCCTTTCTTTTCCTGCAAATTTGTATTTATCCTTTAAAGCTTACTTCAATTTATCCCTTCTATGTTATGCCTTCTCTACTAGGCACATAACTTTCTGATGCAGCCTGTAAAATAAACCGTTAAACTATCCTTTTGTTTGTTATTTTTAACTATAGGCATTTCCCTCACCATTCCACTGAAAATATTCTTGTCAAGGTCACCAATGACCTCCAAGTTACCAAACCTACTAATAAATTTTCAGTCCTCATTTTACTAAAAGTTATCTGTAGGAAATGATAGCTTTAATCACTTCTTCTGGAAAAACTTCCTTTCGTACATCTTCTATGTTCCTATGTTCTCCTGGTTTTCTTCCTAGGTCTCTGGCTTTTCCTTTTAGTCTCCTTTTCTTAATCTTTCTTATTTTACCCACCTCTAAACTTTAGAGTGCTACAAGACTCAGTCTTCAGAGCTCTTCTCTATATACACTCACTTTTTAGGCGCTGTCATTCAGTTCCATGACTTCACATATCATCTGTATGCAAATGATTCCTAAATCTAACCATCTACTTAATATCTTTACTTGCTAGGCATCTCACACTTAATGTATCCAAAACATAACTCTTGTTTTTCTCCCCTCATTACCAAACCTGCTTAATCTGCTGTCTTACATATTTCCAGTGATGACTATTCTTTTATTTGAAGAGGCCCCAACCTTGAAGTAATCTCCTGGAAGTCTCTTTAACACTCTATATATATCCTATCTACAACAAATCACATTATTTCTGCCTTCAAATTCCAATGTTTTTAGTACCTCTCATTGTTCCTTTATATAAGTCATCATCATCTTTCACCTGGATTTATAAAATAACTGACTTAGTGGTTTTCTTGCTTGCCCTGGTCTAAAAGAACCCTTTTAAAATATGGGTTATCACTCCTCTTTTTGAAATCTTCCAATGGTTTCCCATCTCATGCAGTGTAAAGAATAAAGAGTTTACCATGGCCTCTAAGATCTTATACACTTTATCCCTCTGCAACCTTTCTGAACTCATCTGCTGCCACTCTTCCCTTTGCTGTTTGCACTTCAGCCACATTGGCCTCCTTGCTATTCCTAAAATGTGCCAGACATAACTCTCACCTCAGGGACTTAACATTGACTTTTTTCCTTGCTTAAAAGTTTTCCCTCCAGATCTTCCTATGTCTTATTTCATTATTTCCCTCAGGTCTCTGCTCAAATGTGGCTTTTATAAAACGGACTTTTTTTTTTTTTTATCAAAGTAGCAACCCTTATCCATTCACTGTTTTTTAACTTGCTTACACTTAACTCTGTCCAACTGTATATATCTGTTTGTGTTTATTATCTGTCTCCTTACCTTGAATGTAAGCAATACAAGGACAGAAATTTATCTTTCTTGTTCACTGAGATATCACCCAGGGTCAGAATAGTGCCTGGAACATAGTAGATATTCAATAAACAGCTTATTGATATAGAAATGAATGCATAAATTAATTAATAGTGTGCATGAGACACCATCATTTCATCCCAACCCCCTCTCATATCCCAGATCTTAATTCCATTACTAGGTTTTACCTCATCCCTTATCAGTCTTCACTTCCTGACATTCTTGACCCTATGGGGTAAGTCCTAGTGATGGAATAAGAGTAATAGATGTATGTTATGTGCATCATTTGAAAATAAAACAGGAAGAAATAAAGACATTTTGAGAGATTCTTTTAGGACTTCTGGACAAGAAGGCAGAGTAGATAGACTTTGTGATTGCCTCTTCCCACAATCATATCAAAATCACAACTGAATTATAGAACAATCATCACTGAGAAACACCTGAAGACTAGCTGAACAGAATTCTTATAACTAAGGACATAAAGAGAAGCCACGTCAAGATTGGTAGGAGGGGCAGAGATGCTGGATGTGCAGGTCACATACCTACCATGTGGTGATTAAAAATCAAGAGGGATATCTCCATTGTTGAGCTCCCCCTTGAGGAGCAAGGGTTCCCCACACTGGACTCCCTAGCCAGCGACACCAGTGACAGGAGGAGGAGTGCCCATAACATCTGTCTGTGAAAAACAGAAGGAATTACATCTCAGAAAGATAAAGGGCTACAGATGACTGACATGTGCTGCTCTTAAATGGCCAGCACACAAACTCACTCAGTCTAAGTTCAACTGTAGGGGCAGCAGCTCAAAAAGTGCCAGGGACATACAAGGAGCAACTAAATTGACTAACTTCAGGGTGAGAGCTGGAAGGGCAGAGGTTAGAGCAACTCTCTCCTGGATGGAAGCTCAGGGAAGGCGCCATTGTTCCTTTGTGGAGCACTCCCCCTCATCCAGCAAGTGGGCACCAAATCTGTATTCTCCATTAACCTGGCTAACCTTGCTCTACGTTTCTCTAGAGGTCAGTCCTGGAACTAATGGGTAGAAAGCTCAAAGAGTCATATTTCAGTTTAACATAATAACAAAAATGTATACAGTGCTTACTCTTTGCCATGTACTGTTGTAACCATAATGCATGTACATGTATTAAGTTACATAATCCCCTCAATATCCTATGAGGTAGGTACTATTATAATTCCTATTTTACAAATGAGGACATTGAGGCCCAAATATGTTGAATAACTTATCCAAGGTCACTCTGCTATAAGGGATTGAAGCTAATTTCACTCCCAGACATTGTGGCTCTAAATTATTCCATTCTACAAACTTTTATTAGGTATTTGTCATAACAAGCACTGTGCTCAGAGCTAAAAGTATAAAAATGATTGAACTACTAATGATTGAACTCCTGACTTCAAGGAACTGACAGTTGAATGAATGGGACTGCCATAAAAAGATAGATGTACTATAAGGTCATGAACCCTATGAGAGAAATATATCAGAGTGCTATAAGGGCTGAAAGAGAGTACCTTAGCCAAAACTGGAGGTTCAAGGAAAACTTCCTATAGAAGTGTGTTCATCTAGGCTTGGTAGAAAACTTCCATCTTTACTAACATTTCTTCCATGGGCACTATGTATTTAGTGATTTGGGAGTTAGACCCTCCTCTAAACCAAAGTGTCTAATAAAAGAACCCCTGTGTTGGAAGGAGAATTGGATTTGATAATTGTTTATTAAAGTTAAATTATTTATATTTTATTTTTTATGATTTAGACCATATCTGAGTATCACCTGTACCATTATTTATTTAATATACTTCCTTACATAAACTGACTTACTTTACTAAAAAAATCATTGAAAATAGCACTACCATAAATAAAAAGCAAGTTTTACTCTTTATAAATAGAATGCAACCATGAAAATAGATGCATACTATTAGAAAGTATCTATGTACAACCTAAGAGAATTCTTCATATTACTATTGGTATGTATACTACATGTTGAGAAACAGTGGATGAAATAATCTCTTTGGGCCCCTCCTACAGCAACATTCTGTGCTTGTGGGAATAACTCTTGCCTCCAGTGTGTGCCTTCAATGTTTTTTTTTTAAGCATATTGGTATATATTATTTTTACCTGTTCACATAGTCCTGATTGCTTCAGCTGTGTGTTTATACCCTGTAAACAGGTGTATTTGCCTATATCTCTTCCCAGATCAAATAATTTATCTTACTTTAGGACTGAATTACTACGCCAATCTGCCTGCCTTACTCTTTTAAATTTACTGCTAGTTTTACTTGAGAAGGTAATGTCCTGTCATTGTGGCTTCATGGTAGGCTGCTCCAGTATTTGTGATACTCACTTGAGGGGAAAGGACTACAACAATACAGGGCTATTTGGGCAAACAAAGAGCAGAAGAACAAAAGAATAAAGGTGCAGTACTTCAATAGGTGTGTTAGTAGAAAGATTTTAAGAAAGCACCAAAGACATATTCCCTTCCTTCTTTTCTACCTTTTACTTACTGAGAGAAATGATAAGACTACAATGGGCAGAAGGATGAAGATAACCTCCCATTGGATTGGAGGATAATACGAGATGGACACAACTCCTCTGTTAGGAAAGTGAGAGATGCTTGTTGTAATACAAGGATGATAAACATAAGCCTACCTTTGGGGGCTTGCAGGGCCCTGGAGTTTCTCTATATTAGCTCAGTGATAAGTTTCTGTTCTATTTATACATTTCCTTAGACAATCTTGTATATTTATTTGTTTATATGAAAGCAAGAATGCAAGTCTTTTTCTTGTACAGTCAATACATTTTGGGGACCAGTCTAAGGATGTTATTTTCTTGCCGATGAGGCTGAGGCTCCCAGTTTTTCTGATTTGGCTTGGTTATAAAGCTTCTGCCCTCCTCCAGTTTATGGGTGGAGTAGCATCTATGGTCTAAGCTGATATGAAAAATCCATGCATACCCTACCTGCTAGCCCCAACATATACATACAACACACAAAACACACGCACACACTCACACACTCCCCTAGTCGAGCTCCTTGCTCATAAAGTTAGCAGCTAGAGGCACAACTCAACTTGTGGGAGTTAGCAGGCTTGCCACAGTTTACCTGGGGTGGTGTTTTTGGGAATTCAAACTCTAGTCAGCTGCTCTTGGCCCATTGGCCATTCCTAAGCTGAATTCAGTCATGCCTCTGAATGTCTCAAGCAAGAAGTCTAGTTATTTTTATAAGTTGGTTTACTCATTATATACAAGGATGGGGGTTATGGGAAACATGGAGGCATGTTCCCAATATCTGTGCCCAGAAAGAGACTCAATCTAAAGCTAGTAGATTTAGGGCTATCATTGCTAGGAATAATAGTTATTCTTTATTGAGTACTTGATTTGTGCCAAACACTGTGCTTTGTAGGCTATAATCTCAGAAGAGGCAGATTCAGGATTTGGGGGACCTAAAGCTTATACAGTTTGGGAGATCTTCTTTAAGAAAAATGTGTAGTTTGATCCCTCCCAAGTGCTCATTCAAATGAGGGGTCCTGAAGCTCAAGTTTCATTAATTTCACTGTAAAGCCACCTCTGCATCTTATTTAATCTTTCTGACAATTCTGAGAAGTAAGTACTAGCCATATACCTTTAAAAAGGTGAAGAAAATGACTTTACGAGAAGTGAACTCATTTGCCCAAGTTTGCACTGCTTGTAGGCTAAATCATTGTTTTTATCCCACAGTCTCTTTCCAGGCTTTCTTCTCTAAGCCAACTAAATTTACTTCTCCAAAATATCCTTTGCATACAGCAACCTTAGCACTAACCTCTGGGAAGTGTGAGGAACTTAACACTGGTTCAACATTAGCAGAAAGGCAAAAGGTCTGGTCTCCTCCTATAAGGAAGAATATGTCCTTTAAGAAACTGCAGAGCAAAAAGAAAGTGGATTGAGGAGGGAAATTTTGTTCCATTAGATCTGAGAAATTCACTGGTTTCAGCTACATTTTTGTTATTACAGTTACTTAAGGATACAGGCTTCTCTGTTTATATACTGCTTGAATTCGCTCTCTTCCCCAGACCAGCTCTACTCTGCTGGGCCCCTAACTCCCCTTTCTTTCCCTACCCTTCCTCATTTCATCCTGTTTCCCCACCTCCCTTTCAGCCCCAGCTCCCCAAGCCTTCTTTTTGTTGTTATTGTTGATGTTCTACAGGGAGCTGGGAGGGTGAAGTCTGCTTAATGAGGCTTTTCCTGCCCCCCACCTACAGCCCTCACACTGGGCTCCACCCTAGTAGTTTGTCAGCTGGCTTTCATGAAAAGGAGAAGCAGGAGAGTGAAGAAGAGGAAGAGGGAAAGGGAAGACCAGGCATCTTGTGGGCCCTGACATATGGGGTGTCTGTATATTTCTTAGTTGTTCATTAGATTTCATGCTTAATTTAACTCTTAGATGCCTTATCTGATTATTTGGTATATAGAGGAAAACACAGGATACTACTTCAACCAGGGTGTCTCCCTAAGGCTTAGAGTGGGAAAAAAGAAGTTAAAAATATTGTAGATTGCTATTTTTTTTTCTTAAGCCACCTAATACAAAAGAGGATCTGTGGTCCTACCTAGAAAAGGAAGGAAACTGATCACAACTTTTAGTTCTCCATACTTGCTCCCCAACACCCTTTCCTATAACTTATACAATGCCAGCCTTGTGCTGATTAGTGATGTATCAAGAGACAAAGAATATAAATGTCCTGCTTTTGCCATTATCTGTGGTCATAGGGTGCATAGTTCCCTATATGCCATATTTAAGTCCTAATTTGAGACAAAAACCAGTTCTAAAAGACCAAAGGAAAATGTGAACTCATGTACCATGTATGGTGAGCTAAGAGCTCCTTTAGTGGAGCCTCTTAGAGAAGATAGGTGTTCTTGTTATGTAGCAGGTGAGAACAGGGACCCACAGAGTCAAATCAAAGAGAATTGTAAGCCTTTATTAGCTTGCCTGCGACTGACTCTACCACACAGGGTTAGAAGAGATCAGCCCCAAGCTTCCAGAGGAAGCAGTTTATAAAGTTTAAGACCATATCCTGTTGATCTTTCAAGCAAGCAAACAAGCAGATTACAGGAAACAGCAGATTATAGAAAGCAGTTGTTGGCTGCAAAGGTCCCACACAAAGGCAAATGTCCTCAGGGAACTCCTAGATCAAATAGGGCCATAGCAGGCAGTTTCCCCATCTGCATCCCAGTGGTGGTCAATGCCCTCCTGGGGATATCACTTCTCTGTGACTCATTTACTGGAAAGTTTCTTACTTCTACATTCTTATATCTCTCCTTAACAGCTAGCTTGGTTCTTGATATAGCATAAGTGTTCAATACATTTTATTCACTAAATGGATGGAAGAATAGACAGGGAAGAATCTCAGGTTTGTTTTCCTAAATTTCAATAATTTATGTTTTTCAAAAATGGAATTTGCCATTGAAGTCTGTTTTCCTTACAAATAAAGTTGAGGCAGTATTTTTTTTAAAGTAGGGTTTAAAATAAATTAGTAAAGAAAGACTTTTAATAAAAACATACAGTTTAGCTATCTGCAAATTAATAGATTGTCTTGAGAAGCTTTTTTCAGATTGAAAGAGGAACTCATTATGACCTTGAGGCACAACTAGCCTAGAGAGGGAATTCTAGTGTCTACTCTTCAAAAATTTGCTTCAGTTATATGCTCATTTTCATCTGCACACCACAAAAATGCATTTTTTTTACATAAACAGTTCAATGTCTTTTCATGCTTTTAAACCTAAGATAAAACTTTCCAGTGTTGCTGAAAATAGTGTTGGTTGGAGTGGTGGGAATCCTATGTTGAGTAGAACTCCCCACATTTTATACATTGAGGTACTAAAAAGCTCCATGGGATAAAGTGATTTATTTTAAAGAATGTGTAGAGAGTTTTATACTGTCTATATGGTTTCATGTCAATACATGGTACCATTCCTTGTAAGCTGGGCATATGGTAGAAAAATATGATATAGCGAGATAAGACATTCTTCATAAAACCCCTACTACAGAGATATTCTTTTATTCAACAAATACCTGTGCATGTTACTTAATCTCTGTCCCTTAGTTTTCTTATCTGTAAAATGGGGATAGTAATAAAACATACCCATAAGGTTATCATGATTCAATGAGTGTGTGTACACACACACACACATACACACATATATATGGCTTAAAACAGAACTTGGCACATAATTAATGGTCAATTAACTGTTATTGTTGTTAATAATATTAACCTGGCATTCAGTCTATAGAAATGATAACACCTGATGCCTAACCTCAGAGATTTTATAGTCTAGTAGGGGAGAGCAAATATATCAACAAATATGTACTCTGACGTAGAAAAGGGCCCTGGGGAAGCAATGGTCAATTCTGACTGAAGGAATTAAGTGAGGGGAGAAGACCTTAAGTTAAGACCTGTAAGTTTCGGTCTTGAAGGAGTCCTCTCCACCTGAACTTTGCATTCAAGTAGTACTTTGGGGTTTGGGTTGGTTTTCTTAGCTCCAACCTCAGGCCCACTCCTCAAGGATGTGTGGAGTTCAGAGACTGTGTGGAGAGTGGGCTTGGCTGGAACTGAATTGGTAGAGGTGAAAGGAGAACGAGGATCTCCAGCCTTGGACACTTCAGCCCAGCAATCCCACTTTATTTTTAGCTGAGGAAAAGAGCTGCATTGGCAGCAGGAGGAAGATTCTTTTTAGGAAGTCTGCTTTGCTGGCTCCTTGCTGGCTCTGGATTGGGGGTTGGATGCTTGAGAGTTTTGTTTCTCTTGTTTCCAGGGTGGCCCAGCTGAATCTGAATCGACTCCCTCTGCCCTGGCCCCCCTCCCTGGCTTTCCAGCCAGGAGAAAAAGGGGAGGTGGGGGGTCAAGAAAGAGTAGGCGAGAGCAAGAGCGAGCCTTAGGGTACTGTCACACTGGAAGGGGTGTGAGGGTAACAGCTGTCTTGCGATCAGCTGAGGAATATGAGCCTCCTGGAGGACGGCATGAGCTCCGGACGCTCCAGGAGTCCCCAGCTAGTGACATGGGCGGTAAGTGACTCCGGGATTAGAACACACCCACTCCCATCTCCTCCGTCTAGATTCTAACACCTCACTTCTGTTCTTTAGGTTTTACCAGCAAAGGCAGGGCATGAGTGAGTTGGGGAGAAGGGTATACACACTATGTGGAATCAAATTAAACCAAAGAGAAAAAGGACTTTGCTAAAGTTCTGAGCAAAGAGGGGCTAGGAAAAGGAGAAAACCTCCTGGGAGAAATGAAGGAGGCTAAGAATAGATGGCTTTGTCTAATTTAGTCCGCCCGGGCTCTGCACTCTCAGTTCTCCTTAAGCGGTAAGGTTTGTCTTTGACTTAACCCAACCCAGCCAAAGTTGCAGCCATAGAAAGCAGGATTCAGAAGGCCAAAGGTCCCAGGTAATCCTCCAAGCAGTAGTGGGTACCTAGAAAAGCTCCTAAAAGAAAGGAGAAGGGGCGTTGAGTTAAGATTTGAGCCTAAGCTATTAGAGGCACTCAGGGAGCAGTGGGGGAAGCCATGGAGGAAGCTGCTGGGAAGGAGCTGTGTAGGGCGTTCCCACTCTCTACGGAGGGGCGGGGCTTGGTTGGGGGAGGAAGCTTAGGCCCTGCCCTAGCTCCTTATGACATAGACTAGGAGGTTGGTTCCTCTGTAGATGAAAGATGGGTCAAATTACTAGAGTTGCTGGAGTGAATTGAATTGAAATGGTCACTTGAAAGATCTGTCTTTTTGTGGGCTTTTTTTAACTCTTAAGAATTTGGGGGAAATTAAATCACAAAATAAATGTATTCTTTGGAAAAATGATTCTAAACAGATAGTCAGAAGAACAGTCCCTTATTTACTTTGGTATTATCTTCATTGTAAAGAAAAGCACTTATTAAGCACCTGCCTGATGTTACTCAGCCTGATAATAACCGGGCAAAGAGACTAATCTCTTATGTTTGGATTTGAAACTAATGGAAACTACAATAGTTTGGAGTAGCAGACATAACTGCTTTGAAACTAAAAAAAAACATCACTTACTAGCTGTGTGATCCTGGCTATTGCTTTTCTTGTCTAGAAAATGTGGATTAATAATCTTATATCAAAAAATATTTGGGTAGATTAAATACCATTGTGTATGTGACAGAGGCTACCACTACATGTATAATTTAATTTCACTTCCTTTTCCTACTCAGTTTGAGACTCTTCTCTCTGGAACACTGCTGAATTAATGCTTTGCTGTCTTTAAAACACTTTCCAGATGGGGTGAAAGGAGACCTCAGGAGATTGAATTAGCTTGCCAAAAGGCTGAACTTAGAACATGGCTTTTATTTACTTCTGATTTAACATTGTTCCCACTGGACTTTAGCACCTCTGAGACAAAGGGCCTCTAGCCTGCCTTTCCCCCTCATTCTTTGGGCAACTTACACAGGATGATATAACCAACAAAAGGTTTGGACTACAGAAACCAGTGACTCACAAATGACCTCATCCTGTTCTTTAGAATTTTGGGGGGAACACTTAACTTTGAGGGTTGTTAATCCTTAGTGATTATTGGGGACACAGAGAATGAGTTAGAAACTGTCTTTGGATTAGCTTGGACAGGCAGGAAACATAGGAAAGACAGAAATATAAACTTAAAAGTAAAAGTGACAGGAGCATCTAGTTCATCCTCAAAACCAAACTCGATAGTGGCTCCACTTTCAGAGCTCCAGGAAGCTATAGGTCCCTCTTGATTATGCTTCCAGGATACACCAGAAAGAAAATTGAGGGAAAAACATGAACTAGATCATCACCACTACTCTCCTCCCCACTTGCTTCATTCTAGTATATGAATTTCTAAGGTGAGACCCTTGTAGGTACAGCTAATTAAATTCCAATAAGCAAGCTAATAAACCTAGTCATCTTTCATCTCTCTAGGTTGTGTGTGCCTGGTGGTGAGGGAGAACAACCACTTATCCTTTCCCATTCTGTCTGGGGCATTATTATTATTTGACACATTTACATATTTTTCCTTACCTTGAGTCAGTTGTAGTTTATTCTATCACTTAAATTTATAAATAATGAGAAGATTGCCTTTAAATATATAATTCATTTAGCAAATACATTTTGTCAAATACTGTGTGTCAGGCACTGAGAAGATTATTTGAAACTTATTTTCTATTCCTTTACTCTTAAATATCTTTTCCCCACCCATCTAAACCCCAGTCTTCCTTCAAGTCTTATTTTAGTCCTTAGCCCCTATATCAAGCCTTTCTTATTTCCTCAGCTATTCCTTAGAAATTGTACATTACTCTCTGTTCTGCTCATTTGATTCTTATCATAAATGAACTGCCTTGGAATGTACTTATTTTTATGATTTTTTCTTAAAGCAGTATTTATAGTATTACCTACATTATTAATTCCAAATTAAATGTCATTTCTATGAAAACTTCCCTGAACCTTGCATATAGAAATAAACTCTTTTGAGTTTCCATATCACTTCACCTATATTATCTGGAACCTACACTGAACTCTTCCCTATACTGTGGTTATTTGTGTACATATTATACCCACTACCCCTTTTTCAAACAGAAAGTACTTGGGGACATGTCCTTTAATTGTATCTTCAAAGTACTTACCCAGTTAAACTCTGGGTACATATTTTATAGATGATCTTCTAAGATTTAGCTCCAAAATTGTATATTTTTATCAATGAAGGGCAACTTGATTGGAATGGTTGACTTCGATGATCATCTAGTACAATTGGAATCTCATTACTAAGTAGAGTGCAACTGAATAAGTTTGTCTTATCAGGCTCATTAGTTTACCAAAGGTGATGTAAGACCTTGTTTGACTTACTTTCTGATTCTCATATAATATTTGAAATTTGAGTTTTATATCTAAAGTTGGGTTTCTGATGTATTTATTATCCCCAACTTAACTTTATCATTTAGCCTCAGTTCCCTCACCTCGAAAACAATGTGGTAACATGGGGATTTGGGAGATGGGTGAAAATGAAGAGATTAAGATGTACAAATTACCAGTTATAAAAACAGTCATGGGATATAAGATACAGCATAGGGAATATAGTCAATAATATTTTAATAACTCTGTATGGTGTCTTAGATGTGTACTAGACTTATCAAGATGATCACTTTATAAGTTTTATAAATGTCTAATAACTATGTTGTATACCTGAAACTAATATAATATTGCATGTAAACTGTAATTAAAAAATAAAAAGTAAAATGAGATGGTAATTTTTTATTACAAATACTGTGAATAAAACACATTGGACCCAGTGCCTATAAATGGAGGGTCTCATCATTTTTGTTACTTTGAGTAATTTATTTTATTTAAATGTTGCTTGTGTGTTTAGAGAACAGAAAAGTAGGTTAGTGGGACAAGAAACTGGATTTAAATATCTGTAACATGCTAGGTGCTTTGTATTATAAACCTAAAGATATTATCTATTCACTTAGATAAGACAGATATAATGTAGGCAAACCAAACTCTGGCATTATTGAACATTTTAAATTAAGGAGCCATAACCTAACTCTAGAGTCAAATCCAGGAATTTGATACCAATCCAGGTATCAAATAACTAGCATTTTGCCATTTTGTTGTAACCTCAATCTCATCATTTCTAAAATAGAATTTATCATTACCCCTAGATTTTTACCCAACCCTTGATTCAAGACTTCTCTTTTTCAATTCCCTGGTTCTTCAACTTACCATCATCATAATCTTGGTGAAATTATTTAAATGTTACACTTGAGTTTTAATATCTGTGAATTGAGAATAATAGTAGAAACCACCTTAGAGACTTACAGTAAGGAATAAATGTGTTAGTTTTGTAAAGCACTTAGAAGAATGCATGATAGCATATGCATGTGCATGGTGAAATATGGCTGTTGTGGTTCTCATGCTCCATACTCAAAAATCTGGCATTAATTTTTCCTTCTTCCTCAGTTTTCTTATCTACTTAATTGTCAAGGACTGTTTTTTCCCTTTGTCTCTGGAATCAGTTCTTTCGCTTTTTTGTTTTATCTGCCACCACCTTAATTTAGTCCAGAGGTACAATGCATACTGACAAAATACAGCCCACACATGTTTCCCCCCTAAATTGTTAAAACTTTCATTTGAAAATGTATTTTCAGTTTGCTAGGTTGAAACTGAAAGTAACTTGATTCATTATAAAGGTGGAATATTAGAGTAGTGAAGAATGCTCTCTATAAGGTAGTTCCCCAAGATACTTTGCATCTAAACATTTCATTTCTCAAAAAGGGTAACCACAAAAATTGTTCCAGATCCTATCACAAAGTCTCACCAGTCAAATCTCCCTTGGTGGAGTTCTTTGGAGCATTTTTTTTCTGATGATTCCATTTTTAGTTATCTCCCTTTTAAATTAGTCCTCATAACTTTAAATCATAATTGAATACTACAGTGTCTATTATCTTGCAATGTTTGGTTGCTATTGTTTTATGCATAATTTTATCTTACCACATTGACCTAGGATCTCAAATGCCTAAAAGACCCAATACAATGAGAGAAGCATGGCCTATATAAAGGGGGCAATCATTGATCAACTCCAAGTAATTTTTCTCTTGTACCAATATAGATGCCATGTTGTAAAATCTTTTTTAGAAAAGCAAGAAATATAAAACTTTTAAAAGAGAAACCTGCTTTTGTTTTTTTTTAAATGAGTTATTAGCTAAGTTATTTTAATTTTTAACATCACTGTGAGTACCAGGCAAGCATCTATTGTGGGTTACCAGTTTTCTCTATCTGAACTAGACTTCAGATACTCTAAGACAGAAAACCTGGTAGTATCTGATCCTGCCCATACATACGCACAGTGTCTGCTACACACAGTGGCTACTTAGAAGGTTCTCCATAAAGACTTAATTATCATCAATAAATTCTTCTATAAGTGGACTGTAACTTCCAGTAATAATATAACAGTTCTGCTTTCTCCAAATATCTACTATGTGTGCTTTGAAGACAACTATCAGGACAGCCTTCTTTTTTCCTACTTCCATTTTTCTAAATGTAACCATCCAATTTCTTTGGCTTAGCTCCATTTTTTTATTGATTTTTTATTTCTCTAAGTTTCTTTCATTTTTTCTGCATTTCTCTTCTACTTCATTTCCCTTAAAATACAAAATAACAAACAGGATTAATATTCTCAGAAAGGTCTTCACAATGCTGAGCATATACTTAACTTTTGATTATTCAAGATTGATTATCCCCACGCTTTTTTGTTTCTTTCTGTGTTATGAACAATCTAGAATGAACTAGAATGTGAATGTGTGCTATAAATCTAAAATTTTTCTTCTTTTCTAAACTAGTTCAGATATAGACAACGTAGTTCTTCCAGTTTTTTTTGTAGCTACATCCTAGAACCAATATGTAGCCTTGAAAATAAAATAATAATAATTATTAATAATTATTGTTTCTTTCATTAACCTGACATTCTGGGGTCCCATAAATTAGATGGCTTAGGACTCTTCTAGGACCACTTGACTTGGTTCTCCTGAGCCAGGTAGCCCAGTGAGTGGAAAGGACATTTAAGAAAGAAAGTCTCTGCCCTTAAGCCCCTGTTGTACTAAGCATGGACAAGGACTACTCTGTTGTTGTACATTCTTTTTGGTTGCAGCAGTGGCACCGTGTTTCATTTATTGGAGGAGAATGTTGCATGAATTAATGATATAAAGTAATTAAGTGGATTGCATTAAATTTTACATCATGCTGTAGAGCAATGAGACTGCACTCTTGCAGTTCTTTGTCCTTTTTCTAAATTGATGCCTCAAGATTATGCTGAAGCTCTGTATTCCTAGAGATTTTGTCTGATGATGAGCATTGCAATTAGTGGGAATCTTTTAATATTCTTTGCAAATATTCAATAGTACAGCTGACTGCTAAAGTATGAAAACATCCCTATTATTATTATTTTCAACATAATCAAACTAATCAAAATAGTTGCAATTACTTTAAGGGAGAAAAAGAGCTTTGGCACTGGATATCATCCCTGGGTTCAAATCCCACTAATTTACCAGCTGTGTGACCATAGAATTAATCTCTCTGAGCCTGTTTGCTCATATGTATAATCATGAGTAATTAGCAGTAGTGCCTACCTCACAGGAATGTTCCAGTTGAAATGCCATGAGAATGAAATGACATGATATCTGGGATTTGCCTAAAAATAGCCATTGAGGTCAAGGGGAAGTAGGTTGGAGGTACAGATGAAACAAGATTTTTCATGAGCTGAATATTGTTGAAGCTGGGAATAAGTACATGAGAGGTCATCTTTACTTTTGTATGCATTTAAAATCATGCATAATAAAAAGCTGGTTTTTTTCAGTGTTGTAGGAGTGAGGCTCAAGTTTACCTAATGGTTTGTGGAGAACCTAATTGACCTTCTTGATACCAGCCTCACAGATTAACTAGAAACTTAGAAAAGTATTATATATCTTCCATCTATATACTTATCATAGAAGTATGTATCATAGAATGTTATAACTAGAAGAGACCTGAAAAGGCCTAAGTAGATTACTCACAATGACACAGCTAGATAACAGGGGAGCCTGTACTAGAACTCAGATCTTCCAGATCCTAGCTAAAAGATTTTCTCATTGTTTCACAATGCCTTGTTTAACTTATTTGTTTGTTTGTTTTAATATTAGTTCTATCTGTGGCACTTTTAATATTGGTTCTATCATTTTACTGTATGCAAGATTAATTATTGTTTAAAAATAAATTTACCTAGTTTCATTCTTTTTCATGTTGCTTTGCAGTTTTTCCAGCACCATTTATTGAGGAGGCTTTCCTTTCTCCATTGTATGATTTTGGCTCCTTTGTAAAAAATTATTTGCCCATATATGTGTGGGTTTATTCTGGGCTCTTTATTCTGTTGCATTGGTCAGTGTGCCTTTTTTTCTGCCAATACCATACTGTTTTGACTAGACTGCTATATGCCACCATACACAAAAATTAACTCAAAATGGATCAAAGATCTAAATTTAAACCTGAAACAATAAAACACATAGAAGAAAACATAGGTACCAAACTTATGGACCTTGGTCTTAGAGAGGATTTTATGAATCTGACTTCAAAGGCAAAAGAAGTAAGAGTAAAAATAAACAAATGGGACTGTTTCAAACTAAGAAGCTTCTGCACAGTAAAAGAAGCCATCAACAAATCAAAAAAGCAACCGACTGAATGGGAGAAGATATTTGCAAGCAATATCTCTAATAAGGGGTTAATATGCAAAATATATAAAGAACTTATACAATTCAGCAACAACAATCCAATTAGAAAAGGGCAGAGGACCTGAACAGATGTTTCTCACAATAAAACATACAAATGGCCAACAAATATGAAATGATGTTCAACTTCACTGGCTATTAGTGAAATGCAAATCAAAATAATGAGATATCACCTTACCACGTATTGAATGGCCATCATCAACAGGGCAAGTAATAACAAGTGTTGGAGAGGTTGTGGGGAAAAGGAACCTCACACACCATTGATAGGAATGTAAATTGGAACAGCCATTGTGGGAAACAGTGTAGAGTTTCCTCAAAAATTAAGGATAACATTACCATATGACCCAGCAATCCTTCTTCTGGATATCTACCCCAAAATTTTGAAAACATTTATTTGTGAAAATATATATATCCCCCTATGTTCATTGCGGCATTAATTGTGGCCAAGACAGAAATGACCAAAGTGTCCTTTGATAGATGATTGGATAAAGATGTGGTACATATATACAATGGAATACTACTCAGCCATAAGATGAAATACTGCCATTTGCAACAACATGGATGGATTTTGAGAATATCTAAGCAAAATAAGTCAGATGGAAAAAGTCAAGAACCGTATAATTTCACTTATGTGGAATATAAAACTGAAAGCAACAAATAAATAAAACAAACAAACAGAAAACTCATAGACACAGACAATAGTATGGGGTTACCAGAGGCAAGGGAGCTTAGGGAGAGGTAGATAAAGGTAAAGGGGGTCAGAAATATGGTAAGGGAAGAAGAGTTGATTTTGGATGGTGAATACACAATGCAATATACAGATGCTGTATTATAGAATTGTGCTCTTGAAACCTATATAATTTTATTAACCAGTGTCACCCCAACAATTTAATAATATTTATAAAAGGAAAACAATAAATTTATCTTTTTGATGGGGGTACATTCAAGTGACTCATTCTAGAAATCTGAGGTTATATTTATATAACATTTTTAAATTTGTTCTTTCAATAGATCCTCACAATGATACTGTGAGGTAAGTGAGCAGAAGTTATTTCCACTTTCTGCATTAAATGATGAGACTTGTCCAAAGTTATTCAATGATTTAATGATTAAATTAGAACTGATAGTCAGGTCTACAGTTCACTGAACCTCAAACCTCCTTGTATTACTAGGTTTAGATTTTTATAATCATTCCCTTTAACTTTCATCTTTTCCAGAATGAGTAATATTAATCTCTAGCACATTCTAAAGAATTTTTCTTCCATGTATATTTATTTTCTTTTTATGGAAAAGAAAGTGGGGCTTAACATCAGCATCTGAGGGAAAACAAAGTGTCTGAAAGCACTGAAGGCTATGTGGGTGATTCTGTAGAACATGAACTTGTGGGAGAATGAAGATAAATGTATCAAAAATTATAAGATAGGTAGTGTTTTATGAATGGGTTTGCATTTTTAAAATGTGATATATTTTTATGTACTTTATTTTTGGATGTTCTGACAAAAGTAATTCTAAAAACTTAGAGAGTTCACATTTACAGCACATAAAATTTTTTTTACATGTGTCATGATGATTTTCCTAGCAACCATTTGAGGGGGCAGGGCTAGGCTGATGTGTCTCCATTTTGCAGATGAGAGGCATAGAAAAGACAAATGACTTGCCTAGGGTTAGCTCTCTTCTGGTGTTTCTTGTTACTTTATCTTTTTTATTACCTCACACTACTTCACTACTTCAAGCTTAGCTTGTTATTATAGTAATGACGCAATATTCAATTTCATTGTTTTATTATCATTTACACATAGTATTCTCTGTCAATCTTCACTTATTTCTGTGGTAATGTGTTTTCTCTTCTTAAATGTATGTTCTTTTTAGCATTCCAGTTGGCCCCTACTTCCTTTAATTTCATTCCAGGAAAGCTGAGAAGGCAACCTGCAGGTGTTTCCTGTCTTGGAGCCACTTATGAGTACCTGCTCCAGTGGTGGGTCTTATCATTTGGACTGAATATCTCAGACAGCCTCCAGATTTTGTGTATTTTGAGACTTTGGAATAAGAAAGTCATAGGGAGCTACCTGATGAGATGCTGCAAGTAGGGGTTCTGTAAGTTTGAGTTTTCCTATAGATCCTATGGTAATAGGTGTGACCATATTTGGAGGAAATGAGAGAGCTTGGAGGATCTTTCATTATGTAGTTGTTTCTAGCAACCATTTACCCTCCATCTTGTGATCTACTTCAGTCAGAGGTTGGGGGAATACCACTAGCACCTGGATCAAGGGAGCATTATAGTTTCATTATACCTCTAGACTTCTGAGATTCAGATCTCATTCTGCCATTTGGTAGCTTGGTGATTTGGGGATAAACTATTTCATCTCTTTATGCTTCAGTTTCTTCATTTTAAAAATGGGAAAATAATGTGCCCACTCTTAGAATGATGAGGATTAAATGAGTATTTGTTCTTTTAACAGAATGGTATCTGGCACATGGTAAGTACTCAGTGAGTGTTGGTAATTATTGTTCTTTTATCACCATTCTACTGTTAATGTCATGCTGCAGAGTAGCCTCAATCTTAAAGGCTTTTCCAGAGGCCCATCCCCAAACTACTCTCTATTCCCCTGGAAGATATACAATTAAACTATCTAAAAATATATGTGCACTCTAGTTGTTCTTTATTATCTTCTAATATTAAAAAAATAGGTAATACTTTTT
The DNA here is from genome assembly GCA_004027375.1 of Macroglossus sobrinus. Taxonomy (NCBI): domain Eukaryota; kingdom Metazoa; phylum Chordata; class Mammalia; order Chiroptera; family Pteropodidae; genus Macroglossus; species Macroglossus sobrinus. The sequence goes on along the minus strand of PVKZ01000857.1, from coordinate 469,429 downwards.
TTAAGTACCTATAATCTCAAAACACTAAAACATTGACTTTCATTTTTTAACAGTTCCAGCATTTGTTATAGCTCAGTGGCTAAAAGTGAATGATATCAGCTCAAGAGCTTTCAAATGATTATAGTTTGTTGTCCTTAAACTTGTTTTCCTTTTAGTAGACAGTTTTTTGTTTTTTGTTTTTTGTTTTTTGTTTTTAGAAAGAAGGTGCTCACCAGATTTGGGATATTAGAAAGTAGTGAGAAACACTGTAATCAGAGTCAGAGGATAAGAGTTCCAGTTCTGATTCCATCACTTCTACACTATGTGACCTTGAGCCTCCAAATTAATTATCTGTGAAATGGGAATGGAATATGAAAGCTGTCTATTCCCCTACTGTAAAACCATATAAATACACATGAGAGATTATTATTGGTGTTGTCCAAATGCTCTATCTTAAGACACTAGATACCTTCTTTGGTCTGTGTCAGGGTTCTCAATGCTTGACTTTCTTTTGAAGTTGCAGGCCCCAATAATTCTGCTTTGCTTGCTTCCTTAAAAGTTTAAATTCTTGCTTCATCCCTAGACATCTTTTCCATCTGAGAGCTGGCCAAAGGGTGAGATGCATTCTTATGAGCAAGCCACCTGCTCTTGTCCCTTAGATGTACTGTTCACTTTCATAAAACGAGCAGATCACTATGGAATATGCCACTTGTGTGACAAAATAAACTGGGTAACATAATCTTATCAAATGTATATGGTCATGATTCCTGGAATATCCTTCCTGCTTGTGTGATTTACATCACAGTAGTCCAATATATACCCTAACCCCCTTGGGTACCTCCCTACCACTTCTCTCACAGATTCTATATATGCAGCTGTCTGGTCCCAGCCACTTAGAGCAGCAACTCCAACTCTAGAGAAAAGCAAAAGGCTTATAAAATACTTTTTAAAAAAAAAACAGATTTCTTTAAGACCATTCTGTAGGCCCTAAATTCCTTTAGTTTTAAATTTTAGCTCACTAAATAGTAAATAAACATTTTCTAAAGACAAGGTTATATACCTTCCTGATGGCTTTCTCTATGTTTACTCCTACCAACATTTAGAGTGTTGTCTAGGAATCCAATGGCTGTTCTAATCAACTGTTCTTTGGGTGAGAGAGTACTAACCAAAACTGGCTGAGACATTCCTAATTGTCAACTATACCCCTTATGCTATTCGACTAAAATATTTGTGATACAGATGACACAAGATTATTTCTATTTAAAAATATTAATATTTAATATTATACTATTTTTATTAAATAACCTTTTTTATTCTCATGATCATTCATTGGGCATTACCACATTGTATAGAGGAGATACTCTGATAAAATATAGAGATACAGAGGAACAAGTCTATGTAACTATTTAGGGGCTCACCTAATTGTGAGGAAAACAGACAATGACTCTTTGCAAGATACTGTTGTAAGCACTTGAACATATATTAACTTGGCAAATACTCACAACTCTATGAGGTGATACTATTATTATTCCCATTTTACAGATGGGGAAACAGACACAGGGAGGTGGGAAAACTTGCCCAAAGTCTTATTGTTAAGAAGTTGCAGAGCCAGGATTTGACCCTAGGCATTCATTCCAGATCCCACACATTTTTACCACATTTGGGTAGAAACATGGAGTATGGACTAGAAGGGAAAGTAACTGGGAGGTAACCAAATTGGCTAGGGATGGAGAGAGAGGAGTCAAAAGTGAGCCTTGGGTTTTTAGACTGAGACTGGGTTTATGGTGGTGCTAAAAATTGTGATTGTAAATATAAAAGATGGAGAAGGTTTATGAGCACAGAGTTTATAAAGGACCTGTTTAATGACTAGGAGATATCCTTCTGGGCCAGAGCTCAAGATTCTGGCCATCAACAGTAATTATAGTGGTGATAATAATAATAACTAATAACATTGAGAACTTTTCATATTCTAAGAACTATTTTAAGTGCATTTTCTTATACTAATTCATGGAATCTTCACATTAACCCTATTAAATTTATACCATCCTTCTTCTCCTTGGTAGATGAAGAAACTGAGGTTCTTAGGTGTTAAATTGCTTATCAAAGTCACTCTGCTTCCTCAACCCTGCTGTCTCAATCCTGCTGTCTCAAAATTCATAGGAATTGAAGAATCCTAGATAGGAGATGGCTCTTGTAAATTGTTCCAGTAGAAATAATAAGGTGTAATTGAAGAATATGTGAATAGAGAAGAACAGACTTCTCTCCATACTCCTACAGATTTTTCTGACAGCAGTCAGGCAAGTTCTCCTGGTTTCATGGCGACCCTCTGTACTGTATGAGAGTTATCTGACCTAACATTCCTTTATTATTATTAAATTTATTGTGTGACATTTGTTAATAAAATTCTATAGATTTCAAGTGTACAATTCTATGGTACATTATCTGTATATTGCATTGTATGTTTACCCTCCAAAGTCAAATCTCCTATCACTATACATTTGACCTCCTTTACCATACTCTACCTCTCCTTCCCCCCTTTTCCCTCTGATAACCACTAAATTGTTATCTATCTGAGTTTTCTTTGTCTTGATTGTTTGTTGCTTTCATATCTCACATATAAGTGAAATCATATGGTTCTCAAATTTTTCTGTCTGACTTATTTCACTTAGCATGATTATCTAAAGGTCTATTCATCTTTGTCTACCATCTCCTTTTTCATTCCTCCTCAAAGCCAGAAAAAAAAATTCCTTTCTGGCACCTCATACTTCATAGTTAATTATACCTCAAACATCTCTTATATATACATAACCTCTCTAATGTTTTAATTCTTTTTCATTCGTGTCCAATTCTTGTGCTTGTGAAAACACACTTTCTCATTCTTTTCTGTCACTGTCATCAAAAACCTTCAGAAATGTGTTGAACACCTACCATGTGCTAGGCACTGTTCTAAGCCCTTGAAATACATCACTGGAAGAAAACATCAAAGACGAAAATCTCTGCCTGCAAAGAGCCTACAGTCTAACAGAAATCAGAGTTTTCTGTATCTTGCTTCTGTGCTTATTCCTTACCATATATTCTTCATTAACCCCACCCCCAGACCTCAAGAGGCTTCATAAAAGCCTTAGGTCTTTTCAGGGAACAGTTTGAAATCTTTTAATTCTAGATGGAGAGGTTGAGACTTAGAAAGAAAAAAGATCTTGACAAAGATTATGGAATGTGATTCTTAGGCATCTAACTCCCAGTGCTCTTTGCTACATTTGCTGACTCTCTATATCTGGTTGCCCCAGATCTAAAACTGATAACAATATGCCTAGTATAACCTCTGACACATAGTAATTATGCAATAAATATTTGATGAATTATGGATGTATGTGTGAGCATTTCTACTCTTATACTTGGATTTAAAAAAAGAAAATCTATGCATTTTGAGATAAAATTGGAAATATTTTAAAGTGTCAGCATTCTCCAAACTATTTGATAGTGGCCCAGAAATTTTCTCATAATCTTAACAGAAGATTCTGTGTGTGTTATTGACATTTAAATAGGACTGGCTTCCTCAATTCCTGACTTTCAACAAACAAATTTTTTTTTAGGTTTACCTTTTGCTTTTTGGGTGGCTGTATTATAATTTTATATTCTTGTTAGTTGTGCATTTGTTGTATTTTAACTGCATTAAATCTTAAATGTTATGGTGAAGTGACCTGTAAAATGAATATTTCTATAGGTAAATGTATTTGATGTCCAAAGCAATAAACTGATTTATGGACTACATTTTGAAATGCAATCAGGTCATAAATGAGAAAACTAATTGTAATTGACTTGAAGATACCTAGGTGATCTAAAATCTGACCAGTTAAGTCATAAGCAAGCTGTGGATTCATCTTTCTTGCAGTGTGTTTTCCTTTCTAGTAAGATTAGAGTGTAGATAGATCAAAGGAAATCTGGTTGAAGAGGTGCTGGTATGTGCTTCTGGTAGGAATGATTGTGATGGTGCAGGGCAGCTGAATGAGGCCACTAAGTCTCTTTTTATAGGAGGAAAATCTATCTAACAAAGAAATAGAAGACTTCTTATATTAATTCTGCCTGTTTAAGAGAGGTAGAGATAAAATACTTCTTTAGAGAGAATTAACACTGATGTGTAAACAAATTCGTTAGAGTAAATATCCATACAGGAGCATGGAACTCCTTAGAATGAGAACTATGCCAAGAAGGGGAGCATTTTGTAAACTATGTAGCTATGATGATATTACTATGGATGTAGGGTAGGTTAGAAAAGTTGGAAAAAACAGATTCACATACATATAGATTTTGAGGGGAGCAGACAGCTAATTATTATTGGGGACAAGTCAGGGCCATCTGATGAATAGAATATATAAATTAGAATGTTGTCCAAATACTGACTTCTCAGTATCTAATAAGTCCTGAGAAATGATGTTTGTAAAAGACAAACTGGTAAAACCAAGGGTAAATAGATACCATATGCATGTAGTAAGTTAGATCATATTTTAAACTTGTCTTTCTCCTGTCTCTTTTCCAGATATGGATCAATTCATAAGCAACTTTGAGGTCCAACTTAATTCAGAAGGTGACTCAATGCATGTGTTGAAACAGGTCAGTTATCAGAAAATGAGATACTAATATTGTGCCATAATAGTGTTGAGAGCCTGGTAATCATTATAGAGCTGAAGCTCATTGTTATTTCTAACAACATGTTAGAGACTGAGAAGGGATGAAAAAAGGGAGATTTCCAAGAAGTACCTGAATGACTGAGTTTCAGATTCAGATATGGAATAGATCTGGCCTAAAAACATAGGCTCTGGGATCAAGGCAATAGGGGCAAGAGTAAACACCTGGTATACAACAACAACCATTTATCTAGTGCTATTTCATATTTCATATTTTATATTTCAGGCACTCTAAATATTAAATGTGTTGTCTTAATTATTCTTCACAACAACTCTCTTGGATAGTGTATTAGTCTTCAGAGAAACAGAAGCAACAGAATGTGTATATCTCAGTATCTCTATATGTATAGTGATGGGTGGTAGAGAGAGAGGGAGGAGGGAGAGAAAGAGAAAGAGATTTTAAGGAGCTGGTTCACATAATTGTGGAGTCCTGGTGAATATAAAATCTAATAGAACAGGCTGGCATGCTGGAGCACCAAGAAAAAGTTGCAGTTTGAGTCCAAGGGCAGTCTACTCTGCTGGAAGAATTCTATCTTGCTTGAAAAAGGTCAGTCTTTACCTATTAAGGTCTTCAAGTGATTGAATAAAGCCAGCCTACATTATGGAGGGTAATATGCTTTACTCAAAGTCCAATGTTTTAAATGTTATTCTCAACAAAAAATACACCTTCACTGAAACATTCAGAATGTTTGTGTCCCATCTAAGTTGATACATAGTATTAACCATCACAGATAGGTATTCTTAATCTTCCAGTTTTATAGATAAGAAATTTGTGAACTTGGACACTCCCAGAAGGATTCAAAACAGATTATGTTTTTTACAACCAAGCACTCTGTGTTAGATGTGGAAGTCTCATTTTGCTCAGGGTTGAGTTCTAACGTCATTGCATAAGTGAAACCCAAATAATGTCAAAATTATACTTGAAAAACCCTTAAATTGCCTATAACATTGAGTATACAGTTTTGCATATCCAGTATAGGTATTTCTTTACTCAAGTCACCAGATAAGGTGTCTGGTTTACATTTAGGAGTCATATTTTACAAAAAAAAAAAATGTTTTTAAGTATTAAATGTTTTGACTTTAGTATATAATTGAATTTGTTTAAGTTACATATGCATATGTATAAGATGCCTTTGCACAGTTTTAATGATATTAAACCCAATTTAAGGTCTTGTTTAACCTATTTGTAGCTGTTGCCCTTTAGGGACAATTAGCACATCAAAACTTAATTATTGCAAAACATCTGGTTGCTGGTCCTTAGTCACAGTGACTAAGTGTGACTAAGAAGAAGCTGAGTACATGTGTTAGATAAAAATCTATTGGACTTGCAATAAAAAATACTCAGTGAAATGTTGTGAAGCATGCATTGTTCCATTATTTTTAAATCTCAGGGTACCTAAATACAGTTCCAAAATTTTCTTTACATGTGTTTTTTATGTATACTAAGGTTCCAGAATTTGAAAGCACATTGAAATTGGTTTGGTGTGTAGACATTCTGGATAGTAGATGATCTGTGCAGTTTTTTTGTTTCTTGCCTTGGTTTTAGGAAAACAAAGGTGCTTGTGGTACATGGCCAGAGAATACTGGCTGTGTCCCAGTGCACAAAGGTCCAGAGCTTATGTTCTAAAACAATACAATGCTGGCAACATCTTAGTTAGCAAAAGCCTCCTGTTTCAGTTTATTATATTATTTAAGTCCTGAGGTAGGATTAGTGGGTGGTTTTCTAGCTCAATACATACATGCTTCTTCTCCTTCGAATTTCTACATCACCATACCATATATCAAATGAGCACTTGGTTGTCATGTACCATTTGTTTCCAGTTTCTAGTGATTACTGAATAACTAGAAAGTTATTTCCTAAAAGTACAATTTCATAGACAAAGTATATGCACAGCTTTAGTGTTTATATTCTCCCTCCCTCAATTTAATATTCTTAATATTCTCACAAATTTTAATATATTCTCATATTCTCTCTCTCTCTCCCCCGCTTTGAAAGTAATTTTCATCAAGAAACTTCAAACATAAATAATCCAGCATGCATCACCTACAGATAGTGAAATTCTCTTACATAAGCAACATCAATACTATTTACACTCAAGAAAATTAACAATATTTCTGCAATGTTATCTAATTATGTTATACATTTCTAAAAGGTTCTTAGTGATACCTCGTTCACACTGTTCTTTCTGCCTGGAATGAACTTCAATCAGCCCATCTATTTTACCAAATTCCACATTTTCCATAGACCCCAAATTCCAATTCCATTTCTTTTATAATAATTTTTCTGATAACCCCAACCTTCAATAATATCTAGTGCACTTGAACTCCTGGAATACTGAATAATTTATATTAGTCACTCATGTGGCTCGGCTCAATATTGTTCTCTTATTGTCTCCCAAAATTCAGTTATTTAAGTACCACCTTCACAATTTTTACCATATCCTTATAGTCAATATTTTTTATTAAAATTATTGAGGTGACATTAGTTAATAAAATCAAAGAGAGTTCAAGTGTACAATTCAATAATATGTCATTGTGTATTCACCACCCAAAGTTAAATTTCCTTTAGTCACCAAATATTTGACCCCTTAACCCCTATCTACCTCGCCCTGCCTCGTTCCCTCTGGTAACAACTAATCTGTCTATGTCCATGAGTCTCTGCCATGTTAGTTTGTTGTTTTTTAGTTTTATATCCCACATATGAAAAAAATCATATGATTCTTAACTTTTTTGTATGACTTATTTCACTTACCATGATAATCTCAAGATCCATCCATGTTGTTGCAGATGGCAGAATTTCATCTTTCCTTATGGCTGAGTTAAATTACATTGTATATATCTTCCACATCTTTATCCAATCATCTGTCATAGGACACTTCAGTTACTTCCATGTTCTGGACACTGTGAATAATGCTACTATGAACATCAAGGTGCATATATCTCTGCAGAGCAAAGTTTTAATGATTTTGGGTTAAATACCCAGAATAGGGATTGCTGGGTCGTATGGTAATTTTATTCTTAGTTTTTTGAGGAATCTCTATACTATTTTCTCCATAATGGCTATACCAATTTGCAGTCCCACCAGCAGTGTATGAGAATTCCTTTTTTTCCACATCCTCTCCAACATTTGTTATTACTTGTCCTGTTGATGATAGCCATTCTAGCAGATATGAGTTGGTATCTCATTGTGGTTTTGATTTGAATTTCCCCAATAGCTGGGGAAGTAGAGCATCTTCTCATGTCTGTGGGCTGTTTGTGTCTTCTTGGGAGAAGTGTCTGTTCAGGTCCTCTGCTCATTATTTAACTGGATTGTATGTTTATTTTATTGTTGAATTGTAAGAATCCTTTGTATATTTGAATGTTAGCCCCTTATCAGAGGCGTTGTTTATAAATATATTCTCCCATTCAGATAGTTGCCTCTGTCTTGTTGAAGGTCTCTTTTGCTATGTAGAATCTTTTTAGTTCGATATAGTCCCATTCATTTATTTTTACTTTGACTTCCTTAGCCTTTGAGGTCAAATTCATAAAATCCTCTCTAAATCCGGGGTCCATGAGTTTAGTACCTATGTTTTCCTCTATGCAATTTATTGTTTCAGGTCTTATATTTAGGTCTTTGATTCATTTTGCATTAATTTTGGTGTACGATGATAGAAAGCAGTCTAGTTTCATTCTTTTGCATGTGGCTTTCCAGTTTTCTCAGCACCATTTATTGATAGGGTTTTCCTTTCTCCATTGTATGTTGTTAGCTCCTTTGTCAAAAACTATTGCCCATATGTATACAGGGGTTTATTTCTGGACTCTCAGTTCTGTCCCATTAGTCTGCGAGTCTGTGTTTCTGTTGTTTTGATTATTTTCACTTTGTAGTATAATTTGAAGTCAGACAGAGTGATACCTCCGGCCTTGTTCTTTCTTCTCTGTATTGCTTTAGCTATTTGGAATCTTTTGTGCCCCCATACATGTGATAATTTTTTATTCTATTTCTTTAAAGAATGCTGTTGTGATTTGTGGGGGGGGGATTGCATTAAACCTGTATAATGCTTTAGGTAATAAGGTCTTTTTAAGTATGTTGATTCTTCTAATCCTTGAACACGGAATATCTTTCCATTTTTTTGTGTCTTCTTCAATTTCTTTCAATAATGTCTTATAGTTTTCAGTATATAGGTACTTCACATACTTTGTTAGATTTATCCCTTTATATATTAATCTTTTTGTTGTGATTGCAAAGAGATATTTCTTTTTTTTTCATTTCTTTCTCTGAAAATTCATTGTTAGAGTATAGAAATGCTATGGATTTTTGTACATTGATTTTGTATCCTGAAACTTTACTGTACTTGTTTATTACTTCTAATAATCCTTTAGTAGAGTCTAGGATTTTCTATGTAAAGAATCATGTCATCTGCAAAGAGTGACAATTTGACTTCTTCATTTCCTAATTGGATGTCTTTTATTTCCTTTTCTTGCTTGATTGCTCTAGTTAAGACTTCCAATACTATATTGAATAATAGTAGTAGTGATAGCAGACAGCCTTGTCTCATACCTGATCTTAGAGGGAAGGTTTTTAGTTTTTCACTATTAAGTATGATGTTAGCTGAGGGTTTGTCATATATGGCAACTTTTATACTCATTTTATTAACTGTTTTAATCATAAATGGATGCTGTACCTTGTCAAACGCCTTTTCTGCATTTATTAATATAATCATGTGATTTTTATCATTTATTTTGTTTATGTGGTATATTATAATTAATTTGCATATGTTAAACCATCCCTGAGCCTCTGGGATGAAGCCTACTTGATCACGGTGTATAATCTTTTTAATGTGTTGTTGTGTTCGATTTGCTATTATTCTGTTTAGGATTTTTGCATCTGTGTTCATAAGAGATATTGGTCTATAGTTTTCTTTTTTTATGAGATATTTTTACCAGGTTTTGGCATCAGGGTAATGTCAGCCTCATAAAATAAGTTTAGAAGTATTAACTCTTCCTCAGTATTTTAGAAATAGTAGAGAAGAATAGATATTAAATCTTATTTGAATGTTTGGTAGAATCTTCTAGTGAAGGCATCTGATCCTGGACTTTTACTTTTGGGGAGGTTTTTGATGATTGTTTCAATTTCCATGCTGTTGATAGATCTATTTAAATTTTCCAGTTCTTCTTGATTCAGTCTAGGAAGATTGTATATTTCTAAGAATTTGTCCATTTTTTCTAGGTTATTCAATTTGGTGATTTATAATTTTTCATAGTATTTTTATATGATCCTTTGTATTTTGGTGGTATCTGTTGTGACTTCTCCTCTTTCTTTTCTGATTTTATTTGTGTCCTTTATCTTTTTCCTTAGTGAGTCTAGCCAGGACTCTGTCAATTTTATTAACCTTATCAAAGTACCAGCTCTTTGTTGCATTAATTTTTTCTATTGTCTTTTTGTTCTCAATTTCATTTAATTCTGCTCTAATTTTTATTTCTTTTATTCTGCTGACTTTGGGCTTTATTTGTTCTTTTTTTCATAATTCTTGTGATGTAATATTAAGTTGTTTATTTGGGCTTGTTCTTGTTTCTTAAGATAGGCCTGTAATGATATGAACTTTCCACTTATTACTGCTTTTTGCTGTGTTCCAAAAGTTTTGATATGTTGTACTTTCATCCTCATTTGTTTCTATGTATCTTTTGATCTCTCCTCTGATTTCTTTTCTGACTCAGTCGCTCTTCAGTAGCATGTTGTTTGATCTCCACATATTTGTGGTTCTTCCTGCTTTCTTTTTGCAGTTGTACTCCAGTTTCAAAGCTTTATGATCAGAAAATATGCTGGGTATGGTTTCAATCTTCTTAAATTTGTTGAGACTAGTTTTGTGTCCCAAATCATGGTCTATCCTTGAGAATGTTCAATGTGCACTAGAGAAGAGTGTAAGAGTGTATAATATGATGTTTGGGTATGAAAGGCTCTGTAAATGTCAATTATGTCCAACTGGTCTAATGTGTCATCTAAGGTTGAGATTTCCTTATCAATCTTTTGTTTGGATGATCTGTCCATAGCTAACAGTGAGGTATTTATGTCCCCTATTATAATTTTTTGTTTTTTTATCAATTTCTCCCTTTAGTTCTGTTAGTAGTTGCTTTATATATTTTGGTACTCCATGAATGGGAGCATAAATATTACTGAGTGTTATGTCTTCTTGATCTATGGTTCCTTTATCATTCTGAAGTGTCCATCATTTTCTCTTCTTGAACCTTTTATACCTTTAAGTCTATTTCATCAGATATAAGCTACACCCACTTGTCTCTGGATTCCATTTGGTTAGAGTATTATTTTTCCACTCTTATGACTTGAGTCTGTATTTGTCCTTGCAGCTGAGTTGTGACTCTTGAAGGCAGCATACGTTTGGGTTTTGATTTTTGATACAATTTGCTACTCTTTGACTTTTTATTGGTGTGTTCAGTACATTTACATTTAGGGTAATTATTGAAATAGGAGGGTTTCCTATAGCGATGTTATCTTTTGTTTTCTGGTAGTTTGGTGTCTTTATTTTTTATTTGTCCTTTTTCTTCTGTTATTTTAATTTAGTTGTGTTCTATGATTTTATCTCTGTTCTCTCTTATTTTATGTTATGTGTCTCAGTTCTAGATTTTTGTGTGTGTGGTTACCATTAAGTTTATGTAAAGAAAAGATTTATATATATATATATAACCTTGTTCTTAATAAGGGTTATACTTTTCTGTTTATGTCTGCATTTTAGTCATTTTACTCATAATTATATATTTTTTAATGTTTTGTTTCACGTAGAATGACCCTTTTCAGTATTTCCTGTAATGCAGGTCTTTCCTTCAGCTTTTGTACGTCTGAAAATGTCTTTATTCTTCATATCTAAAGGAGAGCTTTGGTAGATATATTATTTTGAGCTGGTACTTTATTTATTTCAATAGTTTGAATATTTAGTTCTACTCCCTCCGACTTGTAAGTTTTGTGCTGAAAAGTCCAATGAAGATCTAATGGGTTTTCCTTTATAAGGTATTATCTACTTTTTTCTGGATGCTTTGAGAATTCTTTCTTTGTTATTTATTTTTGACAATTTTGATATAATGTGTCTAGAAGAAGGCCTTTTTGTGTTAAGATAATTAGGCATTTCGTTTGCTTCTTAGATTCGAGGATCCAGTTGTCTCCATAGCTTTGGGAACTTCTTGTTGACTATTTGAATATGCTCTCTGTTCCCTTATACCTCCCTTCTCCTCCTCTTATGCCCATTTATTCTTATATTGCTCTTTCTTGTGGTGTCAGATATTTCTTGTAGAGTTCTTTCTTTCATTTTTCACTCTAAAGTCTCTCTCTTCTTCCATCTGCATCATTTCCAGATTTCTGTCTTTGATATCACTAATTTTTTCCTCTATCTGGTCAGCTCTATTTTCTAATCTTGCCAGTCCATTAGTCATCTCTTTTAATGAGTTTTTCATCTAAAAGAGTTCTATTTGTTTTTTTTTTTAGAGTTTCAATTTCCTTGGTAAATTATCCCTGTTGTATGTTGATTTTGTTTCATAATTCTTTGAACTGTTGATCAGAATTTTCTTGCATCTCGTTGAGGTTTTTCCGAAGTGCAATCTTGAATTCTCTCTCATTTATATTATATATTTCTGTATCATTAAGCTTATTTTCTGCACAGTTTTAGTTTTCTTCTGCGCTACCTTGTCAGTTTGGTTGCTCATGGTGTTTGATATACTATTTCTTCACCTAAGTATTAATGGGAATGTACTCTATTTTTTTTTTAAAAGAAAATTTATTATGTAGTGAACTCTCTTTACCAGGTTGATAAGAAGAGGTTTTTCTTTTGATTTCCAGTAGGTGACTGGCACCCAATCCTACAGAACTACCCAAGCCTGCTGGGTCTCTGCTTTGAAGTTAAGAATGCCCTTTATCTTATTTCACTCAGCATAATAACCTCTAGGTCCATGTCATAGCAAATGGTAGGACTTCATTTTTTTAATAGCTGAGTAATATTCCATTGTATATATGAACCATAATTTCTTTATACAGTGGACTGTTGATGGGCATTTAGGTTGCTTCCATATCTTGGCTATTGAACATTGTGCTGCCATGAATATTGGGGTGCATAGATCTTTACAAATTATTGTTTTGGTTTTCTTTGGATAAATACCCAGAAGTGCGATTGCTGGGTCAAAAGGTATATTCATTTTAAATTTTTTGAGAAACTCCCAGACTGTTTTCCATAGCAGCTGTACCAGTTTGCAATCCCACCAACAATTTCACTTATATGTAGAATCTAAGGATCAAAAAGAACAAACTAATCAAAAACTGTCTCACAAATATAGAGGACAATTGAGTGGCAGACAGAGGGGAGGGGATTGGGGGCATAGGAAAATGGGATGAAGGGTTAAAGAAATACAAATTAGTAGTTGATAGATGGCCATGGGGATGGGGAGCATGGCATAGGGAATGCAGTTGGCATTAACATATTTGCTTGATGGAAAACCAGAGGAGAGAAGGAGCAATTAGGGGGTGTTGTTTTATAAACTATATAAATGTCTAGCAAATGTACTATGTCCTTGAAACTAAGAAAATAAAATTTAAAAAAGAATGCCCTTTACTCCCTGGGAAGCTGTGAGTCTTCTCTCTGACCAGGTTACATCAGTCCCAGGGTTCCAACCCCATGGAAGAATGTGAAGGGTATTGGGGGTCCAAGCCTTTGAAAAGGCCCTGAAGTCCCTGTACTGTCCCAACAGTCAGATGCAATGTTGGGCTGCTTTCTTCAGAGCCAGCTTGACTTGGTGGTGGTGGGTGGATTGGGTGAAGACAGTGATATGTGGCTGTTTTCTTTCCAATAATGCTGACTCTCTATATCTCTGCCCATCACTAGAACTGGCTGCAGTGTATGTCTCATTTCTGGTTGCACAAATTCCCCTGGGACTAGGTGCTACTTCTGGGAGGGTACAGTAGGAGGTGGGGAGCTCACTCTAGAATGGTGGGGGGAGGTGGCCAATCTCCATGACTCAGTTTTTTTCCTGGCAGTGGAGGTTGCTAAGACACAGTTGTTGCCCATCTTAGCTTGGTCTCTGCCCTGATCACTGGGCTAAACTATGCGTAATACATTGATCACTCATATAGGTACTCTGGGGCTTCAGAGAGCCAAAATCTTTGATTAATTTCCTCCTCTCCCTCAACCTGCAGGGAGCTCTGGGCTGCATTCCACAGTGCTTATCTTTGTTTCTTTTTCTCTTTCCACCTCTCTGACTTGCATGATTGGCCCACCTTCAGATGCTCTGATGTGCAGATTTCTCAGACATGCTTGTGTGCAGGTTTGGTGTTATTTGTTGGATTGTAGGTATTCAAACTTGTTGCAATTTCAAGAAAGATCAGGGGAGATCCCTCATGCCACCATGCTTTTGACATCACTCCTTATCACCAATATTATTTACTTACTATTTAAAAATTAGCTCAGCTAAAAAAAAAGACCTATATTAGTTTACTCCCAAGCAATCTAGAGAATTCTTGGTTTGATGTGGAATATTATTTTCCTATGGTTATTGTAACAAATTACCACACGTTAGGTGGCTTAAAAGAACAGAATATTCTCTCACAGATCTAGAGGCCAGAAGTCTAAAGTCAAAGTGTTGTCAGTGCCACAAGCCCTCCTGAGGCTCTAGGGGAGAATCTGTTACTTGCCTCTTCCACCTTCTGGTAGATGTGGGTGTTCTTTGGCTTATGGCATCAACATTTCAATATCTGCCTAACTTTACATCACTTTCTTCTCTTTGTCTCTGTGTTGTTCCTTTTTTAAGGATACTTTTCATTTAATTTAGGGCCTACCCAAATAATCTAGGGTAATCACATCACAAACCTTAGCTGAATTAAATTTGCAAATAAGGTAACATTTATGGGTTCTGAGGATTAGGATATGGACATATCTTTTTGGGAAACCCCGTTCAACCTACTATAATATAATATATATGTATTTTTTTTAGTATATAACAAACATATATAACAATTTAAATAAAATGAATTATCTGTGCACCACCCAAAAACAATCTTAGATGCCTTGAAGAATACAAAGTGTTTTATCTTATTATTTTCATATTTTTCATAGTTTCATGCTAGGTAATACTGTTTCTATATATTCAGGTTACATGCTAATCAGATATCTATTGAATGAATATATGTACACATTTACATGCATGCATGCATACATACATACATACATATGTACATTTCTGACTTCATTTTGCCTAGATGTGGCTGCTACCATGCTTAATACTTTCTCTCAGTCCCTTAGGCTTGCCTAGTTCATTAGTTGATACAAATACATGAATTGTTTTGTTTTATAGTACTCTATTTTCTGATGCTGTTGAGATGGTTTAGATGTAAGATTTTAAGTCTTTCTAGGTTTAGATTAGGTCTAGCTTTCTAATAATGTCCAACTCCATTAACCTCTCTTTTTTCTAATACCAAAACACCTGATGTGTTATTGGAGAAGGATTAGAGTTTCAGAGGGTTAAACTAAATTTTATCTTAAAAAATGAATGTGTTTATATATGTGTGTATGTATATTCATGTGCACACAGCAATGAAAATGATTAGTTTAAATTCAGAGCAACACTAGAAGAGACCTGTGTTCAAAAGCAGCTTTTCTCTTTCTTTTTGGGAGTAATTTGCCCTTTATTTTATTACCATGACAATACTCCTTCATCTACTTTTAACCTAGTGTGCTGTCAGGAGTACTTTGTTATTTCATTTCTTTTGAGTCTTGCCTTTCTACTTGCAAGCTCTAAATCAGAGCTATTTTAAACAGTTGATTCCCCTTGACCTTACATCTCCAAGGGTATTTCTACCTGTCTTCATTAAATGCTCACGACCTTAAATATTTGTGAAATTTACAACATTTTCTCCAGATTATTTCTAGAATTGAAAGTTCTAGGTAGCTTTATTCATTTTTTAATTTGCTATTAAAAATTTTTAGGGTGTAGCATTCTACGATTTTTTGAGTCCATGAAAAATGCTGGGTATGGGAAAATGCTGGGTATGGAAAAATACAGAAACCCAGGTGTGGTTTGGAGAGAAGTTTTAATTTCCACAGTCCTTCTCCTCAAATGTCCAGAATTCTAATCAGATTTATTTATTGAAATATCATCAAGATGATGAATAAAGTTTATTTAACGTGAAAAATCTGATGTCACAGCTTAAAATCAATTCTTAGATGAGATTCCAAAGCTGTGATGATTATATTCAATAAAAGGTGGAATAGGAAGCCAGGATGAGTTATCTTGGTGAGGATTCTTTTAAAATCATCAAAACTATAGGGCTGAAAACTCACTCAATCTCTTTCAAACTCCCTCAAAACTTTCAAATAAAGTATGTTATGTGCAAGGAAAAGGTAAGGTGGATAGTGTTTTTTTAAGCCACAGTGATAGTTATTCTCAAATATGAAAGAAATTAGACTGTATATCAGAATTCTTATTAAAATTATTTTTAAAAGGATTGAGGCTGGAGCCATCACTCTGCCTGACTTCAAATTCTACTAAAAAGTGACAGTAATCAAAACAGCATGGTATTGGCAGAAAAACAGACACACAAACCAGTGGAACAGAATCAAGAGTCCAGAAGTAAACCCATATTTATATGGAAAAATAATTTTCTACAAAAATGACAAAAATGCAGAGTGGATAAAGGAAAGCCTCTTTAATAAATGGTGCTGGGAAATCTGGCAAACCACCTGCAAAAGAATGAAACTAGACTGTTGTCTATCACCACACACCAAAATTAACTCAAAATGAATTAAGGACCTGAATATAAGACCTGAAACAATAAAATGCATAGAAGAAAACATAGGAGCTAAACTCAAGGACCTTGGACTTAAAGAGGATTTTATGAATTTAACCTCAAAGGCAAGGGAAGTCAAAGCAAAAATAAATGAAAGAGACTACGTCAAACTAAAAAGCTTCTGTTCAGCAAAAGAAACCATCAACAAGGTAAAGAGAAAACCATCCAAATGCGAAATTATATTTGCAAGCAATCCCTCTGATAAGGGCCTAATGTCAAAAATATACAAAGAACTCATACGACTTAATAACAACAAAAAAGAAATGATCCAATCAAAAAATGGGCAGAGGACCTGAACAGACACTTCTCCCTAGAGGACATATAAATGACTGAAAAATATTTGAAAAGATGCTCAACATTGCTAGCTACTAGGGAAATGCAAATCAAAGCCACAATGAGATACCATCTCACACATGTTAGAATAGCTATAATCAACAGGACAAGTAATAACAACTGTTGGTTAGGATACAGAGAAAAAGAAAGCCTAATACACTGCTGGTAGGACTGAAAATTGGTACAGCCACTATGGAAAATAGTATCGAGGTTCCTCAGAAAACTAAGAATTGATCTACCATATGATCCAGCAATCCCTCTACTGGTATTTACCCCAAATACTTGAAAACTCATATCTGAAAAAGTATTTGCACACCAATGTTCATAGCAGCATTATTCACAGTAGCCAGGACATGGAAGCAACTGAAGTGTCCTACGATAGGTGATTGGCTAAAGAAGTGGTGGTACATATATACAATGTAATATTATTCAGCCTTAAGAAGAGATGAAATACTGCCATTTGTGACAACATGGATGAACCTCGAGGTAATCATGTTAAATGAAATAAGCCAGACAGAAAAAGTTGAAATTCACATATCACTTATATGTGGGATATATAAAAGCAACAAATGAACATGACAAACAGAGACTCATGGTCATGGACTATAGACTATTGGTTACCAGAGGGGAGGGAGGAGGGTGAGTGGGGAGGTAGACAGAGTAAAGAGGGTCAATTATGTGGTGAAAGAAAAAAATCTAAGTACGGGAGGTGAACACACAGTGTAAATCTATATATGCCTTACTGTTAAAGTGTACAGCTGCAACTTACTGGATTTTGTTAACCAATGTCACCATAACAAATTAATTAATTAATTAATTAATTGAATGTATAGCAAAATCATTAATAAAAAATGCTAATAACTACATTGCTATCAACAAGTACCTCAAATGGAAAAGAATTAAGTGCTCCAACCAAAAGATAGGGTAGCTGAATGGATAAGGAGACAAGATCCCTACATATGATGCCTACAAGAGACTCTCTTCAGATTAAAAGACACACAGACTAAAAGAAAGGGAATGGAAGAAGATATTGCTTTGATGATCCTAGAGGATATTGCACTGCATGAAGTAATTCAGATAGAAAAAGACCAATACCATATGATTTCACATACATGTGGATCTAAAGAACAAAAAAAAATCAATAACAACAAAAACGGAAACAAACTCATAGATACAGAGAATATTTTGAGGACTACTAGATGGGAGGGGGGTTGGGGAGAATGATGAAAAAGGACAAAGGGATTAAGAAATATAAATGGACAATTAACAAAAATAGTTATGGAGACATAAAATGTAGCATAAAGAAAATAGTCAACAATGTTATAATAAATATGTAAGGGGGAATAATGGTGATAGATTTAGTGGGGTGATTACATGAGCTTTAATCACTATGCTGCACAACTGAAACTATTATTGAATGCCAACTATAATTGAAAAGAAAAACTCATTGAATTGTAAAAAAATATATTTTGACCACATTAAAATGAGAATTCTCAGTGTACACAAAAATCATTCACTATAGTAATGTGTAGCTATGGGATGCTTGTCCTATTATGTCTTTGGCCATAAAGCAAGAAACAGTTAAGGTCAACATTAATAGCTGTTTTCAAATGTGGTCATTTTGTTGAGGAAGCTTGCTTGCAGAATTCAGCATTTGAAAGCCAGAAAATCTTTGATACAGGCTGGATTCACTTACAACTAATACATATGAAAGTATTTTTTACAGAAGGAAATATATAGATGTTATTGAGGCAGAACCATATGGTGGAATAGGTAAACTCTGAGATCACCTCTACCCATAATCACATTAAAATTACAATTAAATTTTAGAATATCACTGAGAACCAACTGAAGACTAGCTGAAAAGAATTTCTATAAGGAAAGGTTAAAGAAGCCACATCCAGATGCGTGGGAAAGGTAGAGATGCAGACTCACTTGCTCACAAACTCACTCTAAGCTCCAGCATAGGATCAGTAGCTTGAAAAGCACCAGGGATATATGTGGAAAAATCTAAATGGACTAACTTCAAGGCAAGAACTGTAGCATCAGGAATTGGGACAGCTCTCTCAAGGGACATAAGTCCTGGCAAGTGCCATTGTTCCTTTGTTGAGCTCTCCTTCCACTCATCTAGCTGGCCTACTACAGGTGGGTGAAAAATGTATGCTTTCCATTGCTCTTGCTAACATTACTTGCCCTCCCTGTTGATTCTTTGAGACTTCATCCCGTCCAATTAGCTCATCAGGCTGAAGCCACTTCCAGTGGCTCTTCTGCAAAAGGACCCTGACTCCGCTCATGCTGTGGATTTTACCCAAAGTCCACAAACCTTATATGAGTGGTAGCTTCCCTAGGCTTGTGTTGCAGATTCTCTCAAGAGCCTGCTAACCCTATATAAGTGGTGGCCACCCTTGGCTCATGTAGCAGAATCTCTCAAAGGTCCACAAACATGACACTAATGGGAGACAGCCTTGTCACTTGTTACAGACACTCTTAAAAATGCACAAACTTTACACAGGCAGTAGCCATCCTTGACCTTCATTATAGCTCCTGTCAAACAACCTCAAGCCCAGAACAAGTGACAACTGGCCTCCAGTTGCACTGTAACTCCCACCAGGTGGCCCCAAGCCTGGCATAAGCAGTGCCCAGTCTTGGCATGTAACACAGCTCCAACTAAGTGGACACAAGCTAGGCACAAGTGGCAGCTGGCCTCAGCTCACAATGTAGCCTCTCCCAACTGCCTCAATGCCCAGCACAAGTTGCAACTGGCTACAGATCACATTGTAAACCCTACCACATGGCTCCCAGCCCAGCACAAGTGGTAGCTGATCTTAGCTTGCATCAGAGCCCCTCTCAAGAGGATACAGACCTAACACACATGGTATCTGGCCTCATACTGCACTAAGCACCACCCAACCTGCTCCACAACCAATACACATGAAAAGGAGCCTTGGCTAATACAGATACCTCTTAAAGCAACTCCCACTCTGTGAGATCAACCACCATATAACAGCTCATCCACTATAGTCGTGGTCAGCCCTTATAGCCAGTCAGCATGAAGGTCAATGTAACCCACTGACATGCCAGCAGCAATTGAGGCCCAACTACAACAGAAGGACACACACAATTCACAGAGAGGATATCTCAAGAGCACCTGGCTTTGACCAGGGAGGATTATGCCACTGGGCCCCACAGGACACCTTCTACATAAGGCCACTCTTTCAAGACTAGGAGATGTAGCAAATCTACCTAATATAACCAAACACACACACACAGAATGTCAGCCAAAATGAAGAGAAAAGAAATGTGTCCCAAATGAAAGACCAAGACAAAACTCCAGAAGAAGAAATAAATGAAATGGAAACAAACAATGCAACAGATAAACTGGTTATAAGATGCTCAATGAACCTGGGATAAGAATAAATGAACTCAGTGAGAACTTAAAGAGATGGAAGACATTAAAAACAACCATTCAGAACTTAAAAAAATATACAACTGAAATGAAGAATACAATATAGGGAATCAATAGCAGATTAGAAGAAACAGAGAATTGAATCAGCGATCTGGATGACACCCAATGGGAACAGTAAAAATAAAACAATTTTTTTAAAAAATTTGGATAGTTTAAGGTACCCATTAGAAAATGTTAAGCATGAAAACATTTACATTATAGTGGTCACAGGAGGAAAAGAAAGAGAAAAAGGGATTAAAAGCCTATTTGAAGAAAAAAATGACTAAAAACTTTCTTAACGTGGGGAAGGAAATAGACATATAATTCCAGGAAGCATAGAGTTCCAAACAAGGTAAAACAAGATGGACCCAGAGGTTCACACCAAGACACATCATAATTAAAACACCAAAAGTTGAAGACAAAGAGAGTCTTACATGTTGCAAGAGAAAAAGAGTTATGTACAAGAGAGCTCCCGTAAGACTGCCGGCTTATTTTTTTTAACAGAAATTTTGCAGGACAGAAGGGAATGACATGAAATATTTATGAAAAATGTGATGAAAATCAAAGACCTACAACAAAGATTACTCTATCCATGAAAGCTATCATTTAGAATCAAGAGGAGATAAAATTTCCCAGAAAAGAAAAAGCAGAAGTAGTTCATCACTGCTAAACCAGTATTAGAAGTAATGTTAAAGGAAGATGGTAGTATATAAATGCTGTGCTTGCCTTATCTTATGACCATATCAAAATTACAACTAAACTACAGAATGACCATCATTGAAACTTGCCTGAAGTCTAGCTGGATGGAAGTTCTACCACTAAGGACATACTCATGACTGGTAAGAGAGGCAGAAACATGAAATGGGCTGATCTCACATTCAGTTGTTGGTTTTAAAAATTGGGAGAGATATCTCAGCTATGAAGTTACCCCTAAGGAGCAAGGGCTCCCAGACCCACAATAGTCTCTACAGCCCAGGGTTCTACTGTTGGGAAGAGAAGTCCGATAACTTCTGGATGTGAAAACTAGTGAAGATTGTGGCTGAATGAGATGGAGGGCTACTTAAGTCCCAGGTATTCCTCTTAAAGGGCCTGTGCAAGGACTTACTCCATGATGGACACACTTGCGCTGAGCTCCAGCACTGTGGCGGCAGCTCAAAAGACACCAGAAAAATATGGGAAGGAATTGAATTGTCTGGCTTCAGGACAAGGGCTGTAGGGACAGCTTTATCCCAGACAGAAGTGTTGGCAGAAACCATTGTTTCTTTGTTGAGCTATCTTCCCATCCAAGGTGCACCATATCTGAGTCTGTATCAGCTTATCTATCACTGTTAATCCTTCCCTTGTGATTTCTGAAATGTTTTCCACCCAAGCCAGTTCTAGTGGCTTTTTCGTACAAATGGCCTGCCTTGGCTCAGGTTGCAGACTTTCCTAAAATCTCTCAAAGGCTAACCAACTGCAAGAAAATAGCTGTTAGCCTTGGCAAATGCCCTATATCTTTCTAAGTAGCCCTGAGTCTGGCACTAGCACCAACCAGCCTTGGATCATAGCTTAGCCTCTTCTATATACCTCCAAGCCTAGCAGAAGTGACAAACATCTGAAGATGACATTTTAGCACATACCAAGTGACCCCAGGTAGGGCATAGGCAGTGACTGAAATTGGCCTGCAACAGAGACCCTCCAAAGTGGACCCAGAAGCAACACACTAGGTGGCTAGCTTCACATGACACTAGAGTATCACCCGAAAATGTCCACAAAAGACATATATGAAAGGCAGACTTGGCAAGTGCCAAAGCCATGCTAAAGTGAATTCTGCCCCTACACAACTGTACAAGATCCTTACATATGCTGCCTACAAGAGACCTACTTCAGTTCTAAAGACATGTATAGACCAAAAGTGTTGGAAAAAATAACATTTCATAAAAATGGAAATTTAAAAAAAAGGTGTTGTATCAATACTTATACCAGACTAAATAAAGTTTAAAACAAAGGTTATAACAAGAGATAAAGAAGGACCCAGTAATTTCATGTCTGAGTATTTATCTGAATAAACCTAAAACACTATTTGAAAGGGTAATATGCATCCATATGTTTATTGCATAATTATTTGCAATAGCCAAAATATTTATCAATAGATAAATCGACAAGGAAGTAGTACATATATACAACAGAATATTACTCATCCACACACAAAAAAGAATGAAATCTTGCTATTTGCAACAACATGGATGGACCCAGAGGGTATGACAGAAAAAGACAAATCCATATAATTTCACTTACACGTGGAATCTAAAGAACAAAAGAAATCAACAACAACAACAACAACAAAACAGAAACAAACTCATAGGTACAGAGAATATTTTTATGGTTGCCAGGTGGGAGGGAAGATGGAAAGGGTAAGGGATTAAGAAGTACAATTGGTAATTATAAAATAGTCATGGAAATGTATAGTATAGGGAATGTAGTCAATAATATTGTAATAA
Organism: Macroglossus sobrinus; assembly: GCA_004027375.1. Lineage (NCBI taxonomy): Eukaryota > Metazoa > Chordata > Mammalia > Chiroptera > Pteropodidae > Macroglossus > Macroglossus sobrinus. Next base: position 446,692 of record PVKZ01000857.1, on the reverse strand, counting down.
CTATGTATGATGTCAGATGAGTATTAGATTTATTGGGATGATCATTTCATAAGTTGTGTAAATGTCAAATTCCTACGTTTTTCGCCCGAAACTAATATAATATTGTATGTCAATTGTTATTAAAAAGTAAATTATTTTAGAAAAAGAAATGTTAAAAATACTAAGTAGAAAAGGATAAAATATGAATAAGAAAATATAGGAAAGAAAAAAATTATCACTGACAAATGCAAACACTTAGTGAAAGCATGGATCAATCAACTATACAGCTACTGCAAACATTAAAAAGCAAAGTAGGACTATCATGTACAATTACAACAGTAAAGGAATACACATAAACACACACAATAGAAATAAAAAATGAACAAAACATAAACATAGAGGGGGTGAATAATAAATGTAGTGATTTTAGAATGTGTGCAAACTTAAACAACCATCAACTTACAATAGACTGCTATACATAGCTTCATATCTGTGAAACACATGGTAACCACAAACCAAAAATCTACAAGAGATACACAAAAAAATGAAGAGAAAAGAATTCAAACATAACTCTGTGGAGAGTCATCAACATACAAAAGAAGAGAACAAGAGAATAAAAAAAAAACAGAGAACTACAAAAACAATGAGAGAATATTAGTAATATGGCAACAACTACATATCTATCAATAATTATTTTAAATGTAAATGGATTAGATTTTCCAATTAAAAGAGAAATGGTGGCTGAATAGATTAAGAAAAAAACTAGACCCATACATATACTGCCTACAAGAGATGTACTTCAGATGAAAAGACACACACAAACTGAAAGTAAAGGTATCGTAAAAGATATTTCATGGAACCAGAAATTAGAAAAAAAACTAGGGTAGCAATATTGATATCAAACAAAATAAAATTTAAAGCAAGTGCTTTAACTAGAGACAAAGAAGGAAATTTTATAATGCTAAAGAGATCAGTCCAACAAGATGATATAACAGCTACACACCAAATTAAGGAGCACCCTAATGTATGAAGCAAATATAGTCAGACATAAAGGGGGAGACTGAGAGTATTACAACAGTAGTAGGGGACACTAACACCCTGTTGACATCAATGGATAGGTTGTCCAGACAGAAAACCAACAAGAAAACAGAGGCCTAAATGACACATTAGACAAGATAGAGTTAATAAATATTTTTTAAACAATTTACTAAAAGCAGAAGACTAAACATTTTATAAGTGCACCTGAAATATTTTTCAGTGTAGACTATATATTAGAACACAAAACACGTATTAGTAAATTTAAGAAAATTGAAACCATATCAACCTTCTTCTCTGATCAGAATGGTATGAAACTATAAATCCATTACAAGAAAAAAAAACTAAAAAACACACAAAATACATGAAGACTAAAAACATGTGGTACTAAACAATGACTAGATTAACACAACGATAAAGGAAGAAATCCAAACATACCATAAAACAAAAGTAAATGAAAACACAGTAACCCAAAATCCATGGAAACAATCAAAGCAGCCGTAAGAGGGAAATTCATAGTAATACAGGCTTACCTCTAGAAACAAGAAAAATCTCAAATAAATAATTTAGCCTTACACCTAAAGGAACTCGAAAAAGAACAAACAAAGTCCAAAGTTAGTAGATGAAAGGAAACAATAAACAGAGCAGAAATAAATAACATAACACACCAGAAAAAGGCAATACAAAAGATCAATGAAACCAAGAGCTGTTTCTTTTAAATGATAAATGTAATTAATAAACCTTTAGCTAAATTCATCAAGATAAAAAGAGAGAACAAATAAATAAAAACAGATATGTAAAAGAAAATTTGACAACCAACATCATAGATATATGAAGGATTATGAGAAAATACTATGAACAACAAATTATATGGCAACAAATTGGACGATCTGAAAGAAATAGATAAATTTCTAGTAACATATAACATCCCAAGACTAAATCTGGAAGAAACACAAATTGGTAATCAAAAAACTCTCAATAAAAAAATCATTGGACCAGATTGCATAATAGGTAAATTTTACCAAATATTAAAAGAAGAATTAATAACTAACCTTCTCAAACTATTCAAAGAAAATCAAAGAGGAGGGAGAGTTGCCAAAATCATTTTACAACCAGCATTAACCTGATACCAAAACCAGACCAAGACACTGCAAAAATTGAAAATTACAGGACAATATCCGTGATGATCATAGGTGCAAAAATCCCCAACAAATATTTTCAAACCAAAGTCAGTAATACATTAAAAATGATTATACACCATGATCAAGTGAGATTCGTTTCTGGGATCCAAGGTTGAAATAATGTCCACAAATCAATTAACGTGATACATTACTTAAACAAAATGAAAGGTAAAAATCATATGATTATAACAATGCAGAAAAACATTTAACAAAATCCAACCTCTATTTATTATACAATCAATCAGCAAAATGAGAATAGAGAGAATATACCTCAACATAATAAAGGCGATACGTGACAAACCCACAACTAACATCATATTCAAAGGTAAAAAGCTAAAAGCATTTTCCTTAGGAACAAGACAAGAATGTTCACTTTCACCACTTTCATTCAGCATAGTATTGGAAGTCCTAGCCACAACATTCAGACAAAGAATAAAAATAAAAGGAATACACATAGTAAAGGAAGAAGTAAAACTCTTGATATTTGCCGATGACATGACACTATATAGAGAGAACACTAAAGATTCCACCAAGAAACTGTGAAAACTGATATAATCAGGAGAGGAAACGTAAGAATAATGGATATTACTGAAGGCGAGGAAAAGGAACAGGAACCAGAGCATTCTCAGACAAATAGTGGATGAGCATTTTCCAAATCTAAGGAATGAACTGGAGCTTGGAATTCAAAAAGTCAACAGAACACCTAATTATCTCAAACAAAAAGGCCTTCACCAAGACATATTGTATTAAAGTTATCAAAAATCAACAACAAAGACAGAATTCTCAGGGCAGCCAGAGAAAATTAGACAGTAACATCAGGGAAAGTCCATTACATTATCCTCAGACTTCTCAGCGCAAACCTTACAAGCCATAAAGTAATGGAATCAAATATTTAAACTATTAAGTGAAAGGAACTAGCAGGCTACAGTAATATATCCAGCTAAGCTCTCCTTTAGATAAGAAGGAGAAATTAAGAACTTTCCAGACGTACAAAAATTGAGGGAATTCTCCACTACAAGGCCTGCACTACAGGAAATACTGAAAGGGCTCAGCTCACCTAAAACAAAATGGAAAAAAAAACATAATTATAAATAAAGTGACCATTAGGCAAATAGAAGCAGAAGAGTGCTACCCTTACTAAGAACAGGGCATTATAAGCTTAAATAATAAGAAGAGACTTGTTATAACAAGGCAGTATTGAACATTCAGCATACATAGTGACAAATTAAGATAACAGTTACTAAAAAGTGGAGGATTCAAAGATCCAAATTTGCATTGGGGAATGGAGATAAAGCACATGCAGAAAAAAATGGACGACTGTATATAAATAACTATCCTTTTCATATTGGTAATGGTACCCACACACCAAAGTTCAAAACTGAAGTATATAACAAAAAACAACAAGAACCAAAGGCAAAACTCACAAGCCAAGAAAAATAAAGAAAACAGAAACACAAGGACAGGGAAGCAATGGAAACACTGAGCTACCGAATATCAAAAGATACAATGGCTATAAAAAGACATCATATTTCAATAATCACCCTAAATGTAAATGGACTTAACAAGCCAAGAAAAAGACACAGAGTTGCAGAATGGATCAAAAAACAAAACCCAACCATATGCTGACTCCAGGAGACACATCAGAGTTCCAAAGACAAATATAGACTCAGAGTGAAAAGGTGAAATATGGTATTTCAAGCAAATGGCATTCTGAGAAAAGCGGGAGTAGCAGTACTAATATCAAATGAAATAGACTTCAAAATAAAAAAGATAAGGATACTGAGGGACCCTTCATAATGATAAGAGAATCATGCACCAAGAAGACATAAAACTGATTAATATCTATGCTCTCAATCAGGGATACCAGAAATATGTAAAGCAATTACTAACAGAACTAAAGGGAGAAACAGATCAAAACACTTTCATAGTAGGGGACCTAAACACCCATTGTCAAATATGGTTAGATCATCCAAACAGAAAATCAAAAAGGAAATAACATCCTTAAATGATACATTAGACCAACTGAACATAATTGACATATACAGAGCCTTCCATCCCAAAAGGGCTGCTTATACATTCTTCTGTAATACACATGGACCATTCTCAAGAATTGACTGCATACTGGGACACAGAGATAGCCTCAACAACTATAAGCGAGTTGAAATCATACCAACCATATTCTCTGATTATAATGCTTTGAAACTAGAGATCAACTGCAAAAAGAAATCAGGGAGAACCACAAATACCTGGAGATTAAACAACAAGCTACTGAAGAATAACTGGGTCAGGGAAGAAATAAAAAGAGAGATCAAGAGATACATAGAAACAAATGATAATGATAGTACAACTTTTGAGACATAGCAAAAGTGGCCATAAGATGAAAGTTCATATCATTACAGCCCTATCTCCAAAAACAAGAAGGAGCCCAAATAAACAACCTAATGCTTCATCTTAACAAACTAGAAAAGGAAGAACAAATGAAGCCTAAAGTCAGCAGAAGGAAAGAAATCATCAAAATTAAAGCATAAGTAAATGAAAATGAAAACAAACCAAAAAAAAAACAATAAAAAAAATAAGTGCAACAAAGAGCTGGTATTTTGAAAATGTTAATAAAATTGACAATCCCCTGGCTAGACTCACTATAGAAAAAAGAGAAAGGACACAAACAAAATCAGGGATGAAAGAGAGGAAATTATGACTGACATCACAAATACAAATGATCATGCAAGAATACTATCAAAAAGTGTATAACTCCAAATTTAATAACCTAGAAGAAATGGACCAGTACTTAGAAAAATACAATATTTCTAGACTGAATCAAGAAGAACTGGAAAATCTAAATAGACCAATCAGCAGTATGAAAATTGAAACAATAATAAAAAACCTACCAAAAAGTAAAGGTCCAGGACCAGATGACTTCAACAATGAATTCTACTAAACATGTAAAGAAGGTTTAATGCCTATCCTACTCAAACTCTTCCAAAATATTGAAGAAGAGGCAATACTTCCCAAATCATTTTATGAGGCCAGTATTACTTTGATACCAAAACCTGATAAAAATCACACACACACACACACACAGAAAAAATTACAGACCAATATCTCTCATGGACACAGAAGCAAAAATCCCAAATAAGATACTAGAAAACCAAATACAGCAACTATAGAAAGATTATGCATCACAAACAAGTGGGTTTTATCCCAGGGGTACAGGGATGATTCGACATATGAAATCAATTAATGTTATACACCACATAAACAAATTAAAAAGTAAGAATCATGATCCTATTAATAGATGCAGAAAAAGCCTTCGACAAGATACAGCATTCATTTATGATCAAAACAATTAACAAAATTTTTATAGAAGGAAAATACCTTAACATAACAAAGGCCATATACAACAAGCCTTCAGCCAACATTATAGTTAATGGTGAAAACTAAAAATCTTCCCTCTAAGATCAGGAACAAGGCAAGGCAGTGCTCTATTGCCACTGTTATTTAATATAACATTGAAGGTCCTAGCAAGTGCAATCAGACAATAAAAAGATATAAAAGGCATCCAAATAGAAAATAAAGAAGTCAAACTGTCACATTTATGGATGACACGATTCTCTATATAGAAAACCCTAAAGACTCCACAGGAACATTGCCAGAAACAAGGAGCAAATACAGTAAAGTTTCTGGGTATAAAATCAACATTCGGAAATCCATAGCGTTCCTATACTCTAATAATGAAGTGTCAGAAAAAGAAATGGAAAAAATAATTCCTTTTGCAATTGTACTAAAAAGAATAAAATACCTAGGAATAAATTTGGCGAAACATGTGAAGGACCTGTATAATAAAAACTACAAGATCCTGTTAAAAGAAATTGAAGAAGATACAAATAAATAGAAAGATATTCCGTGTCCTTGGATTGGAAGAATCAACATAGTTAAAATGACTATATTATTAAAGCATTATACAGATTTAATGCAATCCCCATCAAAAGCCCATCGGCATTTTTTTAAAGAAATAGTACAAAAAATCATCATATTTGTATGGACGCACAAAAGACCCTGAATTTCCAAAGCTATCCTGAGAAAAAAGAATGAGGCTGGAGGTATCACTCTGCCCGACTTCAAATTATACTACAAATCAACAGTAATCTAAACAGCATGGTATTGGCAGAAAAACAGACACTTGGTCCAGTGGAACAGAATCAAGAGTCTAGAAGTAAACCTATATTTATTTAGGCAAATAATTTTTGACAAAAAAAGCCAAACACATACAGTGGAGAAAGGAAAGCCTTTTCAATAGATGGTGTGGGGAAAACTGGAAAGTCACCTGCAAAAGAATGGAACTAGACTGTTGTCTATCACCACCCACCAAAATTAACTCGGAATGGATTAAGGACCTATATATTAGACTTGAAACAATAAAATGCATAGAAGAAAACATAGGAACAAACCTCAAGGACCTTGGACTTAAAGAGGATTTTATGAATTTGACCCCAAAGGCAAGGGAAGTCAAAGCAAAAATAAGTGAATGGGACTACATCAAATTATAAACCTTCTGCTCAGCAAAAGAAAATATCAACAAGGTAGAGACAGCCATCCAAATGAGAAATTATATTTGCAAGCAATGCCTCTGATGAGGGCCTAATATCCAAAATATACAAAGAACTCATATGACTCAATAACAACAAAAAATTTTAAAAAATTGGCAGACGACCTGAACAGACACTTCTCCCTAGAGGACATACAAATTACCAACAAATATTTGAAAAGATTCTCAACATTGCTAGCTACTAGGAAAATACAAATCAAAACCACAATTAGATACCATCTCACACCTATTAGAATAGCTATAATCAATAGGACAAGTAATAACAACTGTTGGTTAAGATGCAGAGGAAAAGGAAGCCTCATACACTGCCAGTGGGACTGCAAACTGGTACAGCCACTATGGAAAACAGTATGGAGATTCCTCAGAAAACTAAGAATTGATCTACCATATGATCCAGCAATCCCTCTACTGGTATTTACCCCAAATACTTGAAAACTCATATCTGAAAAAATATTTGCACACCAATGTTCATAGCAGCATTATTCACAGTAGCCAGGACATGGAAGCAACCGAAGTGTCCTACGACAGGTGATTGGCTAAAGAAGTGGTGGTACATATATGCAATGTAATATTACTAAACCTTAAGAAGAGATGAAATACTGCCATTTGCAACAACATGGATGAACCTCGAAATAATCATGCTTATCGAAATAAGCCTGACAGAAAAAGTTGAAATTCATGTGATATCACTTATATGTGGGATATAAACCTAAAAGCAACAAATGAGCAGGAAATACAAACAGACTCATGGACATGGACTATAGACTAGTGATTACCAAAGGATTATAGAGTAGTGGTTACTAGTGGGGTTGGGGAGGAGGGGGCAGGTAAACAGGGTAAAGGGGGCCAGACATAGGGTTATAAGGGAAGGTCAAAGTGGGTAAAGGGGATCAAACATATGGTTGCTGAAGGAAACTGGACTTTGGGTTGTAAACACACAATAGAAGATACAGATGTCAAATGATAATGTACACCTGAAAATTATATGATTGTGTTAATTAATGTTACCCCAATCAACTTAATTAAAAAAAAGAAGAGATGAAATACTGCTATTTGTGACAACATGGGTGGAACTTGAGATAATCATGCTATGCAAAATAAGCCAGACAGAAATAGTTGAAAATCACATGATATCACTTACATGTGGGATATAAACCTAAAAACAACAAATGGACAGGACAAATAAAGAGAGACTCATGGACATGGACAATGAACTAGTGTTTACCAGAGGGTAGTGGGGTGAGGGAGGAGAGGGGATGTTGATGGATAAATGGGGTTCAAATATAAGGGGGTAGGAGGCAGGTGAAGAAGGTAAAGGGTATCAAATATATGGTAGCTGAAGGAACTAGACTTTGAGTGGTATAAACACAATAGAATATACTGATTCAAATTTTAATGTACACCTGATAATTATATAATTATATTAACCAATGATACCCCAATAAACTTAAAAAAATTTTCAGTACCATTTAAAGCCTTATGATCTTAAAAAATAAAAATAAAAATAAACACAATCAATGAACAAAATAGAAACAAACTCTCAGATATAGAGAAAATTTTGATTACCAGTAGGGAGGGGTTTGAGGAATAGGTGAAAATGGAGAAAGATTTAAAATGTACAAATTGCCAGCTATAAAAACAGTCACAGGGATATAAAGTACAGCATAGGAAATAAAGTCAATAACATTTAATAACTACATATATTGTCCGATGGTTACTAGACTTATTGGGGTGATCATTTCATAAAGTATATAAAAGTCTCCTTACTATGTTGTACTCCTGAAACTAATATGTTATATGTCAACTCTACTTAAAAATAAATTGATGAAAAAGATGTTTTATTAAAATAATAAATCTCAAACAACTGGTCTTTAACATTTCTTTGAAAGTCTTGTGATGATGGCAGAAGAGGAGAAATTATTAAAGCCCTATTGCTTGATAAGGTTTTTATGACATATTCATAGACCACAGGGTAGGTTTAGTCTACAGAAGGACAACCTATGATCACTTGCTGAAGCAGGGGCTTCCAATATCTTATCTCATCAAGGCAATAAGAATAGTCTATATGTTCTTCAATTTCTTTATTATTATTATTATTATTATTATTATTATTATTATTATTATTATTATTATTTATGCCTACAGCACCTTGTCTTCCTAGGTGGTCTCCCATCCAAGTACTAACCAGGCCTAACCCTGCTTAGCTCCTGAGATCAGACATCAGGCTTGTTCAGGGTGGCATGGCCATAGACTATTCTTCAATTCCTATATTTTTCATCATTCAGTTTCCATTTTGAATTTTCCTGAATAATACTTTTTTCAATAAAATGAATAACTGTATGTCAAATTTTAGCTAAGCGCAAGGCCTTGAACTAATAGCATTATCTAGGCAACACTTAAGGTCTCAGGGACAATAACTGTTTAACAAAAGACAGTAAGGTTGCTAAAGTAGTCTCCATTTTATATTTAAATTTTATATTTAGAATTCAGATCTTCAGCTTACTTATGTTTCTGGGCCTAAAACATAGAGTCCAAAAAGTCCCTAAATAGTTAAATAGATTCTTACTTAATGTATTTTAACAGACTTAGTGTTTATTTTTACATCTGTACTCACAATCTATATTTTTATCGAGAATGATATTACATTTCACTTCTTATGATTTCTGTTGTAACTTTATTTCTCAATTTTATTGACAGCCATGATAGAGAGACTATAGAAAGGAATATTTCTTCCTATTTTTCTTTAGAGATTCCTAGGATTCTGCCCCTTTAATCTGGGCAGAATACTAGCCAGATAAAAAGATAAATGGGAAATGAAGGAAAAAAAGGAGCTTAAGTTGATTTAGGGGATTCAGAGGACAAGCAATTTTTAAATTTAGCAGAACCATCTTTGACAACTTCCTCTTTATCTCTTCCCCTATTCCTTTCACCAACAGAATTCTACTGTCCCCTTACTTGGATGGTGTGGATTCATCCATAAGGGATGGATTACTTTAGAAGTATGTAAAACAGTAGGGCAAATCACAGGAGTCATGTCTTAGAGGAGCAAATTGAAGCAATATTTGGACCACAACAAGGCTTGAGTTGGGGTGGTAAATGGTAAATTAAAAAAAAAAAAACAAGAGTGTCATAGCATAGCAGAGTTAGACAACAGATATTATTCTGGCTCAGTTCTGTAGATGAAGCATGGATGCTTCTTGGTGTGTTTATGCACTTCCAGTATGCTCTGAGGGCTTTTTAAATGCAGTGAGAATAAGAGGATACTGCCTCTCCTTGACCCTCATCATCTTCTAAATTCAGGACCTTATTATCTCTTACCTAAATTTTTAAAAATCATAACTATATCATTATCTACCCTTTAAATATTAACAATAATTTCTTAATATCATCCAATACCCAATCAATATTCAAATTTCTCCAATTGCCTCATAAATGTCCCACCAAATTTTTTCTCTTGCTTCCTTTTTGGTCAACAAATCCAGTCTTATTCCTCTTTCAATTTACCCTTCATTGAGGAACTAGTTAAATCATACAGAAATAGCTCTTCCCATGTCACTCTCCTCCTCAAAACAATTATATTTTATCACCCAGCCTTTTCTTGAACTCTACCTTTCCTCAGATTCCAAGTATGCAGCAATAAAGGGTAGTTGTATTTTGTGTAAGCGATGCATTCCTAGACATTTCTCATAAATCAAAACTTCTATAACTCAAATATAATCCTGATAGAGAATGGAGCCTTGTTTACTGGCTAAAGTAACACCAGCATCTCCAAGGCCATCTTCAAGGTCCAGAATGTTACTTGACAATGGAATACATAGTTCATAATACCCTTGACCTTTGAATTCATGAAATTGTTAGAAAGTTTCTAATTAGGTTGAGGTTGTATGTTATTTTATATATTACCTATAAAATTTTCATTTAATTCATATTTTTTTATTTAAAAATTGCACAGTTCAATTTTACATGTAATGCAGCTGAGTGTACTGCATCATTATCTCCTAACATATTGCCTGTTGTTATGTCTCTGTAGGCAGGACTATCTTTTTTACCCCTTCTCTGCCTATACAACTGCTATTAATTCTCTAGTGCCCTCTAAAATTCAGTTCTTCTTTGAAGCCTTCTCTGATTCTGTCTAGACAGAATAAATCATCTCATTTTTTTTCCTAAAACACTTCTCTCATATGTCTGCTGCATCACTTATGATATGACATATAAGCTACTCACATTGTTTCTATCATTATAGTTAGTATATTAGTATGCACTTTATGGCTATACCTTATTCATGTGTGCCCTCACTGAGCTTAGCATTTATAATGGATACATAGAAAGTGCTGAATTTAATTAATCTTGCAGAATTATTGTAAAAATTAAATAAAACAATTTGTATCAATTGACTGATACAGTGCCTAATACTGGTGCTCAGTAAATTTTCTCTTTTTTTATCATCCTTAGTGTACTCCTGCTTCATTTCTTTCGACTTTTTATATATTTTGTCCATGAGAAGAGATTGGAGATTTCTTCATTTTATTGCTTACATGTCTCTTCTTCAGCACACGAATACTGACTGTTTTGCATCTCTTTTTTTTTTTTTAGGTCACTATCCCTGTTCAAATCAGAGATCCACCAAGGACAGCAGACAAAGGTAATATGACATCTCCACCACTCCTTGATGCCAACCCCATGGAGAACCCATCACTGTTTAATGACATCAAGATTGAACCACCGGAAGAACTACTGGCTAATGACTTCAATCTGCCCCAGGTGGAACCAGTTGACCTCTCATTTCACAAGCCGAAGGCTCCTCTCCAGCCTGCCAGCATGCTGCAAGCTCCAATACGTCCTCCCAAGCCACAGCCCACTCCCCAGACTCCTATAGTGTCCATGTCAACATCTGACACAGGCACTTTAGCAAACATCCCTACCGTTCTGACTCCAGGTTCTATCCTGGCCTCCTCTCAGGGTACTGGTGGCCAGCAGGTCTTACATTTGATTCACACTATCCCCTCAGTCAGTCTGCCAAATAAGATGGGTGGCCTGAAGACCATCCCAGTAGTGGTGCAGTCATTGCCCATGGTGTATACCACTTTGCCTGCAGATGGTAACCCTGCAGCTATTACAGTCCCACTCATTGGAGGAGATGGCAAAAATGCTGGATCAGGTGAGCATTAATGTGCTCCTTTCCTGGGCCTCACCTTCATTCATATGTTCTCTTTTTGAGTTGACCTATCTCCCATCTTTTTTCACTGCCTCCAGTTATCCTTGCACACAACTTCAAGAGTAATCTTTTCATAAACACTTTTTTATCATGTTTCTTAAATGCTTAATAACATACAGTAATACAGTATTTGTGTTGTACACCTGAAACTAGTATAACATTGTGTGTCAACTATAAAAAGAGCTTTAAATTCTATAATAGAAAAAAAGAATGTACAATGGCTCTTTTGTTTAGCCCATGTTTCTGAAACTGGGCTATGCATATCCTTGAGTGAAATACAGTCTATCTTCCTGGAATCTATAGTAAATAATTTGATAGCAAATAATTTAAAGTATTTTATATTTTAAAATGATTTTCTTAAAGAGAAAAATGTAAAATTTGAATAATCTTTTAAGACAAAACACAAACTTCAAAACTAGTTTTAAGTTTACTAAGGAACCCACCTTATAATTTTCCAGGAGAAATGTATTTATTATTCTGTGCCATTAGGAATCCTTTGGTAGACAAGTTGAGAATTTTTCTAGCCCTTCATACTTAGCCAGCCTGTTCCAACATCATGTCTTTTCTCTTCCTTGCAGAAAAAATAGTCTTCTTTGAAATATTGACATCTTCTCTGTGTTCTTCCTCATTTAGCATCTATCACCCTCCATTTTACTTTTTACTTACCTATATTGCAGAAATTCTTCCCAACTGAATTGTAAATTCCTCAAGGACAAGACTGTATCTTATTTCTCATTGTGCATCTCTGGAGAACCTAACACAGTAGTAGATAGTAGTTGTCTTACAACAAATAATTTGAACAAACTTGAAAATTTGTCCAGGAGAGAGTTCAAATGCTATAATCTTTTCTTTTGTTTTATTTTAAAAATAAGTCCAGAATTCAGAAAAGTATAAATTAAGTCTCCCTTCCACCATGATCCTCCACCACTCGGTTTCTTTTCTGGAAGTATATCTACTTTAGTTTGTAATTGGGAAGATCAAAAAAATTGTATGGCTTCTTGAAGTGGCTCAAGATATTTTGCTTCAACATACTTGCAAAATCCTAGTTAATTTTGAATGTTGTACCTTAGGAAGGATATTAGAAATTTGGAGTATAATTAGAGAAGAGAGATTAGGATGGTGAGAGGATTCAAATTCATGAAATGAGGAGCTGATAAATATTTAGAATGAATTAAAAAGACCAAAGAGAAGATATGTAGGTAGGAATGACTAGGAATCAGATTTTGATATATAAACTTTTCTACCTTTGAAATCCAATACATTGTGATCATTCTATCACTAAATGTAAAAGACTGAAAAACAATACACTAAGCATCAAATTTCTAAGACTTTTCAGTATCTTTTTGAATGAAAATGCCATGATTGAGTAGTAGTTAATTTGGGTAATGATAAGTGTTCATAACAATCTTGTTTTGAGATCTCATAAGGGGGTTAATTAAAATATGGTTATCCATTCTCAAATAAGGAAAGAGAGGCAAACAAAAAAAGAAAATGAGAAAATAAAATTCCCTGTGTGAGAGGTTGCTGATATCAAGAGAGTAGTGGAACCAAGGAATGGTTTGATGGGGCTTTGAATCCTTCTATAATATCCATCAGTCCTCTGAAGCCACTCTAAATAAACAGAATACATTTTAACAGTGTTTAATGTAGTTTCAAGCTAAGCTAAAACCATTATCCCAATGTTATCCAAAATGGTATGCTTATACCTTGTTGTGAGGAGGTACACAAAACAATTGGGTCACAAGTACCAAAATTTATATATGCATTTTCTCACCCCTTGCATGTTTTATTTTTGTTCATTTTTGAAATTATATACAAAAACTTAATATGCTAATGCATTTATATCACTACACATGGATACACACACATAGTGAGATGCATGCTTAAAACTTTTTAGTGAATGTATTGAAGGTACTAGCCAAGTCCTCCCTCATTCAACCTTATTGCCACCCTTAAGTTTCTCCTATATAGAAGTTTTGAATCTTTCATTAGATCTAAGAGAGCGCTGACCACCTGGTTGAGTTTTTAGGCATTGGAAACATCAGTAATTAATAATAAATATTTGAGAGTTTCTCCCAACATAGGTGGAAGGGAAGGATGTAACATATATGAAGCACCTACTAGGTGACTCGTTTCCTTTTAGGAGCACAAAAGCCAAAGGATGTGTTCTTACTTCTGGGTTGAGCCTAGGCATTGATATTAGGATAGCCCGAGAACTATTCAGAGAGTTCGATTCAACAGACATTGAACTTGACTTTTCAGCAAACCCTGTCCTGGGAGCTAGAGATAAAGAATTGACGCATAACCAGACTCTGTCCTAGAGAAAGCTATCCTATCTCACTCACTATTCTAAAGAAGTTTATTCTAGTAGTATCTGAATGCTCCTCAGTATTCCATCAAAGGAAATTCTGTTCCCCACTATGCTAAAATTTTTAAATGTTCTTCTCTTACTTCTATACAAATACACTTCTTCCATCTTTGCTTTTTCTTTATTTCCCTGTCTTGCTCCTACTTCTCATTGTGGCCCAAACTGGGAATCCTGAAAATGATGACAGAGGCACATATATTTATAGCTCACACTGCTCCTTTTCTTTGCTTTTAGTGAAAGTTGACCCCACCTCCATGTCTCCACTGGAAATCCCAAGTGACAGTGAGGAGAGTGCAAATGAGAGTAGATCCTTGGCCTTACAGGGTATTCAGGGACTACAGCAAGAGTGAGTACTTTTGTCTTTACTTCATGTCTGTTTCTGTGTCTATATGTGTATGTTTTTGATAGAAGTGGAACGTATTATCAGACACAATAGTAAGAATTTGAGGACAACAAAATATAGGACAATTGCCTTCCCAGTGAAGGTATGAATTTGTGTGCATACATGTACATAGGCATGCATTTTACCACAGAGTTCTAATTGTAGATCATCAATTTTACCTTTAAAAAATCAGCAATTTTCTATAAAGTACAGTTGCATACTGTTTATCTAAATTTAAAATGGCCTTATCTTTCAGTGTTGGAACTAATGAAGTAGTTAGCTTATGTTTTAGCAACCATTTTGTAGGAAAATACATTTCTTTAAACACAAAAATGAGACTTATTAGAGTGAAATGCTCACACTCTGTGGGAACAGAAACCACTCAAGGAAACATTGCTACTTCCTGGAAACTGCACTTACTGAACATAATGGCCTAGTTGAGAGAATTGCTGGGATTATTTCAATTATTTAGTCTTTGGGGGGCCTAGTGTTAAATCTGCATAAATTAAATACACATATGAGGTTGTCCCACTATATGTAAGTTGATTTATTTAGCCTCCACTTTAAAATCGTTCTTTAGACCTATTTCTCTCTCTCTCTTTTTTTTTCACTCAGACCAGCAGGAATGACCCAAATGCAGGGAGAAGAGTCCCTTGACTTGAAGAGAAGACGGATTCACCAGTGTGATTTTGCAGGATGCAGCAAAGTATACACCAAAAGCTCTCACCTGAAAGCCCACCGCAGAATCCATACAGGTTTGCCAACCTCCACCCACCCCCAATACGCACGCACGCGCGCACACACACACACACACACACACACATACACAAACACAGTCTCTGAGAGATAAGAAGAGATCTTCAAACCGACTGATCCATTTATATTCATGAGTGTAGGTTCTATTCATGGTTTTTACACCTATATATTGTTCCTACTCTAAAGTAGCATTTATAAAACCAATCTATGAATACATTAAGTCTTGTGTCTTCTGAATAGTCATCATCCCCGTCAAACACCTGTGGGTCTTTCAAACTGGAAAGTCATAACACAAAGTGAAAGGCAGCTAATACATCACTCCCTCCCTTGTTACCAGAGCCCCACAGGTTTTATGAGTATTGAAAAGCTCAAAGGCAGGTTAAATTAAGTGAGATTAAAGTAAGCTTTTGGAGCTCAGCACCATCCAAGAACCTATAATATGCCTTTGTTAACATTAGGAAAAAAAGTGTACATTAGAAAAAAATAAGTAAAACAGACCTGGTGGAGATTGTGTTGAACTTGGAGGCACCTGCCCCATCTAAAGAAGAACTGTCACTCAACTCCAACTAAGTATTACCAAATCTCCCAAATTTTAAAGAAAAGCAGCAAATAAAGACTTATATATGAAATGTCCTAGATTTTGAATGTTGGTATCTAACTAAAAATTTTGTATAACAGCATGGATTCAAAGAAACCTGCTTATGTGCCAAGTATAACTTGTCAGTCATCAGTTTATACCCTCTGCCTGGGAGAGATTCTGCCTCCCAAATCATCTCCAACTCAGAATTTAGACTTGGACTTCCTGGACAAGGAAGAAACTTTCCTTTTATTGGAAACATATGCTGTGTTAAGTTGGCTGTATTAGGATTTGTATCAAAGGATCTAAAGTCCTAGTTGCTGTGCCCAAAGGCTATGTTCAGGTGACTGATCCCCAGGCTGCATTGCTGCATTATCCCAACATTCCCATGACATTCTTCTTATTTATTGATGTTTTATCTCATTTTTCTCCATGTTGGGTTGTTGGATAGTCTTATTCTACTCACCATGCGTGTGTGTGTGTGTGTGTGTGTGTGTGTGTGTGTGTGTGTTGAAGTTGTGAGATGGGAATAAGTCTGCCTTGCTCTAATAACTGACAGAAGTCTAGCATAGCTAGGATATATTGAGTGCAGTGATTGGTGGTAGAAAGATTGAGGTGCAAGAGTGGAAGGGAGAGTGGTGGCTCCATAGTGTCGTGGTTAGCATGTCTGCTTTACATGCAGAAGGTCTTGGGTTCACGCCTTGGATGTGCTACGAGCGTGTGGGTGGAGATGCCCTGCCTTCAGAGATTTAGTTCTTAAAGGGAAATGGCAGCATCCTTAGGTCAGGGGTACAAGTGGGGGAGGAGAATTAAAGAGGAGGAAAAAAAAGAATGGAAGGAGGAAAACCACTTAAGAGACTACTATTTAATTCTGAATTTTCAACATGCAAAAATAAAATAGTTTACTGTACTCTTATGTACCCCCTCCCCAATTTCAACAATTATATCATATCAGTATATGACCAATTTTGTTTCTTCTATACCCCTACCAAGTCGCCCACTCCACACTGTATTATTTTGAAGCAAATTACAGTCATCATATTATCTTAGTCATAAATACTTCAGAATATATCTTTAAAAGGCAAAGATTTAAAAATAAGCATAATATTACTAATGCATAAATTCCTTAATATCAAATTTGCCTAATTGTCTAATAAATGTTTTTTAAAAGTTTATTTGAATCAGTATCTAAACAAGGCTTTTACATTGAATAACATAAGCAGTATGAGAAGGAACCAACTATGCAAAAAGCTTGAGGAAAGAGTATTGTTTTTAGCTAGGCAGAGTAAAAAAGTTATGAGTTTGGAATAAGCTTGCCAAGCTTGTTGTAGTAACTGACAGAAGTCTAGCATTAAAAGGGCATACAAGTACCGTGATTGATGGTGGAAGACTCGAGATGCAAGAGTAGAAGGGAAGAGAACACTTAAGAGACTACTTTAGTTATCCAGGCTAAAAATAGTGAGAGCCTCACTAGAATGTTGGGAGTGGCATGGAGAGAAAGAAGTGTATTGGGACGCTGATGGCTCACATTTCCGTTTTTGGTGACTGGATAGACATACTATTTACAGAGGTAGAGAGTTTGCTGATGATCACACATTTAGCAAGTGGAATCACACCTTGGTATGCAACTTAGATAATACTTTTCTCTGTAGCTGGTACTCCACAGGTTCCTTGAAACTGAGACAGCTGCAGAAATTCTTGATTCATTGTCCTCCAAAGATTAGGGTTCGTTTCAAAGGCTCCCAGAGGGTGATATCCCTGCCTCTGGTAGATATTCTCTTAGCAGAGAGCCAGAGGTTCTTGCTCATCTGGATACTGCCTCTAGCATGCAATGAAGCCATCCATCTCCTTTCAGCTGACAGTCATACAAAGCAGAAAATACAGATACAACAATTGCCGTTAAACATACTACCAAGTCCCAGTTTTTAATAATGGCATCACCCATTCACCCAGATTCAAAATTTATCATTAATTCTTTTTTAAACTCAATGTCTTTTTTTATTAAAGGTCTGTTTAACTGGAGCACATGTGGTTTGAAACTTTTGAGTTTTCTTTCCTTCATCTAGGTTATCCAAGTGTTTCTAAATAAACAGTGTGAAATGAAAGAAACTACCAAAGAGAAAATTATAACCCAAAGAAAATATTATTTTACCTTGTATAGGTTACAAGCACATGCATGAGGTTAAATTATTACTCTTTCCAAATTAGCAAGAACAATTTAGCAATAAACTTAATGTGTTTCTTAGAAAGAGTAGAAACAAAAACCAAAAAAATGAAATCCTTTTTTTATGGGTCCCATTTTTAGGAACTAGATTAAAATATGAGGACAATAACATAAAAATAGAATATCCAAATTGTATCTTCAGTTAACATTGCTAAGCACAGTTTTAAATTTTTAAGGAAATTTGTTCAGGTGACATTGGTTAATAAACTTATATAGGTTTCAAATATATAGTTCAATAATATGTTTATTGCATTGTGTTTACCACCCAAAGTTAAATTTTCTTCCTCAATTATTTGTTTCCAAAGTTCTATTATTTCTTTCTTCAAATAGCTCTTTTATTGGGCATGTAGACATCATTGCCAAGAGCATATATTGTGAAACTATACTGCCTGGAATTGACATCCCAGTCTACCACTCATTAGCTGAAAGTTACTTCACATTTTTTTTGCGTCATTTCCCTTACATGGGGATATTAATAGTGAAAAAAACAGTACAATATGTGGTATATAGTAAACACTCAGTAAATTTTAGCTATTATTAATGTTCTTTAAAGATTCACTGCTACCTCATAAGCTTTTTGTCTTAATTTATTCTTTTCCCTCAAACTTTATTGAATTATATTTCACCATTAAAAATAGTATATATAGGCCTTCTTGCTGCTCTCTGCTGAGCCAGCCTGTCGGACTCTGTTCTCCGAGTAGGGACTTCAGAGAGTCATGCTGGATTATTTTCTTGCCCCTCCGTCTCTCCTGCCCCACATCTCTCTTCACCGCTCTCCGCTCTTGCTTGCACAGCCATAGCAGAGCCATTGGTGGCCACTGCATCCCTGTCAATCTCCTTATCATCCTCCAGAGTTGAGCCATCTGCCCTCGACAGCCGCTGCAGTGGTAGGATCCTGGGAGCCTACCCCACCTTGGGGGTGAAGAGCTGCGGCTCCTTCATCGTGGTGCACGATCTGATTTTCTGGCAAGTTATGATGAAGACTTAAATTGTCTTTGGCACCACACTGATCATGGTGCTTTCACTGACAGCTTTCAGTGTCATCAGTCTGGTTTCTTACCTCATCCTGGCTTTTCTCTCTGTCACCACCAGTTTCAGGGGCTACACGTCTGTTATCCAAGCTGTGCAGATGTCAGAAGGCCGTCCATTCAAAGCCTACCTGGATGTAGATATTACTCTGTCCTCAGAAGCTTTCCATAATTACATGAATGCTGCCATGGTGCACATCAACAAGGCCCTGAAACTCATTCATCTCTTTCTGGTAGAAGATCTGGTTGACAATTTGAAGCTGACTGTCTTCATGTGGCTGATGACCTATGTTGGTGCCGTTTTAAATGGAATCACCCTTCTGATTTTTGCTAAACTGCTCATTTTCAGTGTTCTGATTGTCTGTGAGAAGTACAAGACCCAGACTGATCACTATGTTCACATCACCCCTTGATCATACCAAGTCGATTGTTGAAAAGATCAAAGCAAAACTACCTGGAGTTGCAAAAAAAAAAAAAAAAAGAAAGAAAGAAAAGAAAAAAAAGAAAAAGCAAAATAAGTACCTGGAAACCAGAAATGCCACCATTACTAAAACACCATCTAATAGTTATAGTGTTGTTACTTGTACTATGAAGGAAAGTTGTCCCTATCAACCTGAGCCTGCATTCCAAGCTTTTTTTTTAATTTGGTGTTTCTCCCTCCTTTCCTTTTATTGGCAGTATCAAGCACAAGGATTGTTGGACTAAAGAAAGAACTTATATTTCAGAACTCAAAAGAATAAACACAGAATCAGTTTGATAAAGTTGTCTATATTTAAGATGTATGATTTGGTGATTTGTTATATGTATACATTGTGAAATATTCACCACAATCAGGCTAATTAACATATACATCACTTCCAATAGTTATCTCTTTGTGTGTGTGGGGGGGGGAGGTGAAAAGGCCTAAAATCCATCTTGAGTAAATTTCAAGTATATGGTACAATATTGGCTATAGTCACATTGTTGTACATTAGATTCCCAGGACTTATTTATCTTGCAAAACTGAAACTTTATACCCCTTTACCACCTTCATATCCCACTACCAGCCCCTGGTAACCACCATTCATATTGTTTCAATGAGTTTGACATTTATATTCTACATACTACATGAGATCATACAGTATTTGTCTTTCTGAATTTAGCTCATTTCACTTAGTATAATGTCCTCTGGGTTCATCCATGTTGTTACAAATGGCAGGGTTTCATTTCTTAAGGCTGAATAATATTATATCTATCTATCTATATATAATAATGTTATATAGAATATATGTAATATAGAGAGATATAATATATAGAGATATAACATAGATATATAACATACAATATATATTATTGCATTGTGTGTTCACCACCCAAGGTTAAATTTCCTTCTGTTTCCAAATATTTGACCCACTTTACCCCTATTTACTCCCTGCTTTCCTCTGGTAACCACTAATCCACTGTTCATGTTCATGAATCTCTGTTTGTAGTCTTATTTTCCTGATTGTTTGTTATTGGTGTATAAAAATGCAACTGATTTCTGAATATTAATTTTGTATCCATAGTTTGGCTTTATGTATAATGCTGTAATGAACATGGAAGTGCAGATATCTCTTTAAGATACTGATTTTATTTCCTTTGGATATATACTCAGATATGGGATTGCTACATCATCTGGTAGTTCTATGATTAATTTATTGAGGAAATTTCATACTGTTTTTTATAGTGGCTATACCAATTTACACTCTCAACAAGGATTCACTTTTCTCCACATCTTTAACACATGTCATCTTTTGTCTTTCTAATAATAACCATTCTAAAACAATGAGGTGATACCTCATATTTGTTTGCATTTGAATTTCTCTGATGATTAATGAAGTTGAGCATATACCTGTTGACTTTTTTTATGCCTGTTGGCCATTTGCATATGTACTTTTGAGAAATGTCTATTCAAGTCCTTTGTTCATTTTTTAATTTATTTGAGTTATTTGTGGGTTTTGCTATTAAGCTATATGAGTTCATTTATTTTGGATATTAACTCCTTATCAGATATATGGTTTGCAAACATATTTACCCATTACATATGTTGCCTTTTCACTCTGTTTTTTTTTTCTGTGCAGACTTTTTAGTTTGATGGAATCCTATTTGTCTCTTTTTGCTTTTGTTTCCTGTGCTTTTGTGTCATATCCAAATAAGTATTGCCCAGACCAATGTCAAGATTTCACCCTATGTTTTCTTTTACTAGTTTTATGGTTTTAGGTTTTCTTTTTATGTATTTAATCTATTTTGAGTTCTTTTTTATATTGTGTGTGAAGAAAGAGTCTGATTTCATTTCCTTGTATCTGGATATGCAGTTTTTCCAACATCATTTACTGAAGACTATCCTTACCCCATTGTTTCTTACTGGCATATTGTTGAAGATGTCTGTAGATGAATGCATTTGTATCTGAGCTCTCTATTCTGTTTCATTGGTCTACACATTGGTTTTTAAGTCAATACTACATCGTTTTAATTATTGTAGCTTTGTAATATATTTTGAAATTAGAAAGTCTCATTCCTCTAGCTTTGCTCTTGCTCATAATTGCTTTGACTAGAAATGGTCTTTGATCTTCCATATTAATTTAGGAATTTCTTTCTATTTTTACAAAGAATACCATTGGGATTTTGATAAGAATTGTATTGACTCTGTAGATCACTTTGGGTAGTACAGGTATTTTAATAATATTAATTCTTCCAATGCATGAACATAGGATATCTTTCCATTTATCTGTCTTCTTTAATTTTCCTCATTAGTGCTTTATAATTTTTTCCAGTCAATGAAACAGAAACTTTATTGAGGCACCAGGGCCAAGGGGTTTGGGCAAGCAGCTGCCCTGTGGGCTGAGGGGGCAGTGGAGGGGCCTTATTTAACCTTCTTCTCGGGGCTTAGATTGTTGGTGTGGCCACACTTCTTGTGGCAATTGACAGTGCAAGGATACAGGCATTCATAACACTTGTGGCTGATCATCTTGTCACAGTTGAGTGAGCTGGTGGAGGGAGGAATCAGTGATGCTGCCTTGCAGAGGAAACACCAGATGCAAGGTGGACTCTTTCTGGGTTTTATAGTCTGAGAGAGTACAGCCTCCTTCTAGCTGTTTGCCCACAAAAAATCAGACACTGCGAGTCAGGTGAGATGCTCTCTTTGTCTTGGATATTAGCTTTGACATTTTCAGTGGTGTCACTGTGCTTGACCTTGAGTGTAATGGTCTTGCCCATCAGGGTCTTCATGAAAATCTACATCTCTACATCTGCTGGCGAGACTACTCAGCTGTCTCATTGAAGAGAAAGAGCTATAATACTCTGTGTACAAGTCTTTCATTAGTTAAATTTATTTCTAAGTATTTTATTTGTGTGTGTGTTGTTATTGTGAATGGACTGTTTTCTTGATTTTCTTTTCAGATACTTTTCATGTATATATAAATATCTTATTGATTTTGGTATGTTGATTTTATAAATCACAAGTTTACTGAATTTTTAACTTAGTTCTAATAGTTTTTTGTTTAATCTTTAGTGTTTTCTATATATATATGATCATGTCATCTGCAAATGGAGATAATTTTACTTCTTACTTTCCAATTTGGATGCCTTTTATTTCTTTATCTTTTCTAATGCTCTGATTAGGATTTCCAGTACTATGTTGAAAAGAAATGGTAAGAGTGGGCATCCTTACCTTGTACTGGATCTTTAGAGAAAAACTTCTAGTTTTTCCTCATTAGTTATGATATTAGCTGTGGGTTTATCATATATTTCTTTTTTTGTTGTTGAGGTAAGTTTCTTATATAACTATTTCATTGACCGTTTTAATTATGAATGGATGTTAAACTTTGTCAAATGCTTTTCCTACATCTATTAAGATAATCAAGTAGATTTTTTCTTGACTTTTATTAATGTATTATATCACATTGATTTATTTGAGTACATTGAACCATCCTTTCATCACCCAAAGGATAAATCCAGCTTGATCATGGTGTATGATTCTTTTGATATACTGTCGAATTCAACTTGCTAATATTGCATTAATTATTTTTGCATCTATTTTCATCAGGGATATTGACCTATAGTTTTCTTATAGTACTTTGGTTTTGGTTTCAAGGTCATACTGTCCTCATAGAATGAGTTTGGAAACATTCCTTCCTCTCCTAATTTTTGGAAGAGTTTAAAAAGAATTGGTATAAATTATTTTAATGTTTGGTGGAATTCACCTATGAAGCCTTCTGGTCCTGGACTTTGTTGTGAGAGTTTTTTTTATTACTGATTCAATCTGTTTATTTGTTATTAGTCTGTTCAGGCTTCCTATTTCTTTTTTAATTTCAATTAGAAGGTTGTAAGTTTCTAGGAATTTATCCACTTCTTCTAAGTTATCTAGTTTGTGGGAATATAAGCATTCATAATTTTCCCTTATGGTACTTTTTATATCTGAATAATTCATTATAATGTCTTTTCTCTCATTTATGACTTTATTTATTTGAATCTTCTGTCACATTTATTCTTGATTCCTTTGTTAATGCAATAAATAATTAATTTGAGCACCTTCTTTATGTGCCAGACAAGTAGATCACCCCAATACCTTCCTAGTCATTGTAATCCATCTTGCATACCATAGCTAGATCATTCCAATGTACAACTTTTACTAAGTCACTCTTGAGTTCAAAACCTTTCAGTGTTACTTGTTCCCCACACTATTGCTTTCAGACAATGTCTTACCAAGAGAGGGAGCATTAGGGGAGCTCTCTGTCATGGCAAGAAAGAGGATTTTATTATTAGCATCACGTACAATTTGAGCACAATGATAACAAAGAGCAAACTAAGTTTTAGTCTTTTATTATTGTTTTTTAAGTTATTTATATTCAGTGTATCTCCTTTTGCTTATATCTGAAGCAGACTGTCCACACTGCCTCCGTCTTTGGTATGTCACTGCCTTTCATGCAAAAAACCAATTTCTTTAGTCTGGCCTTTATAACAGAAGTCATTTCACAGCACCTCTGTAAAGATAGCCCATTCTTCAGGGTATGCGTTCTTCACTGTAGGGCCTTAGCAGCCCATGCCCCCAATAGACTGGGTTGGTTTTTACCTTCTGTTCTACCTATCTAAAATCTACCCATGCTTCCAGTTCAGTGGATCAGCTCACATATTATTATCTAGCCTTGAAACTTATACTATATATATATATATATATATATATATATATATATATATATATATGAATTAGTTTCCCAGTGTGTGTTTTGTTCTTCAATTTAGATGATATGTTGAGGGAGGTCATAAATTGTGTCTGATGGACTTCAATGGCACAATCAAGAGCTTGTTCAATAATGATAAAAGGTAACTGCTTTTAAAATAGGAAAATTGGTCTCCTTTCTGAATTTCTGTATACTAATCTAAGTATTCTAGCAATGAGCTTCAATTGCCACAGTGTGTCACTGCTTTGCAAGTCGAATTTTCTTCATTTGGGTGTAGAGAATATAGGAGTTTCCAGGAGTAATTTTTGAGACATTGCAATAAAATGTATAGCAATGTAATGGGAGGTGTGTAGATGAGATTGAATTATATAAAAAGTGAAAATCCCATTTACATACTCTCAACACCATTTGTAATCTAATTCTTTTCCCCACTGTTAGTAATATGCAATGTAGTCTTCCAGACCCTTTTTTTCTTTGTGTGTGTTTTGTGTGGGAGGGGGGAGAGAGAGAGAAAGAGAGGAAGAGGAGGAGGAGGAGGAGGAGGAGAGAGAGAGAGAGAGAGAGAGAGAGAGAGAGAGAGAGAGAGAGAGAGAGAGATTGAGAGATTAGAAAACATAAATGAGATCCCACTGTATGTGTGCGAGTGTAGCCATTCAGTAGCTTTTTCTTTATAGTCAATAACATTTCATTGGCCAACTTTTGGTCTTAACCCTATCTCATTCTTTTTAGCAGCTAATGCAGCAATTTATGAATATTGAAATGATAAGTAATTGACATATTTTAGTCCTCCAAATGATTGCCTAAATAAGATCCAAAACTAAGTAATAATGAATTCCATTTTGTTGCTCATTTTTTGAAAGTTGTACAGTTAATTTGTAAACACTTGGGAGGATTGGTAGGTGGTGAGCAATAGTTGAAAAACAGTATGTGCAAACCAGAATTCAGATTGCCACCAGAATATAGAACAGTGTAAAAGTAAATGCTCTGGATAAGTTAAAGGAAGGGAAGAAAGGACCAGAGGAAGAAAGACCATTAGAATATTCATGCATTTTTATCTGCATTATTTCTTGTTTATGATAATAAAATAATACATGTTATTGTAGAAGACGTGAAATATAGGAATACATTAAGAAGAAAACAGATAGTTACTAGACTTAGTGGGGTGGTCACATTGTAAGTTATATAAATGTCTAATCACTATGTTGTGCACCCGAAACTAATATAACATTGTATGTCAACTATACTTAAATGAAAACAGAAAACAAATATTACTCTATTCCTATAACCTAGATTTGACCATAGTTAATATATATTTTTTCTCATATAGCTTCTTATCTTTTTATTTAAAAAATTTGATGTGACTGTAAACTAGTACAGCCACTATGGAAAATAATATGAAGGCTCCTCAAAAAATGAAAAATAGAACTACCATATGACCCAGTGATTCTACTTCTGGTTATTTCTCAAAAATAAATTAAAACAATAACTCAAAAAGATAGATGCACCCTTATGTTCATTGCACCATTATTTATAATATCCAAGATATAAAAACAGTTTAGGTATTCATCAATAGATGCATGGATAAAGAAGATGTGATACACACACACACACACACACACACACACACACACACACGTACAATGGACTATTACTTAGCCATAAAAAAATGAAGTCTTGACACTTGTGACAACACGGATGGACCTAGAGGATATTATGCTAGCATAAGTAAGACAGAAGAAGAAAAAATTTAACTTATATGTGGAATCTGGAAAGCAAAACAAATGAACAAATAAAACAAAACAGAAACAATATCATAATTACAGAGAACAAACTGATGGTTGCTATATAGGAGGGTTGGAGGATATGCCAGAAAGGTGAAAGGGGTTAAGAAGTACAAACTGTCAGTTATAGAGTAAGTCACAGGGATGTAATATACAGTAGGGAATATAGTTAATAATATAGTAGCTATGTATGATATCAGATGGTTGCTGGATTTATCATGGTAATCGCTTTGTAAGGTATATAAATGTCTAATCATTGTGTTGTACACCTGACACTAATATAATTACTGTATGCCAATAAATTAAAAATAAATTAAAAGCAAAGAAAATAAAAGAAAATTTCTTACAAAATACAACATGTGATCTTTAAATCATTCAAACAATAAAGAAAATTTAAAAGTAAAAAGAGAAAATCCTCTTCCCACCATTCTCATCCTCTTTCCAGATATTCTTACTCTTAATTCCTCTCATAATTTATATTTAAATATACAGATATTATCTTTATTCTGAGTATATAAATATGTGGTGTGAGATCTGTACATCATTATGGGTCATACTGTGTTAAAGTATTTTTTTTTTATTTAGCTTTTCATGCAGAGCATATGTTTTCCACATAGAACCTGGTTATAACTGGAATAATGAGCATGGAACTATTTCAAAAAGTTTGTCTTGATGCTTTTTCTCACCCCATTTCATGCCTTTGAATTATTGACCTTACACAGAAGGCCTGTAGCCTGAGCTGAGGGCTCATTCTAGTGAATCACACATTCTTCCTGTGTATATGGCTCTATTTTAGACTATTTGTTGAGGAATCATAGAGCAGAGGATATGGTTACTACAGTGTGGTACAGTGGAAAGTGTCAAAGTCCTCAGTTTGGATCCCAGTTTTATCATTTACTAGTTGTATTCAGAAAAGAAAATGTATCAAATAACCCTGTGATACATTTTTATCCTTCTTTGGAGAGGAGAAAACAGAGATCCAGTCACAAAGAAGTACCTTATTTAAGGTCACACAGCTAGTATGTAGTAAAGCCAGAAATCAAGCAAAGGCCTGTTTGAGCCAGTGCCTACGTCCCATTCACTCTGTCGTCTCAGCTTCTCTTTAGATCTTCTGTGAAGGTGAAGGAGTGCATATCTTCAGAGGAATTGACTCACCTTTGATAAAAGGTCATGTACTCTGTTATCTCTTCAGTATCGAAACATCACTTCTCTGACTACTCTTGTTTTTTCATATTCCTTTTCTTTTTTAGGAGAGAAGCCTTATAAATGCACCTGGGATGGCTGCTCCTGGAAATTTGCTCGCTCAGATGAGCTCACCCGCCATTTCCGCAAGCACACAGGCATCAAGCCCTTCAGGTGTACGGACTGCAACCGTAGCTTTTCTCGCTCTGACCACCTGTCCCTGCACCGCCGTCGCCATGACACCATGTGAGCAGTACAGTCCACAACAGAAAAGCTGTGCGAGACAATTCATGTGTGTGAGCTGAGGTCATGACTATCTTTTCTTCTTTGACTTCAGCTTGCTTCTGGAATGGGGTTGGAGCAGCTCACTGAGCCAGGTTGATGATACTGGAGAAAAAATGTAGCTGGCTTACCATGGGGATTCCTCATATTCCATCTTCACCTCTCCACTATCTAGTCTCCAGTTTTCTCAAACTCCACATGGTTTGAATAAAAGTATGGCACCCATGGTCTGTGATAGGACATTTTTCCTAAATTAACAAAACAGGAATCAAACTCAAGGCTGTGAACAAACATACGCTGCTTTTTTCCCCTCCTGTTTTTCTTTTCTCGTGTTTTCTAGAATTCTTATCAATATTTTTTTAATCAGTACTTAAAAGTGGTTGGTAATGTTTTAAAATGACTTTTTCCAAGTTACTAGACAAAAGAGGGCATAACAATGTATTTGGTTAGTAGGATTTACATGGATTTGGGTCCTGAGTATAGGACATTTTCTCAGTGAATAAGCCAAGTACAAATCTCAAAGGTTTTGTTAATTCAGTCCTATTTGTTCTTGCAGTTTGGTTTTAGACAGTGCTTGTGCTTCTGCTTCTTAAGTCCACCAAAGGGAATGAAGGGATTATCTTGTCTTTCTCTTTCCTCTTCCTCTTCTTCTTCCTTCAAGATTAAAGATTTTACAGCACAATCACATTCTTTGTTAGGTTAAATTTGAACAAATATTCAAAGCACACATTGACCTGCCAGTATGGTGAAAAGTGTTCCAAGAGAGTATGTAGGGCAGTGACAGGAACAAGCAGAACCAGAATAATCTTGAAAACAAATAGAGGGGGACTTAGATTTGGATAGGATACTAAAAGTGCTGTGATCACAAACCTCATTCAAATGGCAGCCTGTTGAGATGGTGTCTTGAGGGGCTGCACTGTACTGTTTATTCTTTTGTTTACATAAGGCAACTATTATGAGCATATTGCATGTTGGGAATCACATACTGGGGCCACGTTATACAAAGGTGAGTGATTGTGAGAAAAATATTTGTACATTCTGTGGCATTATTAGCGTGCAATTCTGTGTTTCAAATAGAATATAAGAGGCTTTTAGTGAAAACTGAAATAGAAAAAGCAATTTGATATTCTGAAATGTCTATGAGCACCTAAGTCATTTCTTTTAGCCATTATAGCACATTGCATAATATACATATTTGGTTGCCCAATCTGTTTCATAATAGTCTCTGGGACATAAAACACTGTTCCAGGTCCTGGACCCTAGTTCTATCTCCACGTGGCATATTTATTCTCTCTGAGGTGAGGACAAGGGAGTTTGCAACACTTAACTTTGGACTCAGCTGCTCTCCTAAAGGTTTATCTTCATATTGAACCCCTTTACATTGGCAGATATTCAACCAGTCCCTGCTTGAATACTTTAGGTTATTGCCTCCCAAGACTATCTATTCTGACTAAATCATAGAATTCTAGCCCCAAATAAGAGTTCTTATTAATCATCTAGTACTATGCATCATTCATATTTTACAGATGAGACAAATACAGATCAGATTCTTTGCCCAGATGTTTCCTTGAGGCCTTATAGACCTGCACATCTATCCTCCCAGGGATCATATTATTAAACCAAATTAAACTTTACATGATTGGTTGCAGCATTTGACCAATTTTGTATATTATGCTTCAGAAAACTTTAGACCACTTACAAAATCATTTACAGTTGATTAAATAGTAAGTAAAATGTGCTGTGGTCATTGACATATAACATCAGGCACACAACTTTTCTAACGCTTTCTATAATATCTCATTTTATTTACTTCATTTCAGCATACAATGCCTTTGCAGACCACAAACCCTCACAAATTCAAGGACTGCCTGTATTTTCCAAAATGACATGTGGATTTTTACTATTATTATTGCTATCTTAATGTAAGCTTTTCCCTGATTTGGTTGTGCAAGTTCCACACTTTAGACTAATTGCTAAAGCACTAGGACATATCTAGGGACAGTCTGTTAAAGGGTAATTTTATGTAGCTCTAAGATGGATTGTTAAAGGTAAATGACCATCATACATTGGTTTAAGCTTATAATTGAGTAGTTGGTATTATATTTCATCATAGAATACAAGGACTTACCCATTTTCTCCAGAGTTTGGATCCTGAGACTCCCATTTTCAAAGTTCATAACTGTACTGTGCCACTAGACCTCAGAATCTTTTGCGTTGGACAATATAATCTATTAAACACACTGTTGTACTAACTAGTATGGTCAAATTAAATTTTCAAATATCAGTGTTCTTGACATCCCTAAGTTTTAATTCAAATATCTTTCCTGCAAAGTAGTGACAGACTTTGTCAAATGCTTTATTAATTGTCTATAGTCAGGAAAGAATTCTAATTCTATTCTCATTTCCTTCTCCCCTCCAAATAATGATAAAATCATTTAAATATCAGACTATTTCATAAAGATATTCAAATACAGTACAATACAGTACTGCACCAAAAGCACATAGAATGTTGCTAAATAGTGAGATAAAAAGAAACTGTCTCTCTTAGGTAGCATTTAGGATTAATTGAATGCTCTGTGCTCATACCAGCAAAGTACAATTGTGTGGACAGTTGCCTAAGGCATGGAAAATGACCTTGTTTGATAAGCTTGGATAATATACTGGGATTTGTTGCAATGGAATTCCTCTATCTGTAAATGTTTGGCAGCTGAACATAACTATTGATAATTATGATTGGAAAATTCAGGAAAAATAGAGAAATGTAAAATGGTTGGGTAGACTAGATGGAGTGAATTGTGAGCAAGATGAAAGGTTAGTGAGGCTAACTTCTTTTCAAAGAAAAAATTATTTTTGGAACAGTTTTAGATTTATAGAAATATTGTGAAGACTGTACAGAGTTTCACTTTACCTCACATCCAGTATTCCCTATTATTAACATCTTTCATTACTATAGCACATTTTTTATAATTAGTGAAGTAATATAGATACATCATTATTAACTACAGTCCAAACTTTATTCAGAGTTTCTTAATTTTCACCTAATATCCTTTTTCTGTTCTAGCATCCCATTCAAGGTATTATATCATGTGTAGTAGTCCTATCTCGTTAGGCTGCTCTTGGTTGTGACAGTTTCTCAGATTTTCCTTTTTTCCTATGACATTGAGAGTTTGAGATTTGTCTAATGTTTTTCTCATGATTAAACTGAGATTATGGGTTTTTGGGAGAAAGACAATCGAGGTAAACTGCTATTTTTATCACATCATATTAGCATGACTTATTTCCTTGATGTTAACCTTGGTCATCTGGTTGAGATAGTGTTTGTTAACTTCCTGCTCTGTATTCTCCCCCACCCCAATATTCTATACTGTACTCTTTGGAAGGAAGTCACTATGTGCAACCCACACTTAAGGAGTGGTGAGTTATGCACCACATCCTCAAGTTTGAATATCTACAAAAAAATTATTCGAAATTCTGCATGGGAGATTTGGTTCTTCTCCCTCATTTATTTATTTATGCAGTCATTTAATTGTATTAGTATGGGCTCATAGATATTTATTTTATACTTTGGGTTATAATCCAATAAAACCTTTGTTTGCTCAAATTGTTCCAGCTTTAGCCATTGGACATTCTTTTGGGCTGACTCTCAAGTCCTTTTTATATAACCCCATCGAATTTTTTAGCATATACTTATCTTCTGATACTACAAGATGCTCCCAGCTCATCTTGTTTATTTTTTAGTCCATTCATAATAATCAACCATATCTCTAAGTTCCTGGTTCCTTTTAATGGAGAATTGTATTAGAAACTAAGACCTGGGCATTAGGCATACTTGTTGCTCCTGGGTTGTTATTGCTTCTAGGCCATCTCAGCTGATAGGGCAAGGAAATATATATGTGTACACTAATATATACATACATACATATATATATATATATAATAATTCATATCTTTATTGAGTTAAACATGAGTTCATACTGATGTCTCCAACTCCAACCTATTACCAAATGGATCATTCTAGCCTTCTCCCTTTACTTATCTCTAACCTCCCACTCAAACAGTAAGAAACTTGGCTCCCACACTATGACGTCTATTTACTTAATTGTTCAGCATATGTGTATAGTAGTATCTGAATGATTCACCTGTATACCTGTGGATAACAACTAGAACACAGTGCTTATATATATGATAGTGACATTTTTAGGAATCCAGAAACTTTCAAAAATAAGTGATTTGCAAAATTCAGGAATTTGGAGATTCTCAAAGTTAGGGATTTCTTTGATCTCAGTTCCAGGAACTTGGGAGTTTATCCTGTCCCCAAATGTTAACTCCAAAATCAAACCACTGGGAATTTACATAACCTTGAATAGGCCAAGGGAAATTATTGATTTTTCCACAGCGTGTGCTGATACCTATATAGAGATGTTGACACAGAGAAAAGTGAGTATGCCCAATTTAAAGAAATATTTAGCACTTTTCTCACTGGCAAATATGGCTATCTGACACTAAGGGTGCTACCATAAGTTACCTCTCTTTCATATTTTCCCATCTCTCACTTGGTTGACCTTAGGCAAGTCACATCACCTCTCTGTGCCTCAGTTAACCCATCTGTAAAATGGGAATCTAAATATCTACCTCACAGGAATGTTGTGAGGATTCTTATTAATGGATATTGGCATAAATGATGGGAGGATCCTTAAGTGAATTACAAAATATGATCATTACTATGATGATAATTATAGTATCCTGTCTTTACCCTAGAAAAGGGAGAGGATTAGGCTTTCTGAGTGATAAAGAGCTAAATTTGAGTCAGTAATAAGGATAATTGAAGATTGGTCACTAGAAGCAATATTATTTCCTCCCCTCTAACTTTCTCTACATTTTCTTTGATACTAACTATAGGATTTTCATCTGTTTCCAGACTCAAAGCATATTGGAGCCTAAAGGGATAGGTAGGCAAAATCTGTTGCCTCAAAAACTATTCTTCCCCTTTGCTCACTCTGCCTGGACCACATTATATGTCACCCTGTTGGAAGCACAAAGACAATTTCTCAGAGCCCTTCAGACATTGGCCAATTGAACTTCACCAATTACATTTTCTCTTTTTCCCATTTACTATATTCTGAACAGTACAGGTAGGAGGAAAGCCGAGTGGGGTAGTTGGGGTAGGAGTGAGATGGAAGAGAATACAATTTAGACCAGTGGCAGGATATTTCTTTGATTCTCAAATACCGGATTCACTTTCCATTTCCTTTTCCGGTGGTGAGTCAGGGGTTGGGAGAGAGATACTATTTTGTTAACTTTTAAGAAACTCTCCTTCATTTCCATTAGATTTTTCCCAGGGTCAGTACAAGTAGTTGTGTTGGACATTACTTTTTTAACTATGTTGTATGCAGTGCTGTTTTCACCATATTTCTGAATAAAAAGAGGAAGAGAATCCCTAGTGTTGTCTATTTCTGGTTTTTGGCAGGAAGTCACAGGAAAAGAGCAGTCACAGAAACTGACTTCTTTTTTTGTGTTGGGGAAAGGAACCTGCAATGAAGGGATTGATTGAATGTTTTATCATTGTTACTTTGTTTAAAGAAATTACAGGACAGTATATAAGCTCTAGTCTCTATAATTCTTGTGTTTGTGCCTCATTATTTCAGTGCTTCAGAGCAGCACCCCATTTTTCCTCTATTTTATAGTAGTTATTGCTTCAGAGACATGGCTTTGAGGCTAAGATCATGAACAGACTCTTATATACAAGACTTTTATGTACCTGGAGATACTCAAGAATTGCCTCAGTTAGCATAACAACTTAGAGGTTACTCTGTTTTAACCTAATGGGACTCTCCTTCTGTGGAGTCCAGACAGGGTGTGTGTTTAAGTACTAAGCAATCTTGTTATGTTTAATTATTGTACTTTTTTATTAATAAAATATTTTAAACTTCAGAAACCATGGATATTATTTTGACTGTCTCCATTTTATGTTTCCACAACATGCTGTGATATAAGTAGATGGGTTTTTCCCCACCTTAGCTGTATAAGTTGTGATGAAACTACTATATTCTTGCATGGGGCAAGAAAGGAAGCTAGGCTGTCTTGAACACAATAATTTGCTGAAGTATGTGAGGCCCTCTTCATTCTTGGTAATCTAGTCAGCAGTGTCTCTGAATGGGTCTTCGTGAAGACTATGCTCTTTTTGTATATTACCTACAAAGAAGCCCACAAGAGATTGTGGGATATAGACTCAGTTGGCTAGCTGTCCCTGCCCATCTCTGTTCTTCTAACCATTTTGTTTGTTTGTTTTCCTAAGAAGAAATATGGGAGAGGAGGGTCTTGGGACAGCTTTAAACTCCAAAGCTACCTCAGTATAAATACCAACCCTGGGTGAGGATGTGGGAAGCTGCCTTGTTTAAAGATTCTTCTTTGGGAAGCTTTGTATTTCAGAGAGACAGGAAAAAATTAGAAAAGGGGAAATCCTGTGAGAAAGACAGAACAAGATCTAGAAAGACTGATTGAAGAGAGACTTTCTAGGGATTTTTACTACAAATTATATAAAACAAGAATTCTCAGATCTTTTAAGCTTCCCAGTATTATTTCCTTACTCATTTTTTTTATTCTAAGGGTCACTGTCATCCCTTTGGGTTAAAAGCATCATCAATTTGATGTTATAAATATTGACTTAAAAGCTACCAATAATCCAGGCTCTTTGTTGGTTGCTATGGAAATGAATAAAACACAGCTACTCTCAAGAAATTTACATCCTAATGGGGGATACCAGAATGAAAACACAGTATATATTAAGTGTCATTATAGATATATGTTCAATATTTCTGAAAATTAGAAATATATGAACAACAAAAGATATTATAAAAATGTTAAAAGACAGCCCCATATATAACACAGACTTTATATCCAGTATATATACATATATATATATATATATATATATATATATATATATATATATATATATATATCATACAAAATAGTAGGAAAAATATATAAAACAGAAATAAAAATTAATAAATCACAGATAGGGTATATATAGTCAATAAACATATAAAAAGGTGTTCACTCTCACCACTAATTATGGAAATAAAAATAACTATTTTCCACTCATTTGAATGGCAAATATTTAGAAGTTTCATAAGAGCAAGTGTTGG
The DNA here is from genome assembly GCA_004027375.1 of Macroglossus sobrinus. Classification (NCBI taxonomy): domain Eukaryota; kingdom Metazoa; phylum Chordata; class Mammalia; order Chiroptera; family Pteropodidae; genus Macroglossus; species Macroglossus sobrinus. The sequence goes on along the minus strand of PVKZ01000857.1, from coordinate 411,750 downwards.
CAAAATATATGGAAATGGGCAATTTTAATACACTACTGATTGGAGATAAAAATGATAGTCATATTAGAAGGAAATTTTTCTGTATTTATTATGACCAAAAAGAACATGTACCCTAATATCCCAGAAATCTACTTTTTGGTGTTCACAGTACAGAAACTCTCATATATAGAGAGATTGGTGCATATACATTGAAGACATTCATTTCAACATTGATTATAATCACAAAAAGTGATAACCTAAATGTCTATCAATAGGGGAATAACAATAACTATGGCATAAGCTTTGCTGTGCAACACAATGCAGGATTTAATAGAAATGAAGTAGATCTATATTAACCTACATGGAATGATCTTCAAATCATTACTTTGAAAAAATCCACACCAACTAGATTACTGTGCCATTGTATTGAAAGAAATGAATGACCCGGGTTTGAAGGTTTAAAATGAGTTTGTGAGAATACAGGAGGGAAACAATTTGTAGGGCTGGCAGAGAATATGGTCAAGGGAACTTCTGAATTATTTTATTTAAAAAATCACAGGAATTACTTGAAAGAGTTAATGCCTAAATTAATATTTGAGCCCCTACAAGTACAATATTTTGATTAAATTACCAGCTTAGGTACAGTTACTGGGCAGAGAATGAGTGGGTACAGGTGAGAATGGGACCAGGTACATTTTGAAAAGAACTGAGCAAGGGGAAGGTGCATGTCATGGTGAAACCAAAGCAAAGAATCACTGTGTCTTGGCTAAGGGATCATAAGAAGCTAAAACAGCTGAGAGCGAATGGCCCAAAATATAGGCTTCTAGCCCTCATGAGGGGAGGAGTGAAAGGAGAACTGACCTAATGGTTTGGCTCCTCATGCTGAATATCTGTTGTTTTAATTCCATTAGTAGCCTGGATATTTTCTCTCCACATTGTATCCAAATTACATTTTTTCACCAGTTTTGAGATATAATTGATAACATTGTGTGAGTTTAAGATGTACAATGTGGTGATTTGATACATGTGTATTATGAAATGCTTACCACAATAAGGTTAGTTAACTCATCTTTCACTTCACATAATTACTATTTTGTTATTGTTATTATGGTGAGAATATTAAATCTCCACTCTTATAGCAATTTTCAAGTATACAATACAGTATTGTTAACTATAGTCACCACACTGTACAATAGATTCACAGAATTTGTTCATCTTATAACTGAAAGTTTGAACTCTTTGACTAACATCTCTCCATTTCTCCCACTACTCAAACCCTGGCAAATACAATTTTACTCTCTATTTCTGTTAGTTTAATATTTTTCGATTCCACATATAAGTGAGATCATACTACATTTGTCTTTCTCTTTCTGCCTTATTTTACTTAGCAGTATACCCACAAGATCCATCCATCATTTTGCAAATGGCAAAATTTCTTTGATGGCTGAATAATACTACATTATATATATATATATATCACCTATATAATTTTATTAACCCATGTCACTCAATAAATTTAATTAAAAAAAATCAAGAGATAACAAATGCTGGTCTGGATGTGGAGAAAATGGAATACACACACACACACACACACACACATACACAATCACACACACACATTCCATTAAAGAAAGCTCGGGTTTTGTTCCATATCTTGGGTATCATAAGTAATGCTGAAATAAATACAAGATGCTGATATCTGTCCAAGAGAGTGAGTTCATCTCTTTCAGAAGTGCCATTGTTAGATCAAATGGTCATTCTACATTTAACCTTTTGAGGAAACTCCACATTGTTATCCAGGAGGCTATATGAATTTACATTTCCACCAGCAGTGCTTCAGGGTTCCTTTTTCTCCACATCTACGCCAGCATTTATTATCTCTTGACTTTTTAAAATTAAATTTATTGTGGTGACATGGGTTAATAAAATTACATAGGTTTCAAGTGTACAATTCAATATACATTGTATGTGTATATCTCTTGAATACTTGATCATAGTCATTAATAGGCTTGAGGTGACATCTCATCATGGTTTTGATTTGCATTTCCTGGATAATTAGTGCTGTTGAGCACATTTTCATATATTCATTGGTCATTTTTATGTCTTTTTGTGAAAAATGTCTACAAGTCCTCTGCCCATTTTTTAATCAGATTGGGGTTCTTTTTGGCTTATTATTGTTTTGCTATTAAGTTATATGAATTCCTTCTATATTTTCATAGGTTGCCGATTTTTTTATCATTTATTTTACTATGTAGGCAGGAGCTTTTTAGTTTGATGTACTTCTACTTGTTTGTTTGTTTGTTTTGTTGCTTTTGCTTTAGGCATCATATTCAAAACTCATTGCCAAAGCCTATGTCAAGGAGCTCATTTTCTATGTTTTCTTCTAGGAGTTTTATTATTTCTGGTCTTACATTTAAGGCTTTATTGCATTTTGAGTTAATTTTTATGATGTAGTAAAATAGGTGTCTGGTTTCAACTACAAGATATTCTACCCAGCAAAACTATTGTTTAGAATCAAAGGAGAAATAAAGAGTTTTTCAGACAAGATAAAGCTAAAGGAGTTCATCACCACCAGCCCAGTATTACAGGAAATGTTGGAGGGACTATGAAGAAGAGAAGAAGGGAAAGGGAGAAGGAAGAAGTAAGAAGGAGAAGGAAGAAGTATGAAGAAGAAAAAAGGAGGATAAAACAGAGAAGGAGAAGATTAAAAAATGCATAATAAAATGGCACTGACTATATATCTACCAATAATTTCTTTAAATATAAATAGATTAAATGCTCCAATCAAGACATAGAATGGCCAAATGGTTAAGAAAACAAGTCCCTTACATATGCTGACTACAAGAGACTCACTTTATTTTTAAAATTAATTAATTATTTTATTAAGTTTATTGGGGTAACATTGGTTAATACGATTATATAATTTTCAGGTGTACATTATAATTTGACAACTGTATATTTTATTGTATGTTTAACACCCAAAGTTCAGTTTCTTTCAGCTACCATATATTTGATACCCTTTACCCTGCCTATCTCCCCACTCTTCCCCCATCCCTTACCCTCTGGTAACCACTAGACTATAGTCCATGTCCATGAGTCTCTGTTTGTTTATCCTGTTTGTTTGTTTCTTTTAGATTTAAATCCCACATATAAATGATATCACATAGTTTTCAATGTTTTCTGTCTGGCTTATTTTGCTTAATTTAATTATTTCAAGGTCCATCTATGTTGTTGCAAATGGCAATATTTCATCTCTTCTTATGGCTGAGTAATATTCCATTGTGTGTGTGTGTGTGTGTGTGTGTGTGTATATATATATATATATATATATATATATATATATCACCGCTTCTTTATCCAATCATCTATCATAGGACAGTTCCGTTGCTTCCATGTCCTGGCCACTGTGAATAATGCTGCTATGAACATCGGTGTGCAAATATCTTTTTGGATATGAGTTTTTAAGCCTTTGGGATAAATATTAAGTAGAGGGATTGCTGGATCATATAGTAGATCAATTCTTTGTTTTTTGAGGAAACTCCATACTGTTTTCCATAGTGGCTGTACCAATTTGCAGTCCCACCAGCAATGTATGAGGGTTTTTTTTCTTTGCATTCTCTCTAACAATTGTTATCACTTGTCCTGTTGATTATAGCTATTCTAACAGGTATAAAATGGTATCTCATTGTGATTTTGCTTTGCGTTACCCTAATTGCTAGTGATGTTGAGCATCCATTCATGTTTGTTGGCCATTCGTGTGTCTTCTTGGGAGAAGTGTCTGTTTAAGTCCTCTGTCCATTTTTTAATTGGATCGTTTGTTTTTTGTTGTCATTGTTATTGAGTTGTATGAGTTCTTTGTATATTTTGGATATTAGGCCCTTATTGGAGATGTTGCTTGCAAAGATATTTTCTCATTTGAATGGTTCTCTCTTTACCTTGTTAAAGATATCTTGTGCTGAGCAGAAGCTTTTTAGTTTGATGTAGTCCCATTCATTTATTTTCGCTTTTACTTCCTTTGCCTTTGAGGTCAAATTCATAAAATCCTCTTCAATTCCAAGGTCCTTGAGTTCAGTTCTTATAAATTCTTCTATGCTTTTTATGTCTCAGGTCTTATATTCGGGTCCTTAATTCATTGTGAGTTAATTTTGGTGTGTGGTGATAGAAAACAGTCTAGTTTTATTCTTTTGCAGATGGCTTTCCAGATTTCCCAACACCATTTATTGAAGAGACTTTCCTTTCTCTACTGTATGTTTTTGGCTTTTTTGTCGAAAACTATTTGCCCATATAAACATGGGTTTACTTCTGTACTCTTGATTCTGTTTCACTGGTCCATGTGTCTGTTTTGCTGCCAATACCATGCTGTTTTGATTACTGAAGAGACTCACTTTAGTTTAAAAGACAAACACTGACTGAAATCAAAGATATGGAAAAAATATTTCATGAAAATGGATATGAAAAAGATGGGGTAGAAATACTTATACTCGCCAAAATAGACTTTAAAACAAAGGGTAGAACAAGAGATGTAGAAGGACCCAGTAATTCTACTTCTGGGTATTTATCCGAAGAAATCCAAACACTATTTTGAAGGGACATGTGAATCCCTATGTTCATTGCAGTATTATTTACAATAGCTAAAATATGAAGGCAACCTGGGTAAAGGAATAGAAGAAATCAAAGATTACATCAAGGTTCTTATGCTGGAGGAACTGAAACAATACTGTTACCATCTGCCAGAAAAAGTTCAATCTTTAGGCATAGAAAGCTAGTTGGAGGCAGGCAGATTCATTTTACCTTTTTTTTCTACCTCAGTTTTTTCCTTTGACCTTTTTGCTTCTGCTCCTTCTGTCTCATACCTGATAGACTAAATTTAAACTGATACTTAGACCCCAAAAAGTACAAAATGTTAAAGTAAAATTATTTGTTTTCCACAACATCTTAGCCATAGACCTCATAGTTCTTCTTTCCACTCTATTAAAAATTTATATTATTCATTACCTGATATCATTGTTAGTGCTTGCTCACTTTTCAACTATGTTCAGCAAAACTCACCAAAAAGCAGCAATACATTCATGGTGTGAATACTCTTCTGTGTAGATTTACTATATGTTGGCCTGGGAAAACTTTTTCATCCTCTAATCTAAATCCATTTTCTTCTGCTCTTCTCTGCACAGGTGAGAAACCATATAAATGCACATGGGATCGATGTGACTTTTTGCTCATTCTGATGAACTCACAAGGTACTATCAAAAGCACACTAGAGATAAGTCTTTTAGATATCCATCTTGTGGCTGCTGTTTTACCCACTCTAATCATCTGGCATTACACATGAAAAGACATCCTGACTAAACGGTCCACCTGCTTCTCCCACTTCTTCTCAACTGCCCCCCCACACACACACACAATCAGTGCTAAATGAACTCAACCTAGAGCTAGCCAAAGTTCCCATGCACCTGAACCACTTCCAAGCAGGCTAGATGAGTACATATAAATTCATTTACCAATGCTCTTTGTTCATTAATGCTATACCCCTCTTTGTCTTGTTATGTGTGCATTTGTCAAAAAGACAATCCAGACTACTAACTGGCAAGGAGTTCATTTATTCAGAATCAAAGATTTTTAAATTTAAAGCTTTTAAATTGCAGGACATTAAAGTTTTATTTCTTCTTTGGAGATCAATCTTTCATTTCACTTTAAGCTACTATTGACCATATTTTGCATGGTCAACAGTAATAATTGTCCTCAGGTAGAGTTGACGTATTTAGCAAATAAAAATATAGGAAACATGGTTAAATTTAAATTTCAGATAAATAATGAATAATTTTTAGCATAAGTATGCTCATGCAACATTTTGGAAATATTTATACTAAAATTTATTTATTGTGTATCTGATTGAATGACATGTATTTCATTTGGCAACCCTACCTCTAGGGTGCTTCTAACATCTCATTTTACTCTGCCTTGAACAATGGGGAAATTCCAGAAGGAAGAAGCAGTAGCATGGATAAATTTAGAGATGTGTTCATGTAGACAAATCTTGACCAGTTTCTATGGGTTCAGGGCAGGGCCAAAGATAAAGAAAACTCAAATTTTCCCAAAAAGCAACCATCATTAAAGGTAATTTGGAGATGGCATAAGGGCCCATTCTTAGGTGACTAATTTCTTCTTTGTCCACACTTATACCTGATTTCTAAATTGTTTTATTTTAATTTCTCTGAAATAGTCATTTGGGAAAAATCAAGGATGGGAAGAATGAAAGAAATATTTTTATAATCATCTAATAAAATACACATGAGCAAAATTGGCCCTTGGTTAAGTGTGTGCTTCTCCTAGGCTGAGAACATGCAAACCATTGCACTCTTCCAGTGTGATGTACAAGCCTAGCAGCTAGATTCATTTCTTTTGGTATTGGTGAGGCAGTGGGATAATAGGTAGGAAATAGAGATGAAAGTGTTCTTAGATTGAATAGCCTGAACCAAAACCATGTAATTTCCAAATCTGAGAAACAGGCCTTGTTGAGAAATTCTAAATCTGTGGTAGTCTTTGAGATATTTCAAGGCAGAGAGGGAATAAAAAGACAGGAAGGAATTTAAACAGCTTAGAAATGAGAGATTCTTCAAGTCTCAGAATATCTCACTTCTCTTCTATTTCTCCTGGAAAAAAACCCTAAGACCAGAGTGACAGAATCTTATCTGAAAAATCACACCTGCTCCTTTCTTCCTATGGTTGTAACTGTTCTGAGCACCATCACATTCTGGCTGCCAAATTAGTAAATCTAGCACCTGCTTAATAGGCTGATTCAGAAGAAATGGCTCTCATGATCTTTAGTTCGTGTCTTCCCACCTCTGGGATCTTCAGCCTGATTGTCTCTGGTATAATCAAAGCTGAGAATAATGAAAACCATCTGAGGAAATAATGTTACAGTTAAACCTCATGAATTTGGACCATCTGATTAAGAATCTGTATAATCCAGAACCAGGTCGGGATGAATTTAACTGCTATAGTATATATGATAAAATTTTGCTAGGCACCCCTTTGATGCATGCCACACAATTGATGCACTAAGTATAAATGCTTATCTGTAAGGTCCCAGTGTCTCTATAAGCCAACTCTTTTTTTATCCAGTATGGATAAAAATTTTGAAAAATATATACGTGCCATATAATTTTGAAATTTTGAAAAATATATGCTTGCAATATAATTTTGAAAAAATTGTACTTGCATCTCTTTAAATATCAGACTGGTCATTAGTTCAAACTTCTTTTTCTTCCTCTGTTAAAATTAGGAAGGTTCGACTGTTTGAAGCAATCAAAAAATCTTTTTAGGTTTGTTAGAAAAGCTGGCTTTAAAGCTGCTCCATCATTTTTCCCTGGCACCCATACAACAATTCTCATGAGCATACTCCAGTATGACCCAATTCTTTGCTACAGACTAGGAATGTAACTCTGATTGAGTACTGAGAATGGTAAAATAATATTAAAATCTATTTTTAAAGCTCCAGTATCTCTGTACATCATAATTAACTTTAGTCCTTAGTGTCCAGGTGCTCATGCCTTGAAAAGAGCTTTAGAAAGGGATGTCAGAAGACATGTTCAGCTGGGTCTGAGCTCCTAGCAGGAAGCATGTTGCCAGGCTAAAAACTGCAATTTAACCCTTTAATCATCATCCTGATTTGAATAATAAGAATGATTCAAGAGAAAGTGTCTTCAGGCCCAAGAAAACAGCCTTGATGTTTCTAAGTTAAATAAAAAAAAATCAGAATCATAAATGTCATAGAGTGACATTGGCCCCTCTGGTCTAGTAACAGTGCTGTGTGCAGCATACAGTAAGTCCTTTGTTCTGACAAATCAAAACCATTGCTAAGTTCATTCAGCATTCTCTTGGGACTGCTTTTCTTTCTTATTGCTGTATTTTTTGAGTTGAGCATATTTCTTGACTTTTCCTTTAGTGATATGCCTAATCTAGAAAAGCCTAACATTCTGGCCCAGTGTTAAGGGTGGAAGAGATCCAGAACTGTTTAAACTTGTTTAACTTTTCAGTTCATTGAGATGTGGTAGATAGAAGGGTATGATAACACTTAAAGTGACTATCTTTCTTTTCAAGCCTTAAAAACCAAAAAGAGAGTGAAGGGTAAGTATTTGTACACAAGAAAGAATGTGAGAAACAAGATACTAATAAAATAAAATATTCAAATAATATAGTTTGTATTTATTTGTTATACTAAGATGCAAACTCTTTAAACTATTAAAATACAAATTTTTAAAACAACATAAAAATAATGGAACAAATAATTGTATGTGTTTTGATGCTTTCTTTGGAGTGACATTGGGCAATCCCTTGGAATTTATCAGAGAAAAGAATATCTATTTAGAAGAAAAAACAATTCAAAAATCTTGAAAAATTAATTCCAGGAATTATAATTTTACAATTTATAACATTATCTATTATTTTCTTAACTTCAACTATATGTGTCAGGTTCAGTGTTAGGTATTTTACATCTACTATCTCACTTCTCAAAAGCAACATGTGGACTCATTATTGCCATTTTATTGATGAGGAAACTGGATTATGTTAAAAAATGCAACATGTTCACAAGCAATTTGCACATCTGTGGGAACTGGTATGTGCAGCTTCCACTGCGAACCTTAGGAAATTCTCAAAATTTCTATTTTAAAGATCATTGATTACATATTAAATTGGCCCTTCCTTTCCTCAAAAACAGTGATGTCCAGATTTTTTCAAAAAATTGAGAATTCATTGGTCAAATATTTATTGAGAGCCCACTGTAACACTGAGGAGTCAATGATGGAGAAAATGAACACAGTTTCTCCCCTCATACATTTGGTATTCTAATGGAGAAAACAATAAATGAACATATAAACAAATAATATATAAATGTTCTATGAGCTAAAAGAAATCAGGGGTTGGGTGAAAATAGTGAAGGGATTAAAAAGTACAGATTGGTAGTTACAAAATAGTCATGGGGATGTGAAGTACAACATAGGAAATATAGTCAATAATATTGTAATAACTGTATAATGCCAAGTGGGTACCAGACAAATCGGGAGGATCACTTTATAAATTATATAAATGTCTAACAACTACGCTTATACCTGAAACTAATATAAAACAATATTAAAACAAACAAATAAACAAAAAGAAATCAGGTTAAGTGATGAAACTGCCAGGAACTGCTATTTCCTACAGGATGGTCAAAGAAGACTTTTCTGAGGAGGTGCAATCTGAATGAAGTAGGAGAATGAGAATGAGACACAGAAGATCTAAGAAATGTCCACTTCAAATAGAAGAAACAACAAGTATAACAATGCTCAAGCAGGAATGTGTTTATCGTGTTCAAGGAACAATAAGGAGGCCAGTGTGCCTGCAGCTGAGTGAATGAAGGAGAGAATGATAAAAAGCATACATCTCCAATATATGTTCATTTATATATATGAATATGCAGTACAGTACATATATATATATATTCTGTTCATTATATTACAGAAATACAAATTGTATAAGAATGAAATATGATGATACAAATAAAAGTTTTAATATTTTCTTCTCATAACCCAGCAGATCAGGTCCCTCTGACACTGGTATGCACACACCCTACATTGGAGACCAATGCTCTAACCAATGGAAAACAGGTATGACTTAACACCATGCATTTGCACCCAAGATCTCTACCAAAAATACAAATATGTCTTTCCCAGCTCAAATACTGTTTTCAATACAGCCTGGCCATGTGTCATTCCTCTACCTTTGTATCAGTAATGAGCACTTAGAATAAAGAGATTGCCCTAAATGTGGCAAATTTAGATTTCAAGGTTATAAAAACCACTATAATTTCTTGAGTTCTTGCTCTGGAATAGTCAATTTACCAAGTATTGAACATCCCTTATTTTATGTAATCCTCACAGCAGTTCTTCATCAGGGTATGATTCCAATTTTATAGATGAGGACCCACAGTCTGAGAAAAATAAAGTAAAATGGTTTGCCCCAAATTTCTAAGCTAGTAAAATGGTAAGAACTAGGTCACTAAATTCTGTGTTCCTTTTACCACACCATCCAGTGGACAATATAAATCCTATAAATATAATAAACAGTATTTGAACCACATTTCTCTGACACTAAAGTGCACACCTGTTCCACCAAGTCATGCAGCTCCTAGTAAGTTTGTCTGTTTGTGTCCTTTTTTTCTGCTAAGGTAATGGAGTTTTCCAGTGCAGGTGTAATTCATGCGGAAGCAGCCACCTTCCAATGTTTCTGGGGCAATTCAAGTTCCCTTTTAAGAGAGAAAAGAAGACATGGTATGTGATGAAGTAGGACTATCTCCATAAATACAATAATAATTGGTGGTCTTAAGTACAGAAAGCCTGCTATGGGTCAAATGGATGGTGAAACAAATTTAGACCTGGAAAGAAAACTTTTGTAAAATATACCTACAATGGGACATTAGTGATTTATTAAATCAACAGATATTTCTTGATGAGTTATTATGTATCAGGCACCATGACAATATAACTACCATTTATTATGTAAACACACCAATTAAGATGACCAATTATAGAGGAAATTGGGAAATAATAATATTATCATGTGTTGAGTGCCTCCCATATGCCTAGAGTCTTTATGTATACATTATTTCTAAGTTTTACAGCAATTCTGTGAGGCAGGTATTATTATTTTCTATTGCTTTTACAGATTTAGAAGATGAGACTCAGTCAGGTTCTTATTCCAAAGTTTATGGTTTCTCCAAAAACCAAGCTAGGGCCAAACACGTAACTAAATTCCTTACCATAGCTTGCTAAGCAATCAGAGTATTGCTTCAATCCCTCCTTTCTCTGACAGGAATTGACTCTTTCTGTAGCTATATTGAATCTCCTACTCTAGTTACTAAATTTTGTGATGACTTTTGTTACTACCAGATAGCTTTCCTTCAGTTGGAGGATATTATAAAAGAAATGATGTGAGTTCTCTCTCTCTCTCTCTCTCTCTCTCTCTCTCTCTCTCTCTCTCTCTCTCTCTCTCTCTCTTTCACTTTTAATGAAAAAGAATGGATGGACTCTCCCTTGGTTACAGACTGAAATACAAATTCAATGTTCTCTTTCAGTCTTCTCTGGCAGATGAATGGAATGAGTTTCATAGAGTATGCTGAGTTGATGTTTTTCAGAGAACACTCCAGTCCTATGTAAATACACACTGCTTCTTTTCTTCACATGCTAATGTTTTCTATTAAAACAAGTGCTCTGCTGGTATTTTTTGATAAAAATCAGAAGAATCTGATCGAAAATCAAGAACTGTACAAATTCCATTGTACTAGTCTTTAAAAAATCTACATATGCCTTGATGCTCTAACCCTGTATTCAATATAGACTAGGAAGGCAGACTGACCTCCTTCCTATCCTTGAACTCTGTCAATACATGTACTGAAACTTCTAAATTTCCACTTGAGGACTATTCTACTCTGTACTGAAACCAAAAAAAAAAAAAACCCTTTAGTCTAAAGACTTAAAAGGACCCATTTTATAGCTTGGTAGTTCATAAACCAGTCTTTATTAATATGAACAAAAACAACTACTAATATTTCTTTTTATTTATTTCATTTTTATTGAGATATGATAGACATACAGCATGGTACAAGTTTAAAATATATAGCTTAATGACTTGACATATGTACTGTGAAGTGAAAATCATATATTTCATTAATATCCATCATTTCACATAGATGACAGAAAAAAAAGAAATATACAGTTTTTTCCTTGTGATGAGAACTTTTAGCATTCGCCCTCTTAGTAACTTCCTAATATACCACACAGCAGTATTAACTATGTTATCATGTTGTCCATCACATCCCCAGTAGTTACTTATCTTATAGCTGGAAGTTTGCATCTTCTGACCACCTTCTTCCCATTCTTCCACCCCTAACCCCTACCTCTAGTAACCACAAATTCAATCTCTTTTTCTATGAGTTAAAATTTTTTTTTTAGATTCCACATATAAGCAAGATCATACTGTGTTTGTCTTTCTCTGTCTGACTGATTTCACTTAACAAAATGCCCTCAAGATCTCTCCATGTTGTTGCAAATGGCAGAATTTCCTTCTTTTTTTGGCTGAATAGTATTCCATTATATATAGACCATATTTTCTTTGGACACCTAAGTTCTTTCCATGTCTTGGCTATTGTAAATAAAACTGTGACAAACATGGGAGTGTAGATATCTCTTCCACTTAGCGATTCCATTTCCTTTGATATATACCCATAAATGGAATTGCTGGATCATATGGTTGGCCTATATTTATTTTTTAAGGAAACTCTATAATATTTTCCATAGTGGTTGCACCAATTTATAATCCCACTAACAGTGTGCCAGGGTTCCCTTGGCAGCATTTGTTATCTTTTGTTCTTTTGATGGTAGCCATCCTAACAGGTATGAAGAGATATCTCATTGTGGTTTTGACTTGCATTTCTCTGATGATTAGTGATGTTGAGCATCTTACCTGTTGGCCAGTTGTATATCTTCTTTAGGAAAATGTCTATTCAAGTCCTTTACTCATTTTTATTTTTTCTATTGACTTGTATGAGTTCCTTGTATATTTTGGATGTTAACTCTTTGTGGTTTGCAAATATTGTTTTCCATTCCATGGGCTGCCTTTTCATTTTGTGACTTCTTTGTTGTGAAAAACTTTTTAGTTTAATATAGACCAAATAGTTTATTTTAGCTTTTGTCACTTATGCCTTTGGTGTCGATTTTAAAAAAAAAGCATGTGTAGACAAATGTCAAGATTTTCTTCTATCTTTTCTTCTAGAAATTACAGATTCAAGTTTATGACAGGGGTCCACTTTCATTCTTTCGCATGTGTATCTGGAATTTTCCAAATACCTTTTATTGAAGAGACATCCTTTCTCAATTGTGTACTCTTGGCAATTTTCTTCCAAGTTAGTTGATTGTATATGCATAGGTATTTCTGTGCTCTATATTCTGTTTCATTGGTCTATGCATTTGCTTTTATGCTGGTACCATAGTGTGCTTTTTAAAAAATATTTTTTCCAATTGAAGTTGACATGCAATACAATATTATATTACTTTTAGGTGTATAACAAAGTGGTTAGACATTTCTATAACTTACGAAGTGATCACCCCAATAAATCTAATACCCATCTGACACCATAGTTAATTATCATAATATTATTGGCTATATTCTTTATATCCTCATGACTATTTTATAACTAACAATAGGTATCTCTTAATCCCTTCCCCCTTTTTACCCATACCACTAACCCCCTCTCATTTGGCAAACATCAAAATGTTCTATCTATGAGTTTGTTTCTGTTTTGTTTGTTCATCTATTTTGTTTTTTAGATTCCATATGTAAGTGAAATAATATGATATTTCTCTTTCTCTGCCTCAGTTATTTCACTCAATATAATACCCTCTAGGTTCATCTATGTTATTGCAGATGGTAAGATTTCATTCTTTTTTATGGCTTCTTCTTTATCCATTCATCTATTGGCAGACACTTAGGTTGCATCCATATCTTGGCTATTGCAAATAATGCTGCAATAAACATGTAGATGAGTTTTTTTAAAATTACTGTTTTGGGTTTCTTTGGATAAATACCCAGAAGTGGAATTACCAGGTTTTTCTTTGTCTCTTATAATAGCCTTTGTTTTAAAGTCTATTTTGTTTGGTATAAGTATTGCTACCCTAGATTTTTTGTTTCTGTTTTCATAAAATATATTTTTCCATCTCTTTACATTCAGATTGTGTGTGTCTTTTAATCTGAAGTGGGTCTCTTGTAGACAGCATACTTATGGGTTGCTTTCTTATTCATTCAGCCACCCTTTGTCTTTTGATTGGAAAATTTAATTCATTTACATTTAAAGTAACTTTTGAAAGATATGTCATTATTACCATTTTATTATTCATATTTTTATTTTTTAATTATTTTCTTCTTCTTAAAGAAGCTCCTTTAAATTTTCTTGTAATTCTGGTTTGGTGGTGATGAACACCTTTAGTTTCTTTCTTGTCTGGGAAGTTCTTTATCTGTCTTTTATTCTAAATGATAGCTGTGCTCCATAGAATAATTTTGGTTGTAGGTACTTGCTTTTCATCATGTTGACTATTTAATGCAAATCCTTTCTGGCCTGCAAAGTTTCTGTTGAGAAATCAACTGACAGTCTTATGGGACCTTGCTTATACAAATCATTAATTTTTCTCTTGCTGCTTTTAAGATTCTTTTTATTTAACGTTGACATTTTAATTATGATGTGTTTTGGTGTGGACCTCTTTGCGTTCATTTTGTTAAGGACTCTTTGAGCTTTGGGGGCTTGTATGTCTATTTCCTTCACTAGGTTATGGAAGTTTTCTATTATTATTTCCTCAAGTAGGTTTTTACTTCCATGCTCTATTTCTTCTCCTTCTGGTACCCCTATAATGTGAATGTTGATATGCTTAATGTTGTCCCAGAGGCCTCTTAATCTATCCTTATTTTTTGGATTCTTAATTCTTTTTGCTCTTTGAATTGGTTGTTTTCTGCTACCTTATCTTCCAAATCAGTGATTTGAACCTCTGCTTCATCACATCTTCTGTTGATTCCCTCTAATGTATTCTTCATTTCAGTTATTGCATTCTTCATTTCTGATTGGTGCTCTGGTGTGTTGTGAAGTCAGCCACCAGGGTGTTTTTTCTGAGGCCTCTCGGGGTGCTCTGTTGCAGGCCAAAGTCAGTTGCTTCCTTTGCCCTTCCTGGGACCACTTGGTATGAGCTACAAAGTGTTCTGCAGATTATTGTCACTTGTGCTGGGCTTGGAGATTCCTGCAAGAGGCTAAGCTGCAAAATGAGGTAGGATACTGCTAGTGCCAGGTTTGGGTTACTTAGAAAATGTCAAATGTTACTTCTTTAAGGTTTATGAACCTTGGAGAGATTTTATAAAAATATATAATTTTTATAAAAATATATAATTTTCTATTTGTATGGAAAGGCCACCGGAAGCAGCTTGGCAGGCCTACAAGTTGTGTGGGGCTGGGTCTCAGGAAATCATGAAGTCAGGGAAATGATGTTAGCTAGACTCAGATATGGAACCCACCTGTGAGTATAGGCTGGGTCAATGGTGGCCTCAACAAAGGAACAATGGCTTCTGCCAGCACTTTTCTTCTGGAAAAAAAGCTTCCTGCCAGTCTTTGCCCTGAACCCAGACAATTTAGTTTCTCCCTCTATGTCCCTGGCACCTTTGGAGCTGCTGCCCCAGTGCTGGAGCTCAGAGTGATTGAGTCAGTCAATGAGTTTGTACACCTATCCTTTAAAAGAAATGTCTGGATTCCACAGTCAGAAATTATGAGGACTTCTATCTCTGGCACTGGAACTCTGGCTGGGGAGCCTGGTGTGGGGCTGGGATTCCTTTCTCCTCAGCCCAGATAACCTTCCCGATTTTTAACTGCCACATGCAGTTGTGGGACCAGCCTGATCCATGCCTCTGTGCCTCTTATCAGTCTAGATGTAGCTTCTTCTGTATATCTCTAGTTAGAAGACTTCTATTCAGCTAGACTTCAGGTGATTCTCAATGATGGTGTTCCATTGTATAGCTGTAATTTTGAGGTGGTCATAGGAAGAGGTGAACTCAGTGTTTTCCCATACTGTTTTGATTAGCATAGTTTTGCTATATAGTTTGAAACCAGGAAGTTCAATGCTTCCACCTTTGTTCTTATTCAAGATTACTTTAGGTATATGGTGTCTTTTGGGATACCATACAAACTACAAACTATAGGATTGTTTTTCTATTTCTGTGAAAAATATCCTTGGTATTTTGATAGGGATTACACTAAATGTGTGGATTGCTTTGGGTAGAATAAACATTTTAACAGTTCTTTCAAAGCATGAACACTGGGTGTCTTTTCATTTATTTGAATCTTTTTTCATTTCTTTCATCAATTTTTAATAGTTTTGTGTGTACTAATTTTTCACCTTCTTGGTTAAATTTATTTCTCAGTATTTTGTTCATTTTGTTGATAATATAAATACAGTCATTTTCTAAATGTCTCTTTTTGACAACTCCTTGTTAGTGTAGAGAAATGTAACTGATTGTATTAAGTTGATTTGATTTGATATTCTGAAACTACTGTGTTCATTTACTAGTTTTAACATTTTTAAAAAAAACAATGTTTAGGATTTTCTATATGTAAGATTCTGGCATCTGCAAACAAAGATAATTTAACATCTTTTTTATGATATAAATCTATTTTTTCTTGCCCAATTGCTCTAGCTAGAATTTCCAATGCCATGTAGAATACAAGTAACAAGAGTTGGCATCCTTGTCTTCTTTCTCATCTAAAATCTATTTCTTCATGATTCAGCCTGAGTAGGTTTGTATGTTTCCAGAAATTCATCCATTTCTTCTAGGTTATCTAATGTGTTGGCTTTTGAATATTCACAGTAGTCTCTTATGATTATTTTATTTCTGTGATATTGGTTTTAATGTCTCTTCTTTCATTTGTAATTTTATTTTCTTGAGTCTACTCTCTTTTTACGGTCAATCTAGCTAAAGACTTGTCAGTTTTTTTACTTTTCAAAAATTCAACCCTTAGTTTTGTTGACACTTTCTATTGTTTTCCTATTCTGTATTTTATTTATTTATGCTCTGATCTTAGTTGTCTCCTTCCTTCTGTTAACTTTGGGCTTAACTTGTTTTTACTTTTATTGTTCTTTCAGGTATAAAATTAGGTTACTTTTTTGAGGTTATTTTCTTAATTAAGGTATTTATTATTATAAAGTTCCATCTTAGAACTGCATTTGCTGCTTCCCACATGCTAAGTATGTTGTGTTTCCATTTTTGTTTGTTTCAAGACATATATTAATTTCCATTTTGATTTCTTCTTTGACTCATTGATTGTTCTGGAGTATGTTATTAATTTCTACATAGTTATGAATTTTCCAGTTTTTTTCCTATTCTTAATTTCTAGGTTCATATCATTTTGGCACAAAAGGTACTTATATGATTTAAATCTTTTAAAATTTGCTAAGTCTTCTTTTGTGACCTAACATATGATCCATCCTGAAGAATGTTCTGTATATACTTGAGAGAAATGTGTATTCTGCTGTTTTTGGATAGAATGTTCTACAGATTTTATATATATATATATATATATATATATATATATATATATATATATATATATATATCTTAGGTTCATTTTTTCATTAATAATTTTCTGTCTTGTTTTTGAGGTCAAATTCATAAAATCCTCTTTAAGTCCTAGGTTCTTCAGTATAGCTCCTATGTTTTCTTATATGTATTTTATTGTCTCAGGACTTATATTTAGGTCCTTAATCCATTCTGAATTAATTTTGGTGTGTGGTGATAGACAACAGTCTAGTTTCATTCTTTTACAGGTGGCTGTCCAGTTTTCCCAACACCATTTATTGAAGAAGCTTTCCTTTCTCCACTGCATGTTTTTAGCTTTCTTGTCGAAAATTATTTGCCCATATTTATATGGGTTTACTTCTGGACTCTTGATTTTGTTTCACTGGCCCATGTGTCTGTTTTACTGCCAATACCATGCTGTTTTAATTAATTTCACTTTGTAGTATAATTTGAAGTCAGGCAGAGTGATGCCTCCAGCCTCATTATTTTTTCTCAGGATGGCTTTGGAAATACAGGGTCTTTTATGTGTCCATACAAATCTAATAATTTTTTGTTCTATTTCTTTAAAAAATGCTGATGGGATTTTGATAGAGATTGCATTAAATCTGTATAATGCTGTAGATAATATGGTCATTTTTAACTATGTTCATTCTTCTAATCCAAGAACACAGAATATCTTTCTATTTTCTTGTAACTTCTTCGATTATTTTAATAGGGTCTTGTAGTTTTCATTATATAGGTCCTTCACTTGTTTCCTTAAATTTATTTCTAGATATTTTATTCTTTTTATTGCAATTGCAAAAGGAATTATTTTTCCAGTTTTTTTTCTGACACTTCATTATTAGAGTATAGGAATGCTATGGATCTTTGAACATTGATTTTGTATCCAGATACTTTACTGTATTTGCTTATCATTTCTAGTTGTGTTTTGTGGAGTCTTTAGGGTTTTCTATGTAGAGAATCATGTCATCCACAAATAGTGACAGTTTGACTTCTTTGTTTCCTATTTGGATGCCTTTTATATCTTTCTCTTGTCTGATTGCACTTTCTTGTCTGATTCCAATTTTATATTGAATGATAGTAATGATAGTAAATAGCCTTGCCTTGTTCCTGACCCTAGAGGGAAGGGTTTTAGTTTTTCACCATTAAGTATAATGTTGGCTGAGGGCTTGTCATAGATGGCCTATATTTTATTGAGGTACTTTCTTTCTATACCTATTTTCTTAAGTATTCTGATTCTAAATAGATGCTGTATCTTGTCAAAGGCTTTTTCTGCATCTATTGATAGTATCATATGATTCTTATTTTTCAATTTGTTTATGTGGTATATCACATTAATTGATTTGCATATGTTGAACCATCCCTGTGCCTCTGGGATGAAGCCCACTTGATCATGGTGTATAATTCTTTTAATATGATGCTGTATTCGGTTTACTAGTATCTTATTTAGGATTTTTGCATCTGTGTTCATGAGTGATATTGGTCTGTAGTTTTCTTTTTTGTTATCTTTACCAGGTTTTGGTATCAGAGTAATATTGGCCTCATAAAATGAGTTGGGAAGTAGTGCCTCCTCTTCAACTTTTTGGAAGACTTTAAGGAGAATAGGTATTAAATCTTCTTTGAATGTTTGGTAGAATTCACTGGCAAAGCCATCTGCTCCTGGACTTTTACTTTTTGGTAGGTTTTTGATGATTGTTTCAATTTCCTTACTGCTGATTGGTCTATTTAGATTTTGCAGTTCTTCTTGATTCCGTCTAGGAATATTGTATTTTTCTAAGTACTGGTCCATTTCTTCTGGGTTATTAAATTTATTATTATATACTTTTTCATAGTATTCTTGTATGATCTTTTGTATTTCTGTGATGTCAGTCGTAATTTCCCCTCTTTCATTCCTGATTTTGTTTTTGTGTTTTTTCTCCTTTTTCTTTAGTGAGTCTAGACAGAGGTTTGTCAATTTTATTAACCTTCTCAAAGAACCAGCTTTTTGTTACATTTATGTTTTTGTCTTTTTTTTGTTTTTAATTTCATTTATTTTTGTTCTAGGTATGATTATTTCTTTCCTTCTGCTGACTTTAGGCTTCATTTGTTCTTTCTTTTCTAATTTTTTAAGCTAGGTTGTTTATTTGAACTCCTTCTTGGTTTTGGAGATACACCTGTAGTGGTATGAACTTTCCTCTTATGACTGTTTTTGCTGTGTCCCAAAAGTTTTGATATTTGTACTATCATTATTATTCATTTCTATGTATCAGTATTCGAATATTTTGAATTTGACCATATACTTGCTTTTACCAGTGTGTTTCATATTTTCATGTTTTCATGGCACTAATTAGTGTTTTTTTTCATTTTGGGTTGAAGAACTCTTTTCAGTATTTCTTGTAATGCAGTCTAGTGGCAATGAATTACCTCAGCTTTTGTTTATATTGGAAAGTCTTTCTCACTTTCATTTCTGAAGGACAAGTTTGCTGTGTAAAGCAGCCTGTGTTGGCAGGGTTTTTTTTTTCTTTCAGCACTTTTGAATATATTATTCCACTCTTTCCTGACCTTTAAGGTTTCTGCTGAGAAATTCACTGGTGGCCTTAAAGGGATTCCTTTGTAAATGACAAGATTCTTTTCTTTGAGGCTTTTAAGATTATCTTTTTATATTTGATTTTTGACAGTTTTATTGTAACATATCTTGGAAAAGATCTCTTTGGGGTTAATTTGTTTGGGGACCTATGAAGTTCATGAACTTGGATTTCCTAAGCTTTCCCCAGATTTTGGGTGTTCTCAGCCATTATTTCTTTAAATAAACTTTCTGCCTCTTCCCTTTCTTGTCCTTATGGGACTCTAATATTGCACAGATTGTTTCTTTTAATTCTGGCCTACAAATTCTGCAAGTTTTCTTTATTCTTTTTATGCTTATTTATGTTTGTTGGGTAATTTAAAATATTTTCTCTTGGAGTTTACTGATTCCTTCATCTACTTGGTTGAATCTGATATTGATACTCTATTGAATTATTTAGTTCAATCATTGTATTCAGCTCCAAAATTTCTATTTGGTTCATTTTTATACTCTCTGTTGAATTTCTCAGTTTGTTCTTGTATTGATTTTCTGATTTTGTTAAATGGTTTATAATGTTCTCTGTAGCTCTCTAAGTATATTTTTAAAAATATTTTTTCAATATTTGTTGGACAATTCATCTATCTTTATTTCTTTGGTGTCATGCACTAGAAGTTTACTGTTTCCTTTGGTACTGTTGCATTTTAGTGTTTTATTTTTTCAGGATCCCCTTAGACTTGTGTAGCTGTCTGTACATTTGAAGAAGCAGTGACCTCTTCCAGACCTTACTGACTGACTTCGGTAAGGAAAAAACCTTTATCTGAAGATGGGGCATGCTGGAACATGCTGTGACCCTGGGTCTAGAGATGTGGGGAAACAAGTACAAGGATGTGTGGAATCTCAAGTTCAGAGAATGTGGTGACTTGTTGGCTCAAGAAACTGGGATCTACAATTTTGACAACTACAAGGTCTTTGCTGAGAGCTGAAGGTGATCTGCTGTGACTGCAAGTTATGTTGGGTCCTCAGCAGTGCCTCAAAGTCCAGTGGCTAGGGACCAGGACATGTAATTTTGGTGGCCAGGACTAGTGTATACATGTTCAGCTGTAAGGGCCAACTTCAGGTGCCTGTGTGGTGGTAAGGGCTGGCTATAAACTTACATGAACAATACCCCTGACTTTAATTGTCTTTTATAACATTAATGTTTTTAAGACTCTAAGCAGCTGTTTTGCAAAATAATCCTCAATTTAGATTTGTCTGATAATTTTATGGTGTTTAGATAATCTTGTCAGTTAAACCCCAGAATACATCTCAAATTTCTCCACTAATTCTTGACTCCATCTCTACCATCCTAGCCCCACACCCAGTTATTTGTGATCTAGACTAATTTAAGAACTTTCTAACTATTTCTTTTCTTGTTCCACCTTAATCTATTTTCCTAATGGCAGCCAGGCTGATCTTTAAAAAACAAATTCAATCATATCATACCTATACTTAAAACCCATCAATAGCTTCTAATTCTCTTTTTTTAAAAAATCCAAACCTCTTACCTTGGCCTTTAGAACCCTTCATAATCTCATTTCTACTATCTCTCTGACCTTATATTTCACCATTGTTCTCAATTACAATATACATTTTACACACCACTCCCCTTCTGGGGCTTCTTGCCATTTTGAGATATACCAATTCTTACTTGCTTTAGGACCGTTCCTGTTTTGCACATTCTTTCCTCCTGTTTTTTACTTGGATATCTTCTACTCATCATTCATATCTCACCTTAAATATCATATCCTTAGAGAAGACTTTAGTGACCACTTATTGCAAAATAGATATGCTCTGTGATTCAATTTCATAGCCTGTTCTTTTTCTTCATAGCCTAATTACAATTTGTAATTCTATATTTATTTGTGTAATTATTTATTTAATATGTATTCCGTGAAGGCAGAATATTTCCTGTATTCCTATGTTAGCTATTGCCTAGGACATAGTAGTGAACTCAGTGAATATTTATGGAAAGAAGAGATTGATGAAAAAAGCTATGAATCCTCAGACTGCATTTAAGCACACATTTACAGTTGCATATGTCATTCAATTTGTCCATGAGGCAGAAATGTTCTAAACATCTTATTCACATGTCTAGACTTTTCTATTACACACTCATTTTTAAAATTAACTGAGCACCCCTGTTACCACTGCAAACCCAATGACTTTCCTGAGTTATTTCACATCTTTTTTTTTCAAACCCTTCCAAGTGACTTGTAGACCTCTTAAGGCAGTGTCTCTCAAACTTACATAATGTGTGGACCACTCTTTAATGAAAAAAATGTTGGAACCCTACAGTTAACTTAAATTATTTTTATTATGATGGTATTTAAATATGTATAAACATAAAACTATATACAACTCTTTAAGCTTATAGTCTTTCTAAAACTATAAACCAAAACATATTTTCAAATTAAATAAAACCTGTCCAACTAACAAAGTTCAAAATAACAACATTGTCTTTTGCCACAAATAATTTTCCATTGAAACATGAATATGTTATTGATTGCTTTGATACACAATATTTTAAGTGTCCATGCCTATACCACCTTGAACTCCAAGATGCAATTCTCCCCCTACATTTTCCTACTCCAGCTACTATAGAACCATCACTTATATAGCCTGCCATGATGCTATTTATTCTTCCCTTGGTAAAAATACATCATTTACATATTAATTTCACTGCTATTCTCTTCTTATTTCACTATAATTAATCTCATGAAACATATAATTAAAATAATATGCTTAGCATGGTTCCAAAACTAATAACAATACTATTATGAAGTGTTCAATGAGATTATCCACAATGTGATATTATTAATTTATATACTAATCAGAATGAAAAGACACAAAGATGAGATGCTACCACCTGAGACGATGGTCATGTATCCACAGGGTATTTTGAGCAGCTCAGAGAAATGAGAGAATTCTTGTCATATAGAACATACAAGGTTCAGAGATTCCACCATCCAAATGTAACATATTAATACCTAAATGTACATTTTAAAAAAGAGATTGTTTTTCCTATCAAACAGATCAGCTTTGATGCTGAATTGAGCATTTTGGCCTTAGCTATATTAATTACAGTACAGACTACTACCAATATACTGATCATCTACAGTATGTTAAGCTCTGTACTAGGCTCTTTATATCTCATTTTATCCATAGACTCTCATTTTATCTTCATGTAATCTTCTTATATAAATAATATTCCAATTATTCATTTAAAGAAACTGAAGCACAGATACATTAAGTAAATAGTCCAACACTACAGAATCAGTATATGAAGGAGATGTGTTTAAAGTACAGGCCAACTGGGATTTGACTGACTTCAAAATTTATATCTACCCCCAAAATTTGAAAACATTTATCTGTAAAGATATATGTACCCCTGTGTTCATTGCAGCATTATTCACAGTGGCCAAGACCTGGAAACAACCAAAATGCCCTTCAATAAATGATTGGATAAAGAAGATGTGGTACATATATACAATAGAATATTATTACTCTGCCATAAGAAAAGATGAAATGCTGCCACTTGTGACAACAAGGATGGATCTTGGGATTATCATGCTAAGTGAAATAAGTCAGACAGGAAAAGTTGATAACAATATGATTTCATTCATACATGGGATGTAAAACTGGAAGTAACAACCAATGTCACCCCAATAAATTTAATAAAATAAACTTGTATTTTACTATTATGTTCTACTGGTAATTGATTGGCTATACCTAAATTGTTCTGCTATTTTAGTGGACACATATAGTTCAGCCAAAAGAAGTTACCTGTGTGATTTTATTTATTTATGTTTATTGAGGTAACATTGACATATAACACTATATTAGTTTCAGGTATATAGCATAATGACTTGATATTTATATATAATGCAATGATCACCATAATTGATCTAGTTATCATCCATTCCTATACACAGTTACAATTTTTTTCTTTTTTTTTCTTGTGAAAAATTTTAGAATTTACTCTTATCAACTTTCAAATATATGCTATGGTATTGGTGACTATAGATAATAATATTATAAATAATATTACATTCCCATGACTTATTTATTTTATAACTGGGAGTTTGAACTTTTTAACCTCTTCACCCATTTCACTCACCCCACCCCCTCCCCTCTAGCAACCACCAATTTGTTCTCAGTATCTATAAGCTTGGGTTTTTACTTATATGATTTTTTAAAACAATTTTTAAAGTATTCTCTTTCAAAGAAAAATCATGAACTGCTACATAAAACAGCAATGACTCTGAAAAATATAATGTTGAGAAAAAGAAACCAGACACTAAGTAATACATATTGTTTGGTTCCACTCATATAAAGATAAAAAGCAGATACAACTAATTTATTGTTTTAGAAGTTAAAATAGTAGTTATTTTTGGAAAGAGTTGTGACTGGAAAGGAACATGGAAGGTGATTATGAAGGGGTTTGGTAATATCCTCTTTCTTGATCTGGGTGCTGGTTTCACAGATTACCAGTTCATTGAGTTTTATACACATGATTTGTACATATTCTGTATACAACTTATATTTAAATAAGTTTAGCTTAAAATTAATCTTTTCAATTTAACTATATGGCTGGGTATGAATTTACATCTTTTTTGGGTAAACACTTCTTTAATTTGAGTACTGCATAGTGATAGTTCTAATCAATAGCCACAAACAAATATAACTCTACTCACATCATGAAACAGACCCACAGAGACCCAGTCTGAGCCCCATTCTGAGCCAGACTAACTAGATCTGAAGCCTAGCTCATTCAATATTATTTTATATTAGTATCAGGTGTACACCATAGTGGTTACACATTTACAAAATGATGCCTCCAATAAGTCTAGTACCCACCTAACACCATGCATAGTTATTACAATGTTATTTACTATATTCCCTATTCTGTACTTTATATTCCCATGAGTATTTTGTAACTACCAATTCATACTTCTTAATCCTTTCAATTTTTTCACCCATCCCCCTAACACCCTCCCATCTGGCAACCATCCCTACTGCATTTCTGTTTTGTTAGTTCAGTTATTTTGTTCTTTAGATTTTACATGTAAGTGATATTGAATGGTATTTGTCTTTCTCTGCCTGATTTATTTCACTTAGCATAATACCCTCTAGGTCCATCCATGTTGTCACATATGGTGTAATTTCATTCCTTATGACAAAGCAATTCCACTTCTTGGTATTTATCCAAAGAAATCCAAAATACTAATTTGAAAAGTTATATACACCCCCTCTGTTTATTGCAACATTATTTACAATAACAAAGATATGAAAGCAACCTAAGTAACTCTCAATAGACAGTTGGATAAAGAATATGTGTACATATATACAATGGAATATTGCTCAGCCATACTAAAGTACTCTGTTGCTCTACTGCCAGTATCATGTAACATCACTTTACTCTGAGATATAATTGAAATCTCCTTTTAAAAATAACTTGACTTTCCCTGTGTTAAGATGAGCAACTTCATACCTGAATTAGCTTTTTTCTCCTCATGGCTTTATTTTATGAGGCATATTATTCAGAAAATGGATTTTGCCTTCTCCTATACATATCCAAAATTATTCAGGTCTGTTTTCCAGTCTTCTTTTTTAATTGTTGAGCAAAAGCAATATTTTTAAAAATTCAACAATAAACAGAAATTGAGTTGATCTCTGCCTAATGACCAGTAGAAAGTCCTCCCAACCCAGGACTTATTAGGAAATTTTGTAACCTATCTGTATTAAATCTGGTTTCTTGTATCAGAGACAAACTCATGTCCTCTCCTCTCAAAATCCCAATGGTATCTCTCAACCTAGAGTCTTTATATCATTGCCTCAGGCTCTGTACTGTTTCTCTTCTGAAGAAAATTTGAGTATCATTTAGAATCCCATTTAGAATGGGACTGCCATTCAAATATTATTTGCCTTGTGTATAAAAAAGGAGCCACATACTAAACCTGACAAGCTCAGAGGAGGCCAGCATGGCAAGCCCTACAGACTGAGAGACCAAAATTAATCACATAAGATGGTCTGAACACAAAAATTCCTAACTCAAAGCAGATTATGATAAGTAGTCACATCTTGGGCCATAGCTTTCTTGACAAAGGTCAGTCTTACCTTATGTAAGCCTGCCTAATTGTCTTTTTGCATCTAAGATAACATACCCTTGAAATGTCAGAGTAATCCTTTGTTTTCCCAGACCCCTTAGGGCATAGCCCAGGGCACTAGAACATGAGACCACAGAACTCCCATTTATTATCTTATTCTCGAATACCATTTCTGTTTGCTGTAAATGTTGCATACCATCTGTATGTGCTGTAAATGTTATTATCTATCATTTACTCACCAACGTAAAAAAAGTGTGTGTCTCTCTGTTTTGCTTCTTATCCAATCCTAGAGATTTCTCCACTTTGCTTTCTCCCACTCCCTTAATCTATCACCAGTGGATTTTATGTAATCTTCCTTATGTTCTTTGATTCTAATATATAAAATTAGCTGCAAAACTAACATTCTGCAGAACACTTTTTTAAACAATTAAGTTTTGCTTCCTAACAATTGTCATCAGTTTGGCTCAAATAAACTTATTAAAATTCTCTATATGTTTGGAAGTTTCTTATGTTGACAATCTCGTCTTCCACTTCACTTTTGGTATTTTCTATCCCTTTCTGCCTATGTCATTATCTTCCAATATAGTTCTCTCCTTGGCTAATGTCACAGGCTGAATTTCCTCATTGAAGCTTATATTTCCAATCTTCTCTTTTTGGTCCTTCATAATTTTTCCTCATTCAGCCAGATTTATCCCCTCTTTCATTTTTTCCAACTTCTGTGTTACAGTTTTTCTCTTTGATTACTTCTGTGTATTTTGAGTGATTGTTATACCATACACTAAATTCTCACCTACCTGTGGTGAGTCTAGGTGTGTGATTATGTATTCCATTTGACAACACAATTCTACAAATTTCTATAACAATGAGTTACTGTTTTATTAACTTTGACTGGAAAAATACTGCTTACATATTTCATTGGTGTTGCTCTTCCTGAGCAGCATTGCCAGTACTAGAAACTATAATGAGGTTCCTTTCCACTGCACACTACCTAAAGAACTACAAAAGAACTCTTTGATTGCCTTTTAATAAGTAAATTGTAGAATATTTTCATCATTAATCAAAGAAAACAGATGCAAAATCATCTGAGGAGAAAGAATGACTCTCAAGCCCATAAGGCATAAGTACACTATGACCTGATTGACAGTACTAGCTTCTTAAGAAAGAATGAATGAATCTGGAGGGGCTGAAGAGGTCGATCAACTACAAAAGCATAGGAAAAGGAGAGTCCCTGAAGTACATTGGTAGTGCCCAAAGGATAAAAGGTGACTTAGCTATTAGATTTCCGGTATTTTTAATCTCATAAGCAAGACAAACTCTGATTAAAGATGAATGTACAGCACTAGTGTGAATTTATGTCAATAAAATTTTGGTTTATGATCTTATGAACCACAGTTTACCTAACAACCACTTTACTACATCTCATCACACAGTCTTTACATAATTTTTTCGGTACATGCTCTGATTAATGATGTGCTAGGCTTACAATTTACACTCAAAGAGCAATCAATGATCCCTCATTTTCCTGTTCTGATTTTTATTTGGTTTTGCATTTAGCATTGAAAAGAGAAAATGTGCTAAATGCATAAATTTTAATAATTCCAGTAGGCCTAAAAGTGCTATTTCTCACTGGAAATTAATAAATTGCTGTTCTGGTGTCTATCTCAATATCATCCACCTTTTCATTTTTTGTGAGTCAGTCTCTAAGGGCCTTAACCATTTTGGATGCTGACAAGAGTGAGTCTTTGTTTTTGTCTCTTTGGACTTGCAAAGCAGATGACAAAAGGCATAAGGCAGTCTTTAAATTAGCAGTCTTCAAACATTTTTGACCTATGCACTCCCATAACAGAATTTCGGACCACTGCATACACCTGACACATATTTAAGTTGACATCTAAAGTTTGTCACCATATATTTAAATAATGGCAAAAATATAATTTCTGAAGTATCCTGAATATTGACATTTTAAAATAAACTCTCACTTTCTTAAAAATATCCAACAAAATCTAAATACTGCAGCAATTTGATAACCACCATCATTTGCTTTTAAAGTACATTAACAGACTTTGCTTTAACAATTGAATAATTTGTATATATTTTTTTATGTACCCTTCCACTTATTATAACTGCAAAAGATTGTCCTAATTTTATATATTTTTTTGTTAGGAAGTCTTTTATTGATTACCTTATCATACTTCCTCACTATGAAATTATAAAAATTATAATTAATTTTAAGGGTTAAAAGCTTGTTCTGTATTATTATCATTATAATAATTGTTAGCACACAATTGATCAAAATAATATAAATATATCAACTTTGATAAATATTATATATAAAAAGGTAAAATTTTATTGGAAATTTGAGATCTTTTTTTTCTATTAATTTATCCAAACATGAATATTACTTATTGTTAACAAGTCTTTTTCTTTATCTGTTATTATAAATATGAGCACTAACAAGTGTAAGATGGTATCTCATTGTAGTTCTGATTTGCTTTTCCCTAATAACTAGTGATGTTGAGCCTCTTTTTAAATATTTGTTGGCCATTTGTAACTGGACAAGTAATAACGAATGTTAGAAAGGATGTGGAGAAAAAGGAACTCTTATACACTGCAGGCAGGACTGCAAATTGGTACAGCTACTATGGAAAACAGTATGGAGGTTCCACAAAAAAACAAAGAATTGATTTACCATATGAACCAGCAATCCCTCTACTGGGTATTTACTTCCAAAAACTTGAAAACCCATATCCGAAAATATATTTGCACAACTATGTTCATAGAATCATTATTTGCAGTGGCAAGAACATGAAAGCAACTGAACTGTCCTATGATAAATGATTGGATAAAGAAGCTATTGTGCATATATGCAATGGAATAGTACTCAGCCATAAGAAGAGATGAAATACTGCCATTTGCAACAACATGGATGGACCTCGAGATAATCATGCTAAGCGAAATAAGCCAGACAGAAAAAGTTGAAAATCCCACGATATCATTTATATGTGGGATATAAACCTAAAAGCAACAAACAAACAGGACAAACAAACAAAGACTCATGGACATGGACTATAGATTACTGGTTACTGGAAGATAGAGAATGGGGGAAGCGGGGAGGTAGATGGGGTAAAGGGGGAGGGTAGATGGAGTAAAAGTGGTCAAATATGTGGTGACAGAAAGAAATCTAACTAGGGGAAGTGAACACAGTGTAAATATACATATGCCTTACTGTTAAAGTGCAAAAAAATTAATACTAAAATATATAATAGATAAATGAATAGATGGGAATGGAAGGACTCTTATAGTAATTTTCTTCCATCTTTAAGTTCCTTCCAAATAGTATGCCAAAAATCACATAATAATCTATCTTCTAGAATTATCTTAATGACCTATCTGCTGACAATTCAATTAGGTGCTCTTTCAATTTTTCCAAGGCAAAGAATTGGAAATTATGGACTTGCAAAATGATTTATTATAACCTAGTCATTAGAGTCATTCAGTTTCTCAACATGGAAATCAATATATAATTCAGGTTGTCCCTTTGTTGACTCAAGGTTTTCACACCCAGAGACAATGCAACATAGCAAAATTTTAGATGTGTGGCAGAAGTATGCCTTTATTTTGCAAAGTGGCAAAAGGGATACCTTGACCTCAGAGGTATTTTCTAAAAGATACATGGAAATCAAGTTTCTAGAAATTGATTCCATTTAAACTGTCTTTATCTTCCTATGGTTTGAAGAGACTTTGTGTAGACAAACTCAAGTTTGAAGACTTTCCTGAGATAATAACTGCTGTGACTTCTGTATCTTCTGTCACAACTGATGTTTACTACCAACAATGGATATTACATCTGCATAAGTTTGACCTTTCCAAATTTGAGTTATTTTTGTTTTTCCCTTCATCTTCTATAGACTACTAGACTGTCTATAAATACTGCATTATTCTCTGGTTTGTACTTAGGTATTTTCAATGTCTGATGGGTTTGGACTACAACATCACAATTCCCCAATAGATGCTGCTGTAGATGCCAGTCTGAGAACTTTAGGCTATTAAAAGTAAGTAATAGCTGCCCTATTTATCTAGTATACAGATTTTTCCAATGAAAGCAGTCACCTCGGAAAGAGATTTGTTTTAACTCCCTTTATTTCTCTATTGTCACAGGAGAGTTCAGAGTACTGATACTATAGTCTTGGGAATCCACTTGCAAATGCATGTGGAGGAAGTATTTCCAGGTGTATTTCTGTTGGTATTCTTTTTTTTTTTCCAGTAGGAACAGCCTTTATTGGTTGCAATGGGAGGTGGAACAGGAGGACATACTACAGCTCCAGCTCCTGGAGTGGCTTCACAGAGTCTGTTGCAGTGCTCCAAAAGTTGTTGGTATTCTGATTTTCACGTTGGAATCAATTTTTGCATACAAAGTTTTCAATGGTGACACATTCTTAGTAGACTATAATGTTCCTAACTTCAACTTGTAACCATACTGCAAATTAAATGGGCTTCATAGAGTTATCTTGGAAATGTAACCTCTGCTTTATATAAGTAATTGTATGTTTATATAATTTCAATCCCAGAGAATCTTTTTTTCTTATAATAAAAATGTTTCTTTTTGGTCACAGCAAAAAAATACATATTTATAAGACTGTCAGAAGGAATAAGCTATTTCCAATATTATATGCTTTGTTTATGGAGCCTCCAAAAAAGAAATTTATTACTCAAGAAAATGAAAGCCACTGAAAGGTTCACAAGAAAAATGTTCCACCTGCAGAGTAAGTTTTTGGTTAAATTTTCAGTCTGCCAGGTGCTGGCTGATCCCAGGTGTTTGAATAAAGACAATAGCATCATACTGTTACTTTCATACATGTATTCTTGGAAAGAGCATATTTCTCTCTTTGGGGTAAAATGTGATTCTTTTGGTCTGAAAGAATTCAGGCTGTACTTGGGACACTTTCCAGAATTCTTTAGTGTGGGTCTTATGGTACTACATCTCACACCAGCTAATGGGAAACATTTGGACACCTGATTCACTATGGGCCACTACCACTCCTAGCTCATTTTTTGCAGTGATCAGGAGATAGTTGGACTGTGGGTCACCTAAGGAGATCACTTTGGTCAAAACAATGTCATCTGGATAGAAACTCATAAATTTCAACCTTGTCTTTTTCAGTAGCTCAGATATCTTCCTTGCAAATAGTTCCTGGAGAAAAGTTCTTAAGTAGTATGGACCCCACATACAGGATGTGTACTTTGGCAAAGTGCAAACTGATGCTAGAGACCTTACAGGTTACAATAGCCCCCACATCTGGCAGTAATTGGGACTCTGTTTCTCTCATCACAGACACAAGAAGCATGCAGTTCTTGCTGCTCTTCGTCATGCAGCCAACAAGCAATGAAAAGATGTAGCCATGCTGGGTATAGGTACCACTGCCCTGACTGCCCTCCTCCAGATTACACAGACGTTCCCAGGGGATGCAGTACCTCACTGGTGGTGCCATTACTGCCACTCTCCCAAGCCCTAAGAAGAATGAAACTGACTTCAATTCCAAAGCATTTATAGTGTCTACAATACCCCTTATTGCCAACATTCTATTGTTAAGGTAATTAAGCTTTGATGACCTCTAAAATAGTAGATTCAATTTCTTCTGAGTCTTTTGTCATCAATTCTGCCTTATTGGTACAAATGAAATTGAAAGTAGCAATTGTTCTACTCATTTCTATATTCTGATGAAACACTCTTGTGCTTTTCTTTTCCATGTTTAGTCATCCATATTACTTACCTTTAATTATACCTGAGTATTTTTCTCCAATCTCTCATTTTCATTTTTCTTTTACTGATTTTATAAATCTAGAAAGAATTTAGTTATTCCAAATTATTTTCAATTTTAAAAGAGAACCTTAAAATCTAAATTTGTATGGGAAATTTGTCAAGTTTTAGATGTTGGTAGGCCAAAACCAGCCCATGAGTTGCCAGTTTGTAATTTCTGTACTAGAGGTGAAAGTAGGTATCTAGCAATAGAATTTCTGAACATTCAAGGAAGACTGACTTGTACATTCTTTCTTTATAGGCAAACTAAATGAAATATCAAAATTATTAGAAGATTATAGGGATCATGGGATCAGAAGAAAAATAATAGATAATTTGAATATAAATCTCCAGAACATAATATATGTATCTGTCAGACAGACTGCATCTCTGCTCTGATAATTTACTGTTTTTTTTAATTTCATAGTTTAACTTACCAAAGGTAAATTTATTTCATTTGTTTTATTTCAGAGAAGTGTGTCAGAGCAATTAACGTCTCTCTCATGTGTTTACTGACTGTAACTACAACCTGAAGTTTATGTATACTAACTAGTCCCATTCTGCTGATGAAGAAACAGGTTCAGAGAAATGAAATGAACTGCACTAAGGTCATACAGCCATAAGTGATCAAGCCAGAGTTGAAATCCAGTCTTTTTGCCTCAAGTCTATGGTCTTGACACTATACCACTCTGCTGTCTCTCTAGTTCTGACTGTATTTTTTGCCCCTCTGTACTTCAGTAGGAATCATGTAAATACACTTTAGAAAAACAACACATTTAAATAGTACAATCATCTCAAGACTTCAACAACCTGGAATTACTTCCTCAGGATAAATTCCTAAAAGAAGAATTGCTAAGTAAAATTGTCTGCACATTTTATTAAACTTCTTGTGTTTATTAGCAAATTGTCCTTCAGATAAGTTGTACCTAACAAGTAACATAATTTCCAGCAGAGTATGAAGTACCTGTTTGATCTAATAATGATAACAATAATGTTACTCATACAGTACTTATTATGAATGGGGCACTGTTCTAAATGTTTGACATATGTTAATTTATTTGATTCCCAAACAGCCTTTTAGTTCACAGATGAATACTAAAGTACAGAAAGGTTAAGTTACTTGCTCAAATCATGCAGCTTATAAATGAAATAGTGGAGCCCGAATTTGTACCTAGGCAATCTAGATTAACTATGTAAAGACTGGATATTACATCAGTCTCTTTAATTTTGTAGACAAAAATATTTCAGTTACTTTAATTTGTATTTTTTTCTTTAAAAGATAAAATACTTTCCTTCTTTCCTTCCATCCTTCTTTTCCTTCTGACCTCCCCCATCTTTTGCAACATTAACATATTAATGACCTTTGTCTAATTTTCCCTTCAAGTGTTCATTTTTAAAAATTGATTTGTAAGAAATATGTTATGTCAAAGATACTAAAACCTTGTGTATTATAAATGTTGCATTTTTTTTTGTTTGTCTTTAACCTTTTAATTTTTATTTCATTTTTGACATATAGAAGTTTTAAAATCCTTATTTAATAAAATATGTCAATCCTTCCTTTTATGGTTTTTATTTGTTATTTTAGAAGAGTCATCACCATGCATAGGTTATATAAATATTTGCTCTAATATTTTATGATTTTATTTTTTATCTAGAATTTATTTTGTTATTTAACATGATTTATAAATGGCATTCTTTCCACCTTCCCAACACTATTAGGGATTTATTATTTTTGTCATGTCATTTTAATCAACTTAATGGGATTTGGCAAAGAGAGGAGGTAAAAACATAAGCTCAGAAAAAACCTTGAACAAGAAAGCTGATTTAAAACAATTAATTATTTAATTTATTATTCTTTTTCTTACAAATGTCTAATTCTTGAATATATTTTGGTCATATGTATCTTACTGGAAAAGTTATACAATTGTCCATTTTTCTTTGTTAATAGCAAAGATTGTTACAAAGTTTCATAATATATTTTTTAAATCTTCATCTGTGATTAAATCTATTTATGCAATCCCAGTTTTTGTGTACATATCTTGTTGCACTTAACTTTTAAGATTAAGCTAATTGATATTGTGCTTCTCATTAACAAAAGCATGTTCATTCAACCTCTGGAATACTATTTTTTGTTGTAAGTAATTTGAAACATTAAAATGAATATATTTTGGCATAAAATGCAAAATATTACATCATTCATATAATAAAGGATAAAAACTCAAGGAAATGTGCTTTTGGCAGATCTCAGAAACAGAGAGTACAGTGATAGTTTCCAGGGGCTGGTGGGCAGGGAGGAATAGGGAGATGTTGGTCAAAGGGTATAAATACATACTTGCAGTTATTAGATAAATAAGTTCAGGGAATCTAAAGTACAGTAGGGTGATTATAGGTAATAATACTATATTACATACTTGAAAGTTGCTCAGAGTATATTCTGAATGTTCTTGCCACAAAAAAGGTCATTATGTTATGTGATGGAGGTGTTAGCTAATACTATGGTGGTAATCATTTTTCAATATAAAAGTGCATCAAATCAATGAGTAGTATACCTTAACTCACACAATGTTACATGGCAATTGTATCTCAATAGATCCAGAGGGCAGGGAGGAAAACAGCAAAGACCAAAATAACACTAAATTTATAACATTATCTACTGAACCCAAACTGTGATTCCCCTCATGAAGAGATGCTCCTTGACAAGTCTTATAGTTCTTCAGAAACTACCCTTCTATGGAAGGACTCCAAGATGATTGCTATTTATTCTTATTTCTGCTATCTAACAAAGAGTTTACAGTAGGAAAAAATATGTGCTTTTGGGATACCAGAAAGAGGGTACCCCCTCCTTTACCACTGCTGTGTTCTTCAGTGAGGGACTTGACATAAAATCACCTAAATAATAATGGTTTATCTATTTGGCTTACTTCTTCAAAGAACTTCTTAAATTTACTTAACAAATTTTATTTTTTCTGTCTGTTATTAATGTTTGCTTGTATCATTTGTAAGCAGTGTACTTACCTTTTTTCTTTTCTGTTGTCCTATTGATTTGAAGGCCTAATTCATTTATTTTCACTTTTAATTTTTTGGTATTTAAGATCTTTGAGTATATAAATTTGACCCTGAATTCATTCACATAGTACACAGTAAATTAAACATCATTAAACTGAAACTTGATAACAGTGCAGATTCCTGAGCACCACTTATTTTGGTAGGTTTGTAGTTGGGCCTAGATTTATATATTTTTTAACAAGATCCTCAGACCACAAAGAGGGAAGTCCCATCATACTTATTGATATATATGTTTTCATTATTGTTGTTTTTCTAAATTCCCTCTAATAAAAATATGATTTACAATTTGACTCAAAAGTATATAATTCTGTTTTAATTTTCAAATGGCTGAGTTTTCATTTATATTTTCACTATTAATATTTAGGTTTGTTCTACTGAAATCAAATAAGATGACATGATATTTTCTTATTTGGGGGGGAGAAATTAAAAATCGCCCCAAATTCAAAAGTATTATAACAAATATTCATACTCTTACGATTTAGAATTAACTATTGCTATTTTGCCACATTTGTTTCCATTTTAAAGATGAAATACATTTTTACAGATTTAAATCAATTTCCTTTTAGTTACTATCTTATGCCCTATTCCTTTTCCTCTTCCTCAGGGATGCAAGTTTGGTATGAATCATTCTAGTATATTTCCCATAGCTCCACATACATATGAATGCATCTATAAACACTATAGAATGTTGTGCTAATTAATTAGGTTTTGAAATCTATACATATTAATATGTTAATTCTTTTTATTTTTTGTATTCTATTAATCATATTAATTATACTATATTAATCCATTCCTCTATTGATAGACATCATGTACTCATATTTTTTTTCTTATCTTAAGATTTATTAAGGTATTCATGGCCTGATGATTTTCAGATGCTGTTAAACACTGGCTGGATACTAAGAAGGAAAATATTTTCTGTATAGTATAAACTAGGGTTAAGAAATTTATACGTTAATTTGAAATTATTTGTTCTATTATTCAAGTGATACGTCTTTATTTCTCCTATTTATCTGTAACTAAATTAGGTAAATATGTTAATGTCTGACACTATTATTGTGTGCCTGTCAATATCTACTGATAATCTCCTCCCCAAATACCTTCTGATGTTTTAAAAAATTATAATGCAGTACATATATAGCCATCAAAAATTAAAAATTAAAGAGAAAAGAGTAGTTATTCATAATTTCAGCACTAAATAATTACCACCAGTAACATACTAATGTATAGCATTCCAGATTTCTTTTTACACATACACTTATAGAGTTTACATATATAAGCTGTTTTAAATAGTTTTAAAATAAGCATTTGTTGTATTTTTTGGTATTGAAACATACAGGCTTATATAATTTCTATTATACATAAATATAACTGAAAGTAAAAATACTCCGAGATTTCCCTAGAACTACTGTTCATATCAAGTATATCTTTAAAAAATACTTCGTATCTTATACATTAACCACCCATTTTTAAACATATTGCATAGTATTTTATTGTATGGCAATATCATGACATATTTGAGCAATACTGTGTAAGCAGACACTGATTATCTTTTAAAATAAAAATTTTAAAATGCTGCAGTGCATATACATTTTTATACACATATATTTTGTATCCTTATCCAATTATTTTTATAGGCAAGGTCTTTAAATGAGGTATTTATAAAGAAAAGTGGAAATATTTAAAATGTTGATCTATATTTTCTAATTGCCTTATGATTATAATTACACTTCCATTGACATGAGACTGCATTTTCTCAGCTCTCTATAAGGTATAGTATATTTCATCTTTGACAGTGTAACAAGCAGAAGTAGAATCTCATCGTTTTAATTTGTATTATTTTGATTACTGGTTAGGTTAGGTTAATCATCCTTTTATATGTCCATTGGCCATTTACATTGCTTTTGTAAAATGTATGCTTCTGCCTAGTCATTCCCATTGCCCTAATGGGGATGTTAATCTTTTCCTTTTTGCCTTGTTCTTTATTTTTTATTTTTGTCTTTTACATGGAATCAGTTCAATTCAGGCTTTCATCCTTCCGCTGCCTTATGGACTTCAAATATACATATGTGTCTATGTGTCTATAATAGACACATAGACACATATGTATATCTATTTCCCCCATTGGTATTTTAATGTCCTCTATAGAACTTGGCTCCCTTTTATCTCTCCCTTCCTCCTTCCCTCTTTTTTCTCTTCTCTACCATCTCTTTATTTTTCTCTATGGTTATCTCTTTGTTTCTCTCTCACACTCTTATTTTATTTCAGTACAGAAGTTTTAATTTTGCCCGAGTCGTATCTATTATTCTAGGCCTAGCGACGCGTCATAAGAGGGGGGCGGGGAGATGCGCGCAGCACTGGGGGAGGGAAGGGGCGGGGAGGAACGCGAGGAGCAGCTGCGTGAGTTGTTGGGAGTGCGCTGGGTGGGATTACACCGCGGCAGCGGAGGCCCAGAGACCTGATCGTAGAGATCTCGGCCTGCGGCCTACACGGAGCCTTCTCTCCACTGGAGGATCAGAAAACCGCAGTCTTCATTACAGAGGTACGGTGTTCTGCGCTTCCCGCCTGGCCCAGCCTGCTGCGGCGGCGCCTTCTTACTTCCTCCTTCTCTCGCGCTCTCTCTCGCCCGCCCGGGTCTTCCCTGTCTGCCTGCGTCACCGCGGCCGCCATGGCTGAGAACGGCGAGAGCAGCGGCCCCCCACGCCCCTCCCACGGCCCTGCTGCGGCCCAGGCCGAGCCCAAAATCATCAAAGTCACCGTGAAGACCCCCAAAGAAAAGGAGGAGTTCGCGGTGCCCGAGAATAGCTCAGTCCAGCAGTTTAAGGAAGCAATTTCAAAACGCTTCAAATCCCAAACAGATCAGCTAGTGCTGATTTTTGCCGGAAAGATCTTAAAAGATCAAGATACCTTGATCCAGCACGGCATACATGATGGACTGACTGTTCACCTTGTCATCAAAAGCCAGAACCGACCTCAGGGCCAGTCCACACAGCCGAGCAGTGCCGCGGAAACTAATAGTACTACCGCGTCGACTCCCAGGAGTAACTCCACACCTATTTCCACAAATAGCAACCCGTTTGGGTTGGGGAGCCTGGGAGGACTTGCAGGCCTTAGCAGCCTAGGTTTGAGCTCTACCAATTTCTCTGAGCTCCAGAACCAGATGCAGCAGCAACTCCTGTCCAGCCCTGAGATGATGATCCAAATCATGGAAAATCCCTTTGTTCAGAGTATGCTGTCTAATCCTGATCTGATGAGGCAGCTCATTATGGCCAATCCACAGATGCAACAATTGATTCAGCGAAACCCAGAAATCAGTCACCTGCTCAACAACCCAGATATAATGAGGCAGACCCTCGAAATCGCCAGGAATCCAGCCATGATGCAAGAGATGATGAGAAATCAAGACCTGGCTCTTAGCAATCTCGAAAGCATCCCAGGTGGCTATAATGCCCTACGGCGCATGTACACTGACATTCAAGAACCCATGCTGAATGCTGCACAAGAGCAGTTTGGGGGTAATCCATTTGCCTCCGTGGGGAGCAGTTCATCCTCTGGGGAAGGTACACAGCCTTCCCGCACCGAAAATCGAGATCCTTTACCCAATCCATGGGCACCACCACCGGCTACTCAGATTTCTGTCACCACCAGCACAACCACGAGCAGTGGCAGTGGATCTAGCAGTAGCTCCAGTAGTGCTACCGGGAACACCATGGCTGCAGCCAATTATGTTGCCAGCATCTTCAGTACCCCAGGAATGCAGAGCTTGCTGCAACAGATAACTGAAAATCCCCAGCTGATCCAGAATATGCTATCTGCACCCTACATGAGAAGCATGATGCAGTCCCTGAGCCAGAATCCAGATTTGGCTGCACAGATGATGCTGAATAGCCCGGTGTTTACTGCAAATCCTCAGCTACAGGAGCAGATGCGTCCACAGCTCCCAGCTTTCCTACAGCAGATGCAGAATCCTGACACGCTGTCAGCTATGTCAAACCCAAGAGCAATGCAGGCTTTAATGCAGATCCAGCAGGGGCTACAGACATTAGCCACTGAAGCTCCTGGCCTCATTCCAAGCTTCACTCCTGGTGTGGGGATGGGGGTGCTGGGAACCGCTATAGGTCCGGTAGGCCCAGTCACACCCATGGGTCCCATCGGTCCCATAGTCCCCTTTACCCCCATAGGTCCCATTGGGCCCATAGGACCCACTGGCCCTGCGGGTCCTCCAGGCTCCAATGGCACCCCTGGGCCCACCGTGTCTAGCTCTGCACCCAGTGAAACTACGAGCCCATCATCGGAATCTGGACCCAACCAGCAATTTATTCAGCAAATGGTGCAAGCTCTGGCTGGAGCAAATCCTCCACAGCTGCCAAATCCAGAAGTAAGATTTCAGCAACAACTGGAACAGCTCAACGCAATGGGGTTCTTAAACCGTGAAGCAAACTTGCAGGCTCTAATAGCAACAGGAGGCGACATCAATGCAGCTATTGAGAGGCTGCTGGGATCCCAGCCATCATAATTACATTTCTGTACCTTGAAAAAATGTATCTTATTTTTGATAATGGCTCTTAAATCTTTAAACACACAAAATTATGCTTTTCTTTCATTTTGATTCTTTTAAATCTGCCCAGTTATAAATCTAATATACCTTTTAAGGTGGAGTCCATACCTCCATCCCTTCTTCCCTCCCTCTTTGCTCCCCCTCCCTCTTTCCTCCATCCCTGTCTCTTTCCCCGCTCCTTCCCTCCTTCCCTTCCAGTTTCCATTTCCTTCCTTATCTTGAATAGTAGGAATCAATGCTGTTTCACTCAAAGGTGTTGCATGCACACTTCTCTTTATTTTGCATTTATTGTGGTTTTTGGAACAGGTATCAAACTTCACAGTTGGGTGAACAAGTTTTGTCCTACAGATGTCTAATTTGTTTGCATATTTGAAACATTAATCTATGATAGTAATTTAATGTAGAATGAAAATATTAAAACAAGAAGCAAATTATTTGAAGCTCTCTAATTCGTGGTACAATATTGCTTATTGTGACTTTGGCATGTATTTTTGCTAGTAAAATGCTGTAAGATTTATATCAGTCTTTGATCTTTTTTGTCATGTTTGTACATAGTACAGTAAGCACAATTGGAACTGTACATCTAGAAATATTACAACAATTTCTGATCGGGATATGTATAATCAAAATGAGAGAATATAAATATTTCTGGAGCTAGATCTGTCACAATTTTGTAGAATCTTACAGCATCTTTGATCAATTTTTCAGTGAAAATGTTGGCTAGGCAAGTTCAGTTAAAATATAGTAGAAGTGTTTATCCTGGTATTTCTAAGTATACATTTAATTGTACAGAAAACTTACTGTGTGAAATTGTGTCAAAATTTGCCCATCGACTGTATACGACCTTAATTTTTGTGCAGCCTGAAGGATCAGTGTAGTAAAGCCAGGGAAGTGCTTTTTACCTAAGACTTCCTTCTCAGCTTCTCTCATAAAGAGACCCTAATAATGCACATTTTGATTTGTAATTGGAAATGTAACTTTCACTGAAAGTGTCATGTGATGCTTGCGTTACTTTTAACTGCTATGTATAAAGGAAACTGTATCTTTTGACTCTTACCAGTTATTTCTCTTATGCACAGGGAAAAATGCATTAAAATTACTAAAAAAATAAAAATAAATAAAAAATGGATAAATCTTTTCCTTTTTGCCTTCTGGCCCTAGGATAATGTTTAGAATAATTGCAGCATCCCAAGATCACATAAATCTTATCCTCTATTTCTCTAATTTTAATGGTTTTGTTAAGATTTGTTTTGTTCTTCTCCAATTACTTTAATGTATGGATTTAGGATTTTTCCCCCTCAAAGGATTAGCCAGTTGTTAGCCAGTATTTATTTCTGTGCCCCGCCTCTCTCTCTCTCTCACCCTCTCTCTCTCTCTCACGCTGGCGCGCGCTCTCTCTCTCTCTCTCTCTCTCTCTCTCTCTCTCTCTCACACACACACTTTATTCTGTGTTTGAATTCTCTTTAGTACTGCTTAACCTTGTAGCCCTAATATACATACCAGCATGTAGTTATTGAATTAGAAATATGACCTCACATGTTAAGGCAAATCTTCCTTTTTAATTTTTATTTTTCACAGTTCTCTGATGATTCTGACATATTTATTTTACCAGATGAACTTTACAGTTAATTGGTTCCCCCAAAAGTAAATTGAGGATTTTGTTGGGACTGTCTTAAATTGATATGAGAGAACTACAGAATTGCAGTGCTTTCCAGAAACATGATATGCTGCCTCATTTTTAAAATGTCTTTTACATTTATTTAAGTCCTGCATAATTTGTGACAGATGTATTCCTAAGTAATACATAAGAAAGTACTGCTAATGAGAGCTCTTAATTTAGTTTGTTACTTATGTGGTCATTTTTGCTATATAGAGGAAAATGTATTTTCATAGGATAATTTTAAATTGGCAATTTACTGAAATCTATTAATTTCAGATATTTTTGAGTTTTTCATGGTATGCAATTATATCAATGATAAGTTATAATGATATGTACTTCTTTTCAAAATTTATAGCAGTTTCTGACTGCATGAGTTAAACATTTCTAGAACAGTGCTAAATAATAAAAGTGGCAGTGGCATTCTTCTCATTTTAACTAGACTATGTTTGCTGCAGCAATTCTAAATCACATTTTTGAAAAAAACATTACTCTGGGAAATGGTCAAATAAGTTTGCAAAATGCTGTATACTCTAGCCCCTCTCGAGGAGTCAGTGTGCCGACTAGTATTATTGACTAGTATTATTGACTAGTATCAATATTGACTAGTATTATTTTTTTTTAAAAAGTATACTTCAGTTTAGAGAATAAAAACGATTTAACTTTGTTTGATTCAGCACTTCCCAAACTTATTTGAGTGAAGAACCACTCAATGTTCTTAGGTATGTCTTTTCTTTTAAAAGAAAAGACATACCTAAGAACATTTGACCTATCACTGTTCCTCAGAACACCAAGTGAGGAAATGATGATTTATTATTTCATTGCTATATGGTGCTGGGTGTTGGAAATAATTACAAAGTCTGCCATAGAAAAAAATTAAGAATTTTAATGAATGACATGGATGATTTTGTAGGGAAATAAATGCTAAAATAAGCCAGTGGCATAGAAAATAGTAATAAATCAGTAGCTACAGAAAAAAAAAAAAAAACTAGACGTTGTCTGAGGCCTGGATCAGACAGTTGAGCAGGTGAATTTCAAACATTCAAGTAACACAATCCCTTAATTGCTCTTGCTGAATGTTTATTTTTTTAGTACATTTTGTTTTCTCCCTCAAAAGATCCAGGTCTTTATAAATTTTACTGCATTTTTTTTGCTTTCTAAAATTCATTAGTTTTTGTTTATAACTTTATTTACTCTTTTTTTATATTACTTTTAACTGTGCTTCCTCCATGTCCTACGTGGTATAATTTATTTCTGTTATTTTGCAGGTTATTTTTCCAGGCTCTGTTTTTACTCTTTTTTTTATCTACAATTTTTTCAACATTGAATCAAGAAGCGGTATCCTGACTTGCTATCTTTTTCCATCCAATAAGAATGTGGCAGTTTTTATATGCTTTTCTTGTTTACTTGATTGTTACTTCCTCCCTAAGCTTTCACTGGACTGCTGGGTGGCATAAGTTTATATTTATTGGCACTGTGATCCAGCAGGGTGAGGCAGTGAGGAGGAGGCTAGGGTCAGGGGCAACCTCAGCAGGAGTTCACCTCAAGATGGCTTTTCTCATTTACTCTCTCAGCCTCTACTTCAGGTACATGTTTGGTATCATACATACTTTCACCACTTGTATGGGTGCATGGTAGAGGGCAGAGTGGTTATACAATATTGAAACAAGCCCTGTTGGCTCATTAAAGAGGATTCATATCAGGATGAGACCTCCATGTTTATTGAGAAACCATGATCAGAGACACAACTTGCCCTGTGAAAGCGGTAAGCCTGCTCTAAATCTGTTGCTCTGCAGTGTCAAAATCACAACAAATGGAGTAATTCTAGTTAGGGCCTACCTCAGGGATAGGGGTTAAGGTATCAGGGGAGCCATTTGGCCTGTTTCTCATGTTCATAAAAGGAATCAAACTTAGAATTTTGACATTATCTTCAAATTAATTGATTACTCCAGCCACAGATCCAGAATGACCTAATAGAAAATATTCATCATACAGCTTAATTTAGGAAATGTAAAAATTTTAAACTAGCAATTTTTATATTCCTAATTTGGCATTATTTTTAAAATACACTTGGCTGTTTAAATAAAGTAGAAGCTACTCAGGCTTCCCTCAGCTAATGAGTCAGTCTCATCCCAGTTATTTTCATGCCTTCCCCTGCGTCCAACTTTTGTTCTTTTATACTAGATAAAATTAGAGGTTTTCTGCCAGGAATTTTTTGATTTGTCAGTATATCGCAGAACTTTAAATTGCTGATATGTTTTAGTATGGCCTCATCAGCATCATGTTTTGCAGAAATTCTTTGAGAGTTCTGTCCTCGTTGTACA
The DNA here is from genome assembly GCA_004027375.1 of Macroglossus sobrinus. Classification (NCBI taxonomy): domain Eukaryota; kingdom Metazoa; phylum Chordata; class Mammalia; order Chiroptera; family Pteropodidae; genus Macroglossus; species Macroglossus sobrinus. The sequence continues at coordinate 368,539 of PVKZ01000857.1, read as the reverse complement.
ACTTTTGCTCATTTTTTGTCTCCCTGTGGTCATTTCTGTTGTAGGACAAAGGGAAGAATGGGGGACGTGCTCTAATGCTACCATCTTCCCAGAAGTCTGTTAGGAGACTTAGAGGGAAAGCAGTTTTCTAAATATAGAATGGACAAACATGATTTGGAAGACATGAGATGAAGTAGCTTCATCAGTGGTGTACATGCTTACCTAGGCTTAAGACACTTTGATGATGGGTAAAAACCATCAGCAAAAGCTGCTCTAAATCAATGAACTTAAAAGTTTGAGTAAGCTACCCTCAAAGAATTGTTTGTCCTGATACATCATGGGCAACATTTATCAAATGCATATGTATTGAGGCATGTAGCTCTAGCTGTATTGAGGTATCTAAGCACAGATTTGGGGTCCCTAAGACAGTACTTTCAAAACTCAACTTCAGAACTTCTTGGTTCAATGTTTAGATTAGCAAATTTAAGGTAATTTCAGGAAACATTCTATAATTCATTATTGAAAGAATGGTTTACGTGCATGAATGAAAGTAAAAGATGATTACTTGGCTCTAGTGTAGATTTCATAAGATTGTCTTTCCAGATTAAATTTCTATTTTAGATTGGGATAACAATAATAGCTAATGTTCAATTTTCATAACAGCTCTATAAGATAGTATTGTTGTTATCTTCCCCAGTTTACAGATAAGGAAACAAGCTAAAAGAGGTTTAATAATTTTTCAGGCTTAGACTGCTGTTAAATAAAAGTCAAAATTTGAAATCTCTTCTGAGATTCCAGAGTGTGTACTTAAACAGTTGACTCTTCTTCCCTCTGAGTCTATTAATCTATACCAATGTGTCTGTTATAGAGATTTTATAATAAAATATATACTAGCTGGCCTTCTGGATGTTGTTGAAGAGACATATTAGCTTTTTTTAAATGGATATATCTCTGCTGCTTTTCACCCTGGAACAGGTTGCATAAAAATGCATATGATAGAATCAGTTCTGTCACAATAACTGCAATTTGGAGATTTGCCTTTCTGACTTTTAAGTTGTGGCTAATATTTGAAACTGCTCTTCAATATATCTGTCCACAGTGGCCTAATACATATGGTATGTCTCCAAATTGGCAGTCACATGGGCCACTTGTGCTTCAGCTGCTCTGGAGGATGCCTGACTGTTTGTTGAGCTACCTCCCAGAGATGTCAAAAAAACAATAAACGTTGTATACCTCACCATGACATTTTACAGTTTCTCAAAATACCCTTGAGAATAAAATGGATTAACATGAACTATATGATAATGACAGGACAATAGATGGGTTAGTAATTCAAATTGAGTGTTTAATATTGTGTCAGTGTGGACAAGAGGTTTCCAACCTCAGTTCTGTCCTATTAAAGCAACTTTTCAATGACTAGTATGAAAACATAAAATAGCTTGCCCATACAATTGCAAGTTGTATAGTATTAGAAGGAAAAATAAATGCATTGGATGTCTACCAAGATCCAAAAAGTCCTTAGTAGGCTAAAGGAAAAATAACCAAATCTAGCAGAATAAGTTGAATAAGATCAAATGTTAAGTCCTATACTTGTATCAAAATTTCAGTTACCAAAAGTAAGTGGTCATGTGGCTTAAAAATAACATATGTAAAGAAGACTCAGTGGTTTTAATTTACTCTAACATGAGCCAGCCATAAGAGGTTATAGTGCACACACATGTAATGAAACCTTAGGTTCTAATAAGAGGAATGGTGTCCAGAACAAGGAAGTACTTCATAATATTTTATTCTGCACTTGATAATTTATGTTGGGAAATTGGATCATTTCAGAGTGCCACAATCAATCTGGACACAAGCAACCTAGAAAGTGACCAAGATGGTGATTCATTTACAAATAGATACAAAACAATTATTAAAAGGGTAAAGAATGCTTAGTCTAAAGACTGGGGATTGTGGATATTTTCTTCAAATAATGAAAGGCCTTGTCAAATAGAAGAGTAACATTTATGTGGGTAACTCCAGAGAGGGCAGATCAAGTCAAATTTTTTTTTGCAAGAAGTCAGAATTTTGGATTCTTGTTAGGAACTTTGTAGCAATTAATTGAACCTAACCCTCCTCACTAGAACTGTTTAAATAGAAGCACATTTGACACAAATGATTTTATGCATCAGGTAGAACTTTGAATTAGAAGACCTTCAAGATTCCCTCCAAAGCTAATATTCTCCTAATAGACTTTTCAATTTCTCACTGAAATTGCATGGTCTGAGATTAAAGTTGTTTCAGAATGAAGGCATGTTAAAGACTTCTATCTTCCATTTCTTAGTTTAATAAACAGCAACTCAGAAGTAGGCCACATACTTTTGTTGGGATAAAAACCAGGTAAATTCAATATTCATTTTATTTCTTGATGCTACACATGGAGAAAGGACTCAAACTACAAGATCTTAAACAATGTCACAAAGTGCTGTGATCTTGGAAGGACATAGGAAGGAATGTTTAAGGTCAAAGGGCTCTGGTTTGAAGTTGAAGGTTACAGGGCTACTCTGACCTATTTTTCTCTGGATACTATTTTCCTGCCCTCTGTCATTCATGGTGCTGGTTAAAGTGGTGAGAGGAAGCTGAAACAGAGTGAAATATAAGATGTAATGTGTGTATATGTGTATATATATCTGTGTGTGTGTGTGTGTGTGTGTGTGTGTGTGTGTAAGAGAGAGAGAGAGAGAGAGAGAGAGAGAGAGAGAGAGAGAGAGAGAGAGAGAGAGAGAGAGATCCAGATCCTTTTAGAGTGGAAAGAACATTTGTGTTGTGTTTTTCTTTACACGACATCTTGGGTTTCATTACATCAAATAAATGATCTTCTGAGTCATTATGCTTTTTGTTCTTTATGAGTTTCCCTAGGACTCTAAGGAATCTAGGAAAGAGCAGCCTGGTACTGGGGACAGGTTGAAACATGAATTTCCTTATTTGAGGAATGTGAATTGAATCTCAAATATGTGTATAAGTGTGTGTGTTTGTGTAACTAATTTTGCCAGCAAAATCAAGATCTCCTTCACATATTCTTACACTGATAAATTGCCCTTATACATTCCCCATATATGTATTTGCCTTCATGTTTTACTTATATTCTTACTTCCATTTCTGAATGAATTCCTTCAGTACCTTTGACTTGTTTTAAATAAACCTTTTAAAGTAGTTTTAGATATACAGAAAAATTGTGAAGACAGTACAGAGAATTCCTTATATCCCACACGAAGTTTCCCCTATTTTTCACATCTTACATTAGTATGATATATTTGTTACAATTAATGAAGCAATATTGATACATTTCTATTAACATAAGTTATACTGTATTCAGACTTATTTTGTTTTTACCTAATGTCCTTTTTCTGTTCCAGTACCCCTTCTAGGTTACCACATTACGTTTAGTCATCATGTTTCCTTAGGTTACTCTTGGCTGTGACAGCTTATCAGACATTACTTATTTCTAATGATCTTGATAGAGTGGAGGAGAACTGTTTAGGTATTTTGTGAAATCCCTTAGTTAGGACTTGTCTGATATCTTCCCCATGATTAAACTGGAGTCTTGGATTTTGGGGAGGAAGATCACAGATAAAGTGCCATTTTCATCACATATCAACCATACCTACTATTAACATGACTCATCACTGTTGATGTTGACCTAGATCGCCTACTTTGAGATAGTGTGTACCAATTTTATAAAATTCATCTCTTTCCCTTCTTTCAACACTGTAATCTTTAGAAGGAAGTTACTATGTGCAGCCCATACTTAGGTGGAGAGTTATACTCTACTTCCTTGATGGTGGAGTATCAACCTAACTTATTAAGAATTCTTCTGCACAAAACATTTTTCTACCCATTTATTCATTTAATAATTATTTATATCTATATAGATTCATGGATATTTATTTTATACTTTGGATTATAATCTGATACTACCTTATTTTGTAGCTCAAATTGTTCCAGCTTTGAGCGTTGAGTGCTCTTTCATGTTGATTTTCAAGGCCTTTTGACATACTTCATCATTTTTTTGGATCATTTCTGGCACTATGGGATGCTCCAAGTTCATTTGTTTATTTCTTTGCTCACTTCTCAGAGCCATGGTTCCATTAATTGGAGAGTTGTACTGGAAACTAAGACCTGGGTGCTAGATGAGCTCATTACTACTGGAACTTTATTGCTCCCAGGCCCTCTCAGCAGACAGCAAGGAAATGTGTGTGTATAGTAATCCATGTATATATACATATCTATAAATATTTTATATGCAATCATCTGTATAATAAGCTAAATATGAGATCTTGCTGATGTTTCCAATTCTAATCCATTACCAAAAGGACCATTAATAATCCATAGGTGTTATTCAAACCTCCTCTTCTTACCTATAACATCCCACTCCAATAGTGATAAAATTGCCTCCCAGCATCTGCCATCCATTTTACTCAGTTGTTCAATTCCAGTATACATGTACATCAGCACTTGAATTGTTAACTACTATGCCCATGGGAAACAACTTTATTAATTAGAGTATAGTGTTCAGGTATAGTTTCTTTGCCTTTAGTCTTACAGACTCTACTCATTTCTAAAGTTACTTAAGTCAGCACCATTCTCCTCATACCTTTCAGTGAGATTATTTCATATGTGTATAATTAAAATGTAATTACTTTATTTAAAAAATAATTACATAACATAATTAGTTTAAAATCACTGGGGGATAATTTAGCTTTAAAAAGTAATTTATTATAAAAGGAATATATACTCTTTGTAAAATAAAATATAAAATATAATGGAGAAAATGAGAAAAAGCACTCATGACCAGAGGTAACAACTACAATTTTAATGTTTTTACTCAGTTTTATACATTTTAATATGTGAATTTTAGGTATACTATAGTTTTTTTTATCTTTTTAAATTTAATTAAAAAAAAACATTTTCTCTCTGATGCCCAGATTTTCACTTTTAAATTAAAAAGTGGCATATATTTTTTTTATTTAAAAATTCAGAAATGTATAAAGAAAAAAATCTCATCCCTGCCTACATCGAATTCCCAGGTCAAGAAGAAAGAGGTAAATGTTAAAATTTTAGTCAATGTATGAGATATAGATATATAATTTATTATATATGCATTCATTTTATTTTCCTATTATGACATTTTTTACATTGATAAATATATTTATATATGTAAATTTTCAAAGACAAAAGATTTTTTCATTTTTATAATTTATTAACCTTATTTTTTATTGGCTGCATTTTATTATTTTTTATTTTTTCTGTCTATTGAATACAAGATAATTAGTTGCTTGTATTTACATTGAACAATCCAATGAGTTTTTAAATTATAGTTGGCATACAATAATATACCAGTTTCAGTTGTATAGCATAGTGATCATCCTACTAAATCTAGTACCCCTCTTCCCCCTTACATATTTATTACAACATTATTAGCCATCTTCCCCATGCTACACTCTACATCTCCATGTTTATTCTGCAACTATCCATTTGTAACTTTTAATCCCTTTGTCTTTTTTTGTCCCCCACCCTCCTCCCATCTAGTATCCCTAAAAATATTCTCTGTATCTATGCGTTTATTTCTGCTTTTGCTGCTGTTGTTGTTGATTTTGTTCTTTAGATTCTACATGTATGTGAAATCATGTGATATTTGTCTTTATCTGATCCATTTCATTCAGCACAATACCCTCTAGGTCTATCAAGGCAGAATCTTTTTCCATACTCTTTCTTTTAGTCTGTGTGCGCCTTTTAATCTGAAGTGAGTCTCCTGTAGGTAGTATGTGCAGAGGTCTTTTTTTTTCTTATCCATTCAGACACTCTATCTTTTGGTTGAAGCACTTAATTCTTTTCCATTTGAGATACTTATGGATGGGTATGTAGTTATTACAATTCTTTATTCCTGTTTTTGATACGTGTTTTTTCTTCTTAAAGAAGTCCCTCAACATTTCCTGTAATATTGGCTTGGTGGTGATAAATTCCTTTAACTAATTTTTGTCTGGGAAGCTTTTTATCTGTCCTTTGGCTTTAAATTATAACTTTGCTGGATAAAGTATTCTTGGTTGTAGATCCTGGGTCGTAATCATGTTGAATATTTTGTGCCAAGCCCTTCTGTCCTGCTAGTTTCTTTTGAGAAATCAGCTGACAGTCTTATGGGTGTTCTCTTGTAGGTAACTATCTGCTTTTCTCTTACTGCTTTTCAGATTCTCTTTGTATTTAACCTTTGGCATTTTAATTATGATTTGTCTTGGTGTGGACCTGTTTGGGTTCCTGGTTTTGAGGGCTCTGAGCTTCCTAGGGTTTTATGTCTATTTCCTTCACCAGGTTAGGGAAGTTTTCCATCATTATTTCTTCAAATAGCTCAACATCTTGTTTTCCTTCAGGTATGCCGATGCAACGGATATTTTGACCTTTAATAGTGTCCCATGTACTCCTTAAATTATTTTTATAGTCTTGGCATCTTTTTTCTTGCCATTCTGATTGAGTGTCCTTGGTTTTCCCATTCTCTAGATAGGGCATTTGATCCTTTTTTTAATTCACTTTTGTTTATTCCTTTGTTTATTCCATTTAATATACTTCTCATCTCAGATAATATGTTCTTCATTTCAGACTGGTTACCTTTTATAATTTCCATTTCCATTTTTATGTTTTTTTATGTCTTTGTTGCAATTCTCACTGAATTATCTATACTTCCCAAAAGTTCATCAGCTTCTTTATAACCAGTGTTTTGAATTCTGCGTCTGTTAAATTATTTGACTCCATTATTCCTCAGTCTCTGCTGTTTTCTCTCATATGGTTTCTGCTACTTTGTGTTCCCATTCTGGCCACCTTTCTGTGTCTGTTTCTATGTACTAAGCAAAGCTCTTAAGTCTCCCGGTCTTATTATTAAGGCTCTGTGTGGTAGGTTTCCAGTGTCGCAGACCTGAGAGGGGTTCAGCTGCAGGCCAAGTTTAGCTCCAGCCTGTGCCTCTCCGGGGCCACCTGTTAAGGTTCAGCAAGCAATCCACAGATGTTGTGCTTAGAGATGCCTCAAAAGGGCACACCAGAAATTGAGACCAGATGCTTCCAGTGTGAGTCTAGGCACTGTTCAGCAAGGAACATCTGACTCACTGAGAATAAACTTGGATGTGGCTTAGATGGGGCTGTGAGTTGGGGGAGGTGGGGTTTCAGGGAATCTTCTGGGTGGAGCGACCTCTGCTATCCAGTTTGTTGACATCATGGCTCTGGCTGCACTGTGTCTGGCATACTGGTATGGGGGAGGGCTCAACAGGGAACAATTGATATTGCCGGCACTTCTGTACAGAGCGAGTCTTGCCTTGGCCTTCAGTCTGACAATGTCTCCCTGTAACTTCCTGCTGCCCCCTGCACACAGCCAAATCGGCACTGGTGCTCAGAGCAAGCAGGTCCATCACCATGAAAATTAACTTGGGGGCATGGTCTCTTTAAGAGATGTCTGCTGCTGCTGCTGCAGCCTCCTTCCCACTCAGCCACTCCAGACTGGGCAGACCCGCGTCCTTGCCCTGTCCTACCTTCTGCCATTGCAGGGTGATTTCTTGGATTTCTTCCAAGTTGTATGGCTTGTTTATTTAGATCCCAGGTGATTTTTCCTTGCTTTATGCTCCTTGTTTCTGTCACAACTTTGATTTTGTCATCAGAAAGATAAAGCCTCTATCATCTACGCCATTTTTTTCTTCTCTCTCTAGCATTTTTTGTAATACTGGTATAGTGCTGATAAACTTCTTTGGCTTTTTCTTGTCTTGAAAGTTCTTTATCACTCCTTGAATTTTAAATGATAGCCTTGCTAGGTAGAGTAATCTTGGTTGTAGGTCCTTGCTTTTCATCACTTTGACTATTTTGTGCCAATACCTTCTGGTCTGCAAAATTTCTGTTGAGAAATCAGCTGACAGTCTTATGAGAGCTCCCTTGTAAGTAACTAACTGCCTTTCTATTGCTGCTTTTAGGTTCTTTCTTTGTCTTTAATCTTTGGCACTTTAATTGTGATGTGTCTCAGTGTTGGGCCTATTTGGGTTCATCTTGTTTGAGACATTATGCTTCCTGGGCTTGTATGTCTATTTCCTTTGACAGGTTATGGAAGTTTTCAGTCATTTTTTCTTCAATAGGTTCTTTGTTGTTATTCTTGATATTGTCCCAGAAATCTCTTAAATTATCCTGACATTTTTGGATATTTTTTTCTTTTTGCTGTTCTAATTGGGTATTTTTTGCTATCTTGTCTTCCAAATCACCGATTCATCTAATCTGTTGTTTCCTTTCAGTGGCAAGGTGTTAGGGAAACACCACAGTGGAGCAAGTGTCATTCACTAGGTTAATGCAGATTCATATTTGGCCATGTTGGGGGAGGGCTCAATTCAGGAAAGATGGCACTCACCTTGCAGCTGTGTGTGTGGAGGGTTCAATACAGGGATAATGGCAGTTGTCTCTGCATCCCTTACCCTAGAGCCACACAACTCAGTTTCTTCCTGTATATCTCTGGGCCCCTGAGCAGCTGTCCCTCCACCAGAGTCCGGGGTGAGTGCCTGAAAGCAAGAAGATTTGCGTGAAGACTCTTTAAGAGGATGCCATCTCACCTAAGTGGGAAGAATTCCCACTGATTTTCACAACCAGATGTTGTGGGGGATCCTCTTCCCATCTGTGGAGCTCTGGGCTGAGGAACCAGGTTTGGGCTGGGATCCCACACTCTTCAGGAGAAACCTCTGCAGCTTAGATATCTCTCCTGGGTCTCAATCACCGCATGTGGAAGTGGGGCCAGGTTGTTTTGTGTCCCTTCTCCTCCTACCATTCTTGATGTGGCTTTTTCTTTATATTCTTAGTTATAGGACTTTTCTTTAGATAGTCCTCAGATGGTTCCCTAAGTTAATTGTTTTATAACTTAGTTGTGGATTTTGATGTGGTCATGGGAGGTGGCAAGCACAGCATGTATCTACTTTACCATCTTTACTGGAATTCCAGGATCTGTATTTTTAAAAAAACTTTTTAGCTAATTCTAATGTGTAATCACATGGAGAATCATTTACTCAGAGACACAGATATCTGGGTTTGTATTGTAAATTGTTTACTAGTTGTATGGCATTAGCAAAACTGTTATACTTTTCTGACCCTCAGTTTCTGCATTTGTGAAATGTGATTAATAAAACCTATCTTATAGAGTGAGATGCATTACAAGATTAAATGAGATATAAAATGCAAAGTGTATAGAAGAGCACATAAAAATGCTTCATAAAGATTGCTATTATTCTATATCTTGACTATACAAAAAAAAGAGAACATCTCTGTGTATATTCAAGAAAGAAAACAAATCTGTGATGACAGAGAGATTGGGATTCCTGACCCAGCTGAAATAAGGCCTAATTAAGTGACTGCAAATAGTAATCAATTCCAGTTTGCCCTCCAGTGGTGGCCCTTGCTTAGCATCTTCCTGTCTGTCTGCCAGGGGTAGCAGCAGGGAGGCCATGCTGAAGAAAATTCCATTCCATTGTGAAAGGTAAGTGTTTTGATTTTCCATAGCACTGACCTCTGCAGAGACTTGCAAATGTCTCCTCTGAACTTTCCCCCAACTTTATCTGCTATTAACCCTAGAAGCTGCACCTGGCTAGTGGTAAACTGTAATTCCTCTTTAGAAGTCTGTGGCAATTGGCAACATTAATTATAGACAAAGATGTGGAAACTTGCAGAGGTTAAACGTGCAAAAAACGTAGGAATGACAAGTGATCTCAGTAGCCTAATCACTTTGCAAATCTAGTTAAGTATTTTTTAACTGAATTAGTTAACATATTGGTAAAAAAAATTATTACACAAACCATTTTTACTCTTTAATTTCCAATTCATTAACTGTGCTGAAGGGACAGAATGTAATAGTGTTATTAATGCTGTTTAACTGCCTAATTACTTTGTTCCTTTATCCCCTTACTCTCAACTCTGCAAATAAATCCCTCAGAAAAGGGATCCCGCCTGTTCTGTAGACCTCTCCTTTGTTGAGGGGTGGGAAGGACCATGCCAATTTATAAATATACAGTTGTTATTGAGTAAAACTCTAGATGCATGCAGATAAGCCACCAAGTGACTACAAAGCTTTAGTGGATTTCAGCTCTTTTAAATTGCAACTATTATATATCATTCCTTATTTTAGTGAATAGTCAACAGATAGTCAATATATATCATAAGTTATATTCAGCTTACTTAACACCCTATTTTCTTTAACAGGCTTACTTAAACATTTTATTCTTCATAATTCTTTATCATTACCTCCTATGGTTGCCTCTGACACTGTATCTAGCACATGTAATTAGTCACATCCTTCCATATTCCTCAGTAAGGTTAGTAAAGTGTAATTTTTCCACAATAATTCCCCTTTTGTCCAATCTGATAGATATTTTGTACAATTTGCATTACAACACTGATTTCTCTTTGAGATGGTTCTTAATTTACTGTATATCTAACAAGTCCAAAGCAGCAGACCTAACAAAGAAATTATTAACATTATTGCAGAATGATTTTAAAAGAACATTAGTTTTAGGTGAATAGCCTTTGAAAATATACCAGCAATGTATAGTTAGAGTGCATTCTTTTTTTTTTCATTTTTCACTTACAGTTGACAGTATTATTTTATATTAGTTTCAGGTATATAGCATAGTGGTTAGGCCTTTATATATTCACGAAGTGATCCCCTTCAATTAGTTTGGTACCCATCTGGTGCTATACATAATTACTACAATATTATTGACTATATTCCTTATGCTGTACTTCATTAAACCAATAAACAACAACAAAAAATAGTGCATTCTTGATTAGCAACACACAAAAGTTATCCATCATCATTTAACAATTTTGTATAACAAGGCTATTAGATTTAGTAGTTTGTTTTTCTAAGTTCCTTAAATTTGAGAATTATTCTTCAGTTCTTATTTTTGTTTTGTCCAGTTGATACCTAATTTATAATCAACTTGTGGGGCTTGGTAGGTAAAATATATTATTCCTACATATTAAACAACAAAAAATAATGCTATCTTCCCAAGTCGTGTTACCAATATAATACATAATCCACTAAACTCATTATCCATTCTTAAAGTTTGATTTTGAGGTATACATTGGAGGGTAAATATAGAACTGTTAAATTATAAGAAATGGTATTTAGTTAGAACCAAATCTTGAGAACAAACTCACTCAACTGGCCATTTTTTACATTTATCAAAGTCAGAAGCAACATTTGAATTATAATAATTAAAACACCTAGAGTGACAAGCTTTCATCATACATATTTCAAATTGGTATAGGAAAAATACTATATCATTTAGTCAAATAAATCATATTGGATCAGTTCTCAACCATTTCAAGCTGATAATGCCAAATTTCACTTCTATAACATGATCAACCTTTTACAGCCTACTTTATTCTCTCCACAGAAAGTAGCATACCCAATGCCTAGTTGTTGACTAGCTAGTTGTTTTGTTACACAAGTGAGGGCTTCTGAGAATTCCTTAGCTGTGTTGCTTGCAACAGGATTTCACACCTGGCTGTCAAATTCCAAATTCTTCCCCAATTCCAACCTAATTTTGCTCCTACTCTTATATCCTGTATTAGATTATGATTTTAGACTTTTTTACACTGGAATCACATGTTTCTGCAATTGCCCAAAGACAGTAGAGTTTTTAATGTTTTTTAAAATAAATTCAAGTTTTTAATTTTTAAAACTTTATTTTTTATTGAGGTGTAATTGACATATAACATTGTGTTAGTTTCAGATGTACAACATAATTAAATATTTGTATTTATTGTGAAATGATCACCAAGTTAACATGTATTACCATACATTATATTTTGTTTTCTTCTGATAAAGACTTTTAAGATTTACTCTCATAGCAACTTTCAAATATACACTCCAGTATAATTATAGTCACATGCTATACATTATAACCTCATTTTTAAAATTTTATAACTGGAAGTTTGTACCTTTTGACCCCCTTTATGCATTTTGCCCACCCACTGCCTCTGGCAATGATCAACCTGTTCTATGAGCTTTCTTTTTACATTCCATGTATAAGTGAGTCATACAGTATTTATCTTTCTATGTCAAACCTATTTTATTTCGTATAATGCCTGTAAGAGCCTTCCATTAAAAAAAATTTTATTCTTTTTTTTATGGCTGAATAATATTTCACACACACACACACACCATATTTTCTTCATTCATTCATTGATGGATACTTAGGTTGTTTCATATCTTGGCTATTGTAAATACTACTGCGATGAACATGAGCATGCAGGTGTCTTGTTGAGTTAGTGTTTTTGTTTTCTTCAGATAAATACTTAGAAATGGAATTGCTGGGTTATATAGTAGTTCTATTTTTAATTTTTTGAGGAAACTATATACTGTTTTCCATGGTGACTGTGCCAATTTATATTCTCACCAACAATTCAGAAGTTATCTTTTCTTCACATCCTTGCCAACACTTGTTATTTCTTATCTTTTTGATAATAGCCAGTCTGAAAGATGTGATATAATACTTCCTTGTGGTTTAGATTTGCATTTTCCTGGTGATTGGTGATGTTGAGCATCTTCATGTACCTGTTGGCTGTATATATGCCTTTTTGTGAAAAGTTTCTATTCATATCATCTGCCTATTTTTTAAATCAAGATTTTTTCTGTTGATTTATTAGAGTTCTTTATATATTTTGAATGTTAATCCCTTATAAGATATATGACTTTAAAGTATTTTTACACATTCAATATATTGCCTTTTCATTTTGTTGATGATTTCCTTTGCTGTGCAGTATTTTTTTAGTTTGATGTAGTCCCACTTGTTTGTATATATATTTTTGTTTTGCCTTGTTTGTTGTTTTTGCCTCTGTTTTTATTGTGAAATTCAAAAAAATATTGACAGGACCAATGTCAAGGAGCTTACCATCTGTTTTCTTCTGGGAGTTTTATGGTTTCAGGTTTTATATTTCTAGTTTTTAATCCATTTTGAGTTCATTTTTGTCTGTGGTGTAAGATACTGGTTCAGTTTCATTCTTCTGCACTTGGCTGTTCTATATTCTCATTACTATTGTCAAGTAAACTGTCCTTTCTTCATTGTATATTCTTGGCTCCTTTGTCATAAATTAATTGACCATATATAAGAAAGTTTAACTTTGGGTTTTCCTTTCTGTTTCATTGATCTATCTATCTGTTTTTTATGCCAGTCCCATGCTGCTTTGGTTACTATAAACTTGTAATTTAGTTTGAAATCAGGAAACATAATGTTCCCAGATTTGTTCTTTTACCTCAAGGTGAGTTCAGCTATTAGGGGAATTTTGTGATTCCATATAATGTTTAGGTTTGTTTGTACTAATTCTGTGAAAAATGCCATTGAATTTTTTATAGTGATTGCATTAAATCTGTAGATTGCTTGGGGTAGTATGGACATTTTAATAATATTAATTCTTCTAATCCATGAGGCTGATATATCTTTCTATATTTTGTGTCTTCATTAATTTATTTCATCAATGTATTATAGGTTTGTGTACAGATCTTTTACCTTCTTGATTAAATTTATTTTTAGGCATTCCCCTCCAGTTTATTAAAATATAATAGACAGTTGCTCATATTTACATTGTACAATTCAATGAGCTTTTTTTCAGTGATAGTTGGCATACGATAATATATTAGTTTCAGTTGTACAACATAGTAACTAGAGATCTATATAACTCACAAAGTCAGCCCACTAAATCTAGTACCAATCTTTCCCCTAACATATTTTTTACAACATTTTTTACTATTTTCCTTATGCTACACTTTAGATCTCTATGACTATTTTGTATCTATCCATTTGTACTTCTTAATCTCTTTGCCCTTTTTACCATCCCTCAAAACCTGCCTCTCATGTAGTAGCCTTCAAAATATTTTCTATAGCTATGAGTTTGTTTTCATTTTTGTTGTTGTTGTTGTTTATTTTGTTCTTTGGCACTTTAATTATGATGTGTCTTGGTGTGAGGCTCTTTGAGTTTATTTCTTTTGGGTACTTTTTGAGCTTTCTGGGTTTGTATGTCTATTTCCTTCACCAGGTTAGGGAAGTTTTCCATCATTATTTCTTCAAATATATATTCAACATCTTGTTCTCCCTTTTCAGACTTGATCTGGACATTATATCTTAGGCTCCTTAAATTATTAATATATTCTTGCTTACTTTTTCCTTGCTGTTCTGATTGGGTGTCCTTAGCTTCCCCATCCTCTCTATCGGTGCTTTGATCCTCTTCTTCCTCCATTCTGTTGATTCCCTCTAATACACTCTTCATCTCAGATAATGTGTTCTTCACTTCTGACTATTTCTCTTTTATAAGTTCCATTTCCATATTTATGTGTTTTTATCTCTTTGTTAAAGTTCTCACTGAATTCATCTATATTTCCCCTAAGTTCATTGAGCACCTTTATAACCAATATTTTGAAATCTGCCTTTGTTAGATTGCTTGACTCCATTTTTCCTTGATCTATGTTCTGTTCTTTTTATGGTTTCTGTTTCTTTGTCTTCCCATTTTGGCTGCCTTTCTGTCTGTTTCTATATACTAATCAAAACTCCTAAGTATCTAGGTCTTATTAGCATGGTTTTGTTTTGTAGGTTTCCAATGTCACAGTCCTGAGAGGGGTTCAGCTGCAGGCCAAGTTTAACCCCAGCCTCTGCCCCTCTGGTGATACCTGTTAATATTCAGCAAGCAGTACACTAATGCTGTGCTCACAGTTGCCTCTAGTAGCCACACCAGAAACCAAGTTTAGCTGCCACCAGTGTGAGTTTTGACTCTGCTCATCAAGTGCCACAGAACTCACTGAAGACACAACTGAATGTGGCCTGTGTAGGACCTTGAATTGGGAGAGGCAGAGTTTCATGGAATCCTCTGGGTGGAGCTACCATTTTATCTAGTTCAATGACATCTCAGCTGGATCTTTACACTGGGAGGTGGGAGGGCTCAACAGAGGTGCAATGGATACTGCCAGCACTACTGCCTGGTAAAAAGCCTCACTTCTGGCCCTCACTACAAGAACTCAGTGTCCCCCAATCACCTGACTTGGCGCTGGCACTCAAAGTGAACAAGTCTGTTGCTGTGAAAGTTTGGTTGTGGACATGGCCCCTTTAAGAGGCATCTGCAGCTGCCTCTGCCTTATTCTCTGTCCCATTCAGCCACTGGGGACTGGACAAACTTACTTCTTTGCCTCATGCTACTTTCAGCGATTTCAGGGTGATTTCTTATTTCTCTCCCTAGTTGTAGTGCTTCCATTCATCTAGACCCCCTGGTGACTGCTTGCTGCTTACTCCATGTTTCCATCACCACTTTGATGTGGTCACAAGAGAGGATGAATGAAGCTTCTGTCATGTATGCCATTTTTCCTGGTTCCCATTCATTTATCCTTTTTGATGTAATTGTAAATGGAATTGTTTTCATAATTTCACCTTCTGAGAGTTTGCCATTATTGTATAAAAACACAAGAGGCTGTCATATGTTGATTTTGTATCCATTTATTAGTTTTTAACAGATTTTTAGTGGAGTCTTTAGGGTTTCATATATATAATATCATTGCTTCCATAAATAGTGACTATTATTTCTTCCTTTCCAATTCTATATCTTTTATTTCTTTTCTGGACTAATTTCTCTGTCTAGGACTTCAAGTACTGTGTTAAATAGAAGTTAAAAAGGGCATCTTTGTTTTGATCCTGATATTAGGAAAAAGTTCAGATTTTCACCAGTGAGTATGATGTTAATTATGAGCTTGTTTTACGTGTCTTTTATTAAGTTGAGGTACGTTCCTTCAATACTGAAATTGTTGAAAGTTTTTATCATGAGTATATGTCTAATTTTGTCAGATACTTTTTTCTGTACTTGTCAAGTTGGTTGTATGATTTTTTAAAAATTTTACTTTTTTTATGGTGACATTGGTTAATGAAATCCAATAATTTTCATCTGTATGGTTTTTTATCCTTCTTGTTGTTAATGTTATCTGTCACACTGATTGATTTGCAGATGTTGTGCCATTCTTGCATCACTGGAATAAATACCATTGATCATCATGTATGATCCTTTTAATGTTATGCTAATATTTTGTGGAAGATTTTTGCATCTATTTTCATCAGGGATATTGGCCTGTAATTTTCTTTTCTTATAGTGTCTATGTAAGATGTACTTGTGACGAATTCCTTTAGCATTTGCTTGTCTGAAACATTCTATCTCTTATTCAGTTCTGAATCATTACTATGGGTAGAAATTTCTTAATTATAATTTTTTTCTTATAACACTTTGATTATATCATACTTTCTTCTGTTCTGCAAAGTTTTTGCTTAAAAGCTTGCTAATCATTTTATGGGGGTTCCCCTGAATGTAACAATTTGTTTTTCTCTTGCTGCTAAGTTTGTTAATATTTCTATGTCTTAAGAGTGTGCGACATTTCTTGGAGTTACATCACCAAAGTGGCAAAGTAGAAAACCCTAGCCTCCATCTTCAGGAATATCTATAAAGAGACAGCAATTCATGAGCAGAAAGAGCTCTAGAAGAGCTATGGAGTCTACTTAAGAAACTTTACAACACATTGGAACAAAAATTCTGAAAATAACTACACAAGAAGAGAACAAGACAGGCTTATTTTGCCTGCATTATTTCATTCCCCAAACCAGCATTGATCAGTTCCAAGAGGGAGTTCTCAGTTAGAGAGAGCTCCCTTCACCTGGAAAGGAAGATTAGGGTGAAAAAACATCTTCCTCAGTCTTTTGGGGCACCAGTCTGTTATAGCCCCTCCAGCTTTACACCTGAATGCTCTTGGCTCAACCCCCATTGTTAGTACTTACTGCCATGTGCCTAGGCCAACACACAGAAGTCACAGTAGTGAATGCTGCCAGCCAGGGCATGTTAGTCCAAGTTGGCCCCAACTGTAGCTGTCTACCTTGACCCCCCATCACTATGCATGTATCTGCAACCAGCCCCTATCACTACACCAGCATCTGCTTCTAGTGCCACCACCAAGTGTGTGCATATCTCTGGCTCTAACCACCACTACTGCCACTTGACCTTGAAGCACCACTTAGGACTCCAACAACCCTATCACCTACTGCACACCCCCACAGTGCTTTCCAAGGACCATAAATTTGCCAATGGTCTGAGCTAAAGAGACATCATGCTTTTCCAGACCATGCTTCCCATGGGGTGCTGCCACATGACCCCATGCTTGGTGCCCTGCACCACTTGACCTACGATTATAGCATACTTCACCCATAGGTAAAGGTCTTTCCTTACTAAAGTCAGTCTATAAAGTCTGGAAGAGGTGACTCCTTCTTCAAATATGTAGACACTAGTGCAAGTCTACAGAGTTCA
Source organism: Macroglossus sobrinus (assembly GCA_004027375.1). NCBI lineage: Eukaryota > Metazoa > Chordata > Mammalia > Chiroptera > Pteropodidae > Macroglossus > Macroglossus sobrinus. Next base: position 351,193 of record PVKZ01000857.1, on the reverse strand, counting down.
TGAAGAATCAGGGAAATATGACTCTACCAGAGGGATATAATAAACCACTGGAAACTGGCACAAAGAAATGGAGATCAACGAATTGGCTGACAAAAAAAAATCAATATAATTGTTCTAAATATGTGCAGAGAGCTATAAGAGAACACAGATAAACAATATCAGGAAAACTATAAGAACATAAAAGAGAAAAAAATGGGAATGAAGGATACCATAACTGAACTGAAGAAATTAGCAAAAAGCTTTGAAAACAGACTTAACCAATCAGAATAAAAGAATAAGTGAGTACAAGATGGATTAAGTGAAATTATTAAATCAGAGGAGCAAAGGAAGGATAAATAGGAATTACAAAAATCCACAGTACTTGTGGGATATCATTAAGAGAAACAATGTACACATCATTGGAGTCCAAGAAGTAGAACAGAGGGAGAAAGGGTAGAAAGCTTACTTAAAGAAATAATGGCTAGGAACTTCCCAAACCTAGGAAGAGATTTGGCCATCTAAGTTTATGAAGCTAATAGGTTAATCCAAAATTTCAATCCAAAATGATCTTCTCTAAGACAGAGTATAATAAAACTTTTTAAAAATCAAAGACAAAAAGAGTTGTAAAAGAAGCAAGAGAAAAAAACCTGTTATACAAGGGGAGCCCCTGAATTACTATAGAAACAAACAAACAAACCTTTCCTATTGAATTCTTAATGTTCCAGAGTTACTAAATTTGGAATGCTGAAATTAAATAAGGCTTTGATCACCATTTGAGCAGCATCTCCTTTAGCCAGTGGGAATGCTTTTGCCTATCGACATGATACACATCATTACTGAATAGTATGTTTTTCTGATTATCCATTTGCCACAAAGGTCCAGATAACATTTTCCTCAATGGGATTCCTTAATTTGCCTTATGTGTTCCCTGTAATTTATTTTTCTAAACAGACAGTACAACTTGAATTACTTCCTGAATTATTTGATCCTTATTACCAGTATGTTTAAAATTTCAAAGTCTTCAGTACATTTCTTTTGTTCAAATGAGGTTTTGTTTTGTTTTGTTTCATTTTGTTTTGTTTTTGGTGTCATTTAAAAGCTACCCAAGCATACAACAACTGGGATATAGGAATAATCTCATCTATAAGTTTTCCAATTTTTTTGACCATCTTCTTAAGCCTCCATGATTTCCAAATATCTGATTTGGGGGGAGTTGTGGGGCTTCAATTTCCCCATTTTAAAACTTAGTCAGTTTAATGGCTTGGCCATATTTAACTTTCTTTAAATATTTCATATTGCTGCATGGTATGAGCTGTAGAACAAATTACAGAAATCTGTTAGAGAAGTTGCAGTAACTAATCAGTAGCTTTCTATTTCACATTTTAATTACATTGACATTGAAATTTCTATTCTTTCTAATTTATTATATGTTATGGCAGACCCCAACTCCATATTCACTGTCACCATCAATATTTACTTTAAGATTTGTTGCTAAACTAACAGCTTATGTAACAGCTATGAATTAGACTCTTTTGGCTACTTTTATGTTTCAGAGAGAATAAGCTCCTAAAACTCCATGAAGACTAAGTGCTACATAAAGCTTTTATGTTTTCTTATGTGTCTCTTACTCAAGGTCCATAAGTAAATAATATTAAGCCAGGATTGGGAAGAATAATATCAGATAAATCAGATTAAGGTCAAACATCTTCTATGACTGTGACACAGTCATGTTCACCTCTTTGGTCAGAAGCTGGTAACAGAGTAACTGGGTTCAAAAGGTTACACCACCTAGAACAATATTAACATTAGACATAAGGCTAGTCTGGTAGCTTGTTGACAAGATTGTGTCTTCTGAATTTGTAAAAAAGCAGTAATAGCATGAGGTATTTGTAAGCGAGTAACATGTCCCAGAGTCAAAGCCTGAAAATTCTCAGTCAAAAAAATGGCTGCTGCTATGGCTCATAACATCCTGTCATCCCCAGAGCAACTGGATCTGAGAACACAGAAAAGTTAGCCCTATACCAAGGCCTAATTTTTGAGTAAGCACATGAGCAGCTCCCTTATTCTCATGACAGAGAAAATGGAATACTTTTTCAAAGTTGGCTTGATATAAATGGATAAACCATTGTTACCTTAAGAGTTTGAAAGGTTTCTTCAACTTCTTTTGACCACAATAGATTAATGTTACATACTAGTGAGATGCTTGACTTTTTCAGAAAAGGCAGAGATTCATTGCCTGCAATATTCAAACAATACCCACAATTGGCAGAGTTGTCTTCTTGTGACATATTGCTTCATTTGTAAAACAGGCTGACTTTGGAATAGAAGTATTTTTCACCAGTTGATAATAAATATTACATTACTTTCCTTGTTTGCAATATTGCAATTTATATAAGGAAGCTGTATGAACTTGGGAGACTAAACATTTCAGTAATGCTAAAATATCTTCTTTATATGCATGTAAAATGTTAACAGCTATCAAAAATCATTCAGAAATTGGATTGGGATGGACACTGAAGTGGGGGAAATTCTGTAAGTTCTCTTGTAAATACCTGCAGAATATAGTAGATAAACTTTCGAATCCCTGAGTGATCCATTACCACAAAATTGAAAGCGTCCTTTGGTAAATTAAAAAAGGAACCTTGATTTCTTAGCTAAAGGTATGAAAAAGAAAGTGAATGCAATTCCATTATAGGAAAATACTTACCTTATGCAGGTACAGAGGTTAAGATAGTAGCAGAGTTGGGTACCACATGTGTCAGAGGAATCTCAAACTTATTTTTCTCAAATCTTGAATAAATCCATAAACAGGTCCACATTCCTGTCAAATTTTCTTTCTCTCACAGGTAACATGGGAGCATTAAAAGGCAAATATCCATTATTATGCCTTATTTTTCTAGTTCTCTCAATAAAGGTTCTATTCTTTATATTTGAGCTAAAGAGAGAACTATTGCTTTACACATGGCTATGATTTTGTACACATAGCCATGTTTTTTTCTTAGTTGTGAGCTATAACAGTGAGATCAAGTGCTTATTAAACTTATTAATTCCTAAAATTCACAAATATGCTTTTTCCTATAATGCTGAGTGATTTTCTGGCATAAAGTGCAACTGCCACTCTCCCTGTCCCCTTTTTTGTTTTGGAAGGCATTTATTTACCAACTTAGATGCTTTGCCTCCTAGGAGCCCTACTAACACTATCTGGAGTACAAAATGTAGTATTCCTTAGTTTATACAGTAGATTCTTTCTGTACAGATTAACAGGAGCATCAGAAAACAAGATGAAAGCATGCTACTCAAATAGAAGATTTATTTCTATGGGAAACTCAGGAGAATGAGCAGATAGAAAAGTCTAAAGGTAGTCACAACTTGGATGTTTTTCTGACTTGGTCATGAGAAAAGTGAGAAATTGAAGGATATGTGACTCTAGTATCCACAAGCAAAGGGCAGGGGGGAAAAAGACAAGGAAAAAAGGCACATAAATCTCTTCCATTCCTGGCTTCTAGCTTCCCCCATTATGTCAGTTTTAATCATTATTTCATACCATTGGCCAATGATTTCCTGGGTGGTGAGCTTCAGCATGATTTTGTCCCTTACATCTACCTCAATTTTTGATGGCAATCCTTTATCCAATACCCTGACTTTTTACAGTATTGATATATCGCCTTTCTATTAGGAGGTTGCTTCCCTCTTATTTATTGGTGGCCCCAGAAAGAGTATGTCTCCTTATCTAGGAAGCTAACTCTGCAGTCTTAAGCTTATTTTTGTTTTTTAAAATATTTCTCCACATTTTCCCCCAAACTTGTTGCTGCTGCCAATACCTGAGAAACTGTGTCCTTGCCATCCAAGTACAGTTTTTCTTACTTGTGCCTGAATTACAAGGGAGAGAAAGCTGCCACAAATTGGAAAGGGCCAATGATCTATTTTGATTTGCCCCTGAGTCTATCCTCATAAATTTAGAATATGCTTCAGTGATGAAAATCTCAGTGCAACAATGTGGCTTCTCCTGGATAACATTCTGCAGAAAGGCTTTAAGGACTGCCATCAGAAGTCCCTCATATTGTGATTCCAGTGCATGAAGAACAGCCTGAGTTGTCAGAGGAAAACGGTCAACTTCCTGACTCCACAGCACTCTCTGATGAATGGGAGACAGTTATAATTTTCTGTTACATTGAGAAAAGTCAGCCAGAGACAGAATTCCTAGCAGGAGTCAATTTACATCTTCATGTATAGGGCTGTAGACTGAAAACATGCTGCAGAGTACTTCAACAATCTTGTGAATCTTTCTGGAGCACTGAGAAAGAAGTTTTAAGATGGGTAATATCACCTAGGAAAATGACATACAGACCCTTACTATTTGTCCTTCCCAGCAATCCTAGGTAACTGTTAAAAGGCATTGCAGTTGTTGGATCTCCAAAGAGATAGGGCTGATTTTTTTTATGTAAAAATGAAAAATAAGTTGTTTTGTATGGCACTTTAGTTTGAATTCTGCTTTGTCATTTGGTAGTCTGACTTCTTTTTTCCCCTTTGCTTCCAAGTTACCAAGGCAACCAACAGCTACCCTGACATCTTTATTATAAAACAGTCTCATCCAAATTTTAATTTTTAAATATTATTTTTTAATTTTTTAATTACAGTTTACATACAATTTTATATTAGTTTCAGGTGTACAACATTGTGATTAGACATTTAGATAACTTAAGAAGTGATTACCCCCAAAAATCTAGTACCCATTTGACATCATACATAGTTATTACTATATTCCTTATGATATACTTTATATCTCTATGATTACTATATAACTACCAATTTGTGTTTCTAAATCTCTTCACCTTTTTCACCCTCCTCCCAACCCATCCCATCTAGCAACCATCAAAATGTTCTCTATCTGTGAGTTTATTCTGGTTTTACTTGTTCATTTATTTTGTTCTTTAGATTTCATATATAAGTCAAATCATATAGCATTTGTCTTTCTCTATCTGACTTGCTCTGTTCAGCACAATACCCTTTAGTTCCATCTATGTTGTTTAATATGGCAAGATTTTATTCTTGTTATGGCTGTGTAATATTCCATCATATATATGTACCACCTCTTCTTTATCCATTTATCCCTTCACGGACACTCAAAATGCCTCCATATCTTGGATATTGTAAATAATGCTGCAATGATGATATGGATGCACATGTCCCTTCAAAGTAGTATTGTGGGTTTCTTTGGATAAATACCCGGAAGTGGGATTACTGGGTCTTTTTTGTTATAGCCTTTGTTTTAAAGTCTCTTATGTCTGGTATAAGTATTGCTATCCCACCTTTTGTTCCACATTTTTGTTTTCATGAAATATCTTTTTTTCATCCCTTTACTTTCAATCTGTGTGTGTCTTTTGATCTAAAGTGAGTCTCTTGTAGACAGCATTTGTAAGGGTCTTATTTTCTTATTCATTCAATTATCATTGCCATTTTATTATTCATGTATTTTTTTTTTCCTTCTTCTTCTTAAGGAAGTCCCTTTAACATTTCTTGTAATCCTGGTTTGGTGGTGATGAACTCAGTTAGATTGTCTTGTCTGGGAAGCTCTTTATCTCACTTTCAATTTGAATTGATAGTTTTGCTGTGTAGAGTAGTCTTGGTTGTACTTCCTTGCTTTTTATCATGTTCATTATTTCATGCAAATCCCTTCTGGCCTGCAAAGTTTCTGTTGAGAAATTAGCTGATGGTCTTTATTTTTTATTGATAATCTTTTTATTGGCTACAAGCTAAAATTATAATACTTTGAATATTTTAGTTTTAATAGTAAAACTATTTTTACTCATGACTTTTTACTTTACTTTTTAAAATTTGGCTAATAAAACAGTCTTAAGGGAGTTCCTTTGTAGGTAGCTAACTGCTTTTCTCTTGCTGCTTTTAAGACTCTCTCTGTCTTTAACCTTTGACATTTTAATTATGATGTGTCTTGGTGTAGGCCTTTTTGAGTTCATCATCTTTTTCAGGACTTTTCACTTTCTGAGCTTGGATGTCTATTTCCTTTTCCAGGGTAGGGAAGTTTTCTGTGATTATTTCTTCAGATAGGTTCTCAATCCCTTGCTCTTTCTCTCTGTTTCTTCTGGTACCCCTATGATGCAAATGTTATTTTGCTTGATGACACAGAGGCCCCTTAAACTATCCTAATTTTTTAAAAAAATTCTGCTTTATTGAGGTATAATTGACAAATAAAATTGTAAGGTATTTAAAGTGTACATCATGGTGATTTGAAATATATATACATTGTGAAAGGATTTCTCCCATCTAGTTAATTAATACATCTGTCACCTCACATATTTATCTTGTGTGTATGTGTGTGAGAATATTACGTTGTGCTCTCTAAGCAAATTTATTTTATTTTATTTTTTATGGTTACATTGGCTAATGAAATCCAGTAAGTTTCAGGTGTACAATTTAATTACACACACACATACACACACACACACACACACATAATTGTGCGTTACCCTCCCATAGTTAGATTTCTTTCTGTCACCACATATTTGACTCCATTTACACCATCCACCTTCTTGCTCCATCGCCCCTGCCACCCTCTGGTAACCACTAGTCTGTTGTCCATGTCCATGTCCATGAGTCTCTGTTTGTTTGTCCTGTTCATTTGTTGCTTTTAGGTTTATATCTGCATATAAATGATATCATGTAGTTTTCAACTTTTTCTGTCTGGCTTATTTTGCTTAGCAAGATTATCTCACAGACCATCCATGCTGTTGCAAATAGCAGTATTTCTTCTCTTCTTATGGCTGAGTAATATTCCATTGTATATATGCATCACAGCTTCTTTATTCAATCATCTATCATAGGACACTTTGGTTGCTTCCATGTCCTGGCCACTGTGAATAATGCTGCTATGAACATCGGTGTGCAAATATCTTTTTGGATATGGGTTTTCAAGTCTTTGGAGTAATTACCCAGTAGAGGAATTGCTGGATCATATGGTAGATCAATTCTTAGTTTTTTGAGGAACCTCCCTACTGTTTTCCACAGTGGCTGTACATATTTGCAGTCCTACAAGCAGTGTATGAGGGTTCCTTTTTCTCTGCATCCTCTCCAACATTTGTTATTACTTGTCCTGTTGATTAAAGCTATTCTATCAGGTATGAGATGATATCTCATTGTGGTTTTGATTTGCATTTCTCTAATAGCTTGTGATATTGAGCATCTTTTCATATGTTTGTTGGCCATTTGTATTCTTCTTGGGAGAAGTGTCTGTTCATATCCTCATTTTTGGATTCTATTTTCTTTTAGCTGTTCTAATTGTTTTTTTTTTCCTGCTCCCTTATCTTCCAAATTGCTGATTCAATTATCTGCATAATCTAATCTAATGTTGATTTCTCCTAAAGTCTTCTTTATTCCTGTCTGGTACTTTATGTTTTCTATCTCCATTTTTATGTTTCCTTTCTCTTTGTTGAAGTTCTCACTGAGACCAATGAGCATCCTTATAATCAGTATTTTAAACTCTGCATCTGGGCCTTTTGAGCCATGCTTCTCTTGCTCAGACGCACTTCCACTTCTGGAAGTATACTTTCCTTTCTAATAAAACTTCTATTTTCTACTGTAAAAAAATAAAAAAATATAAACTCTGCATCTGGTAGGTTGCTTGTTTATTTCCTTTTATTTATTTTTCTGGAGCATTGTTTTGTTTTTTCTTTTGGGACATGTTGCTTTATCTCATCACTTTGGCTGCCTCCCTGTGTTTATTTCTATGTGTTAGGTAGGGCTGCTCTATCTCCTGGTCTTAGTAGAGTGGCCTTATGTAGTAGGTATGCTGTGGGGCCCAGTGGCACAATCTCCATGGTCATCTGTGCTGAGTGCTGCACGTGTGCACCTTGTGTGTGTTGTCTGTGCCCTCCTTTTCTGGTTGAGCTTTGATTGATTTTGGCATGTCAAAGGGAAAGATCAGCCCTCAAGCTGATCGGTTATGAGGAATGGCTATGACTACAATGGAGGAGCTGTTGTGCAGGGCCTGACACTATGGAACAGGATTTTCTTTAGCAGTGCTCACTGTCACTTGTGATGGACATAGAGGTGCCTGGGAGAGGTTAATCTGTGAACTGAGGAAGGCTATTGCTTGTACCAGGCTGCTTAGCAAGAGGTGCAGGGCATGTCAAGGCCAGATGCTGACTGTTTAGGGTTTATGAATCTTTGAGAGATTTTAGGAAAGTGTACAGCATGGCCAAAAAAGGCTGCTTGTATGAAAAAAAAAAAACCACTGGAAGCAGCTTGTGTGTGCCTTCAAGTTGGGTGGGGAGGGGTCTCAGGGACTCACCAGGGCAGGGTGACCAGTGTTAGCCAGTGTTAGATATGGCAACTGCCTGTGTCTGCACACTGGGAGGAGGGAGGGCTCAACAAAGAAACATTGTATTCTGCCAGCGCTTCTATCTGGGAGAAAGCTGCCCCTATAGCTCTCTCCCTGAAGCCAGACATTTTAGTTCCTTCTCCTGTCTCTTTGGGGCCTTTTAAGCTGCTGTTTCAGGGCTGGAGCTCAGAGTAAGTGAGTCTGTCAGTGAGTAAATCTGTGTGCTGGACCTTTAAGAGGAATATCTGCACTCACTGCCCTCCATCTCACTGAGCCACAATCTTTGCTGGTTTTCATAGCAAAATGTTATGAGAATTTCTCTTCCCAGCAATGGAACCCTGGGATAGGGAGCCTTGTGTGGGGCTGGGACCCCTCACTCCTTGGGGGTCCTCCACAGCCAATAGAGCCCTCTCGATTCTCAAGCACCACACCACATGTGGGTGTGGGACCACCTTGCTGGTCCATGTCTCCACTTCTTTTACCTGTCATGAAGTGGCTTTTTCTGTATAGCTTAGTTATAGGACTTGTGTTCAGTTGAGTTTCAGGCAGTTCTCAATGATAGTTGTTGTGTAGTTTAATTGTAATTTTCATGTGGTGACGAGAGGGGACAAGCACAGCATTTACCTATGCTACCATCTTGACCAGAAGCCTCATCCAAATTTTCAACGATACTTTGTATTAGTTTCCTGTATTAGTGCTGCTGTAGCAAATGAGCACAAATTAAGTGGCTTTAAACAACACAGATTTATTAGTTCACAGTTCTAAAGATGAGAAGTAAAAACATGGCTATTAATAGGCTAAAATCAAAGTTTTGGCATCACTGCATTACTTCTGGAGGCACTAGGGTAAAATCCATTTCCTTGGCTTTTTCAGTTTCTATAGGCCACCTACCTGCTTTGATCTATGGACCCTCTCCATTTCAAAGTCATTATCATAGTATTTTTAAATGTCTCTCTTAATCTAGGGGAAGGGGCATCATGACTTGGGTACCCCTATCAGTACTTTCTAATAAGGCTGGCAATTTTCCTTCCTTCAAAGAGGAGTCATACCCTAATCTCATACCCATTGATATCTATCTAAAGGGGTCATTGCTCCCCTACTCCCAAGTTCCAGATTGAGGAAAAGAAGCATAAAGGAAATCAAAGAGAACTACAGCAAAGAAGGTTGAGAAATTGGATAAGGAGAAAGAGCTTTTAGTTGCTTAATCATTTTATCCAGTGTTTTAATCCATTTTTTATGGCTATTCAATTCACTCTTTTAAAATTTTCCTAATATTTATCTCATAGATACCGATCTGTTTTGGGTGCTCTAAAAGTCCCTGAAATTTTAGAATGTGGCCACCACAAAAGAGCTCTCCTATGACAATTACAAAGTAGCATTTTTATTTTTTTAAATTTAACTTACATATATTGTGAAATAATTATCACAATAAGTTTAGTTGGCATCCATCATCTCATATGGATACAATAAGAAGAGAAAGCAAAAAAGTTTCTTTGTGATGAGAACTCTTAGGATTTACTTTAACAATTTTCATATATATCACACAGCAGTTTTTAACTATTGTCATATTGTACATTACATCCCTAGTATTTATTCATTGTGACTTTGACTACTTTTCTCTAATTCTCTTTAGAGTTTTTATAAGTATACTAATTCTAAACATGATGAAGTAAAATAAGCAAAGATAATTGCCTGCTAACAACATTTTGGGCTTCCCATATTTTCCACCGTTAAAGCTGATAGCAAATAAGGTGAGACTTTCAAGCCAATATTACCTATTTTGCTAAATGATAACACTTAATTTGCAATGAATTTTGAATTATACCTAGTAACTCAATATTGCTAAGCCAGAGTAATCAAATGAAGACTTTTAACAGTGTTTCACCTGATCAAAGGTGGCCACAATTCCTCCAGGTAATTTACTCAGGGGAAGGGCTCACTTGAGAAAACCTATCCTCATTGCCAAACTATTGGGGACACAGTTTGGGTTGAAACCCAAAGGGACATTCCAACTTATAAATATAAAATTTTCTAAATGTATTACTAAGAAAAACAAATACCCTAAATACATGTAAGTAGGCAGCAAATGATTACAAAGTTGTAGTTGATTTTCAGCTCTATTTATATGGAATTAAGACTACATTTGTTTTACATCCTACTTTTGTAAACAATAAACACATTCAATTATGTCAGTAGTAACATTGAGTTTACTCTGACATCCTGGTTTTCATAAATTTATTATCAAGCTTTCTCCAGTTTCTATTTCATAATTTTTTATCAGGCCTACCATGACATTTTGTTTTTCATAATTCTTTATCAGACCCTCGTATGGTCGCCCCTGGTTATGTATCTAGCACATAGAATTAGTCACAGCCTTCAACACTCCTAAGTAAGGTTAGATAATGTTGTTTCCCCCCACCTTTCACCAAGAAATGAGGGAGCAATATAGAGTATGTGTTGTAAAATGTGGGTAGTATAGATCAGAGATCAATTAGGTTCCTTTCTAACACTAGGAGAGTGTCCACAAAAGCAAATTAGGTAGCCCAGCTTCAAATTTCTGAGAAAAAATCTGGATATACCTCCAACATCCTAAATCATGTGCAGGTGAGCAGATTTCTATACCCAGAATGGCAAGGCTAGAACAACATTACCAATGCTTGAATTAAATGGTTTCTACATCATAGAGATTGAAAGTTTATGAGGAAGAAATCTACTTCATGTGGGAATCATTGTATCTATAATTTCCCCAAAAGAAATTATTTCCCTGAAGTCACTTCATTTAAAAATAAAAGCATTACTCTTCTTTTTAAATACCTAAATTACTTGGGAATAGTAACATACTACACCATCAAAATTTTCTGAGTGAATTTTTAAGTTATTTTTCCCCTTGAAAACTAGAGAACTAGGAATCCCAAAGTGAGATTTGGGATGCTATTTAGGAAACAAAAGGATACAGGAAGACAATGTAAAAGTAATAAGTGAAGAGGGGCTCATTTTAATAAAAGTTATAAAGTTTGCTAATTTAGTCAGTACTAGACTCACCTAAAATTACCAGATTTGAAGTTACTATGATTTACCTGTTCATAGCATTCTAGGCTTAAAATTATTTTATCTCGGAACTTTGAAGGCATTGCCAGTGCAGCTAGACAGTGTTGCTTAGAAGTCTGATACCATTCTCATTCCTGTAAATTAAAAAATATAAAGCAAATGTACCTTCACACATCATTTTGAATGTAGATGCAAAGGTCTTTTTCTTGAATGTTCATCAGCTGATTAGATTTTTCTGTTACCTTTCCTATCTAAACAAAACTCTTAAGGAAACATTGTTTTATATATTTTTTATTCATTTAAATGGAGTAATAATATAGCAATGTTGAAATAATCTAGGTACAAAATCATTCCATATTTTGATGACTTTTAAAATATTTTATAATTGTTTTATTCACAACTAATTTTTAGGTATTTTAAAGCAATTTGCTATTTTTAACTCTCAAATTAGCTTGATAAAAACGATCACTTTTTGCATGCATATTTCATCAGTACATGTACTATTTGTCTGTAATTATTTTTCATTTTTTCCAGCTTCATCAAGGTATAATCAACAAAAATGTATATATTTAAGGTTTACAACATGAAGTTTTCATATATGTATTCATTGTGAAATGATTACCACAATCAATCTAATTAACTCATCCATCATTTCTCATAGTTACCTTGTCTTATGTGAAGAACATTTAAGATCAACTCTCAGCAAATTTCAGGTATACAATACAATATTATTAACTATAGGCACCATTTGGTATATTAGATCTCCAAAATTTAATCATTCTATATAATTAAAAATATGTACCCACCAACCAAAATTCTCCATTTGCCCTACCACCCAGCCCCTTGGTAACCACCATTCTATTCTCTGATAGTATGAGTTTGATGTTATAGATTGCATGTATAAGTGAGATCATGAAGTATTCATCGTTCTGTGCCTGGATTATTTCACTTGGCATAATGCCCTCAGTGATACCTGTGGTGTTACAAATGATAGGATTTTCTTCTTTTTGAAGGCTGAATAATATCCATGGTATGAGTATACCATTTTATTCTTTGACAGAGACAAGTTAATTTAATATCTTGGCTATTGTGAATAATGCCTCAATGAACATGAGAGAGCAGATATCTTTTCAAGGTAGTGATTTAATTTCTATTGAATATATACCTAGAAATGAGATTGCTGAATCATCTCAAATTTCTATTTAAATTTTTTTGAGGAACCTCCATACTTTTTTTCCATATGGTTGTACCAATTTATAATCACAATCAATATACCAGGCTCCCTTTCCTTCACATTCTCAACAATACTTGTTATCTTCCCCCCCCCAGCTTTATTGAAATATAATGGACAATAAGTTGCTCGTATTTACATTATACAATTCAATGTGTTTTTTTCAATTATAGTTGGCATACAATAATATATTAGTTTCAGTTGTACAGCCTAGTAATTAGAGATCTATATAACTCAAAAAGTGATCACCCCACTAAACCTAGTACTCCTCTTCCCCCAATATATTAATTACAACATTATTAACTATTTTCTTTATGCTATACTTTATATCTCCATGCCTATTTTGTAACCATCCATTTGTACCTCTTAATCCCTTTGCCTTTTTTTGCCATTTCCTCACTGATCCCCCATTTAGTAGCCCTCAAAATATCCTCTGTATCTATGAGTTTATTTCTGATTTTGTTGTAGTCATTATTGATTTTATTCTTTAGATTCCACATGTATATGAAATCATGTGATATTTGTCTTTATCTGACTTATTTCATTCAGTACGGTAACCTTTAGGTCCATTGAGGCAATATTTTTTTCATCCCCTTCCTTTTAGCCTGTGTGTGTCTTTTAATCTAAAGTGAGTCTCTTGTAGGCAGCATATTTAGGGGTCTTGTTTTCTTGTCCATTCAGACACTCTATCTTTTGGTTGGAGCACTTAATTCTTTTCCATTTGAGGTACTTGTTGATAGGAATGTAGTTATTACTATTTATTCATGTTTTTAATACAAGTTTTTTTTTTCTTAAAGAAGTCCCTCCAACAATTCCTGTAATATTGGCTTGGTTTTGATAAATTCCTTTCGTTTATTTTTGTCTGGGAAACTCTATCTGTCCTTCATCTCTAAATGATAGCTTTGCTGGATGAGGAATTCTTGGTTGTAGATTCTGGGTTTTCATCATGTTGAATATTTTGTGCCAGGCCCTTCTGTCTTGCATAGTTTCTTTTGAGATATTAATTGCCTTTCTTATGAGTGCTCCCTTGTAGGTAACTGTTTTTCTCTTGCTGCTTTTAAGATTCTATCTTTGTACTTAACCTTTGACATTTTAATTATAATATGTCTTGGTGTGGGCCTCTTTTGATTAATCTTTTTTGGGACTCTCTGAGCTTCCTGGGGTTGTATAACTATTTCCTTCACCAGGTGAGTGAAGTTTTCCATCATTATTTCTTCAAAAAACTCTTTAACTTCTTTTTTTTTCCTTCAGGTATCCTTATGACATGGATAATTTTACATTTATTTGTGTCCCATAGGCTCTTTAAATTATTATTACAGTCTTGGCTTCTTTTTAATTGATGTTCTGATTGATTGTCCTTGGCTTACCCATACTCTATATCGGTGATTTGATCCTCTTCTTTATCCACTCTCTTGAATCCCTCCCATATACTCTTTATCTCAGATAATGATTTCTTCATTTTTGACTGTTTCCATTTTATTATTTCCATTTCTGTATTTTTTATATCTTTGATAAAGTTCTCACTGAATTCATCTACACTTCCCTAGAGTTCATTGAGCATCTATATAACCATTGTTTATTTTTTTGGCTAAATGTTTTTATTATTCATTTATTTATTTTTATTACGGTGACATTGAAAAATGAAATCCAGTAAGTTTCAGGCGTACAATTTAAAAGTAAAGCATATATATATATACACATTACATTGTGTGTTCACTGCCCATACTTATATTTCTTCCTATCACCACATATTTGACCCCTTTTATCCCATCTACCTCCACCCTCATTCCTCTCCCCATCCCCTCTGGTAAGCACTAGTCTATTGTCCATGTCCATGAGACTCTGCTTGTTTGTCCTGTTTGTTTGTTGCTTTTAGGCTTATATTTCACATATAAGTGATATCATGGAGTTTTCAACTTTTTCTCTCTAGCTTAATTTACTTAGCATGATTATCTCAAGGTTTATTCACATTGCTGCAAATGTCAGTATTTCATCTCTTCTTATAACTAATATTCCCTTGTATATATGTATCATAGCTTCTTTATCCAATCATCTATCATAGAACACTTCAGTTGCTTCCATGTCCTGGCCACTGTGAATAATACCTCTATGAACATCAGTGTGCAAACACCTTTTCGGATATGGTTTTTCAAGTCTTTGGGTTAAATACCCAGTAGAGGGATTGCTGGATCATATGGTAGATTAATTCTTAGTTTTCTGAGAAACCTCCATACTGTTTTCCATAGTGGCTGTACTAATTTGCAGTCCCACCAGCAGTGTGTGAGGGTTCCTTATTTTTCGCATTCTCTCCAACAGTTGTTATTACTTGTCCTGTTGATTATAGTTATTCTAACAGGTGTGAGATGGTATCTTATTGTGGTTTTGATTTGTATTTCCCTAATAGCTGGCTATGATGAGCATCTTTTCATATTTTTGTTGGCCATTTGTATGTCTGCTTGGGAGAAGTGTCCATTGACTTCCTCTGTACATTTTTAAATTGGATCATTTGTTTTTCTGTCATTATTGAATTGTATGAGTTCTTTGTATATTTTGGATATTAGACCCTTATTTGAGGCATTGCTTGTAAATATTTTCTCCCATTCAGATGGTTGTCTATTTACCTTGTTGATAGTTTCTTTTGCTGTGCAAAAGCTTTTTAGTTTGATGTAGTCCCATTCATTTATTTTTGCTTTCACTTCCCTTTTCTTTGAGGTCAAATTCATAAAATACTCATTAAGTCCAAGATCCTTGAGTTTAGTTCCTATGTTTTGTTCTATGCAGTTTTTTTTTTGTTTGTTTGTTTCAGGTCTTATAGTCAGGTCCTTAATCCATTTTGAGTTAATTTGGGTGTGTGGTGATAGAAAACAGTCTAGTTTCATTCTTTTGCAGGAGGTGGTTTTCCAGATTTCCCAACACCATTTATTGAAGAGGCTTTTCTTTCTCCATTGTATGGTTTTGGCTTTTTTGTCAAAATTTATTTGCCCATATAAATATGGGTTTACTTCTGTACTCTCGATTCTGTTCCACTGGTCCTTGTGTCTGTTTTGCTGTCAATACTATGCAGTTTTGATTACTGTGACTTTGTAGTATAATTTGAAGTCAGGCAGAGTGATGCCTCCAGCTTCATTCTTTTTTTTCAGGATGGCTTTGGCAATTTGGGATCTTTTGTGCTCCCATACAAATCTGATTATTTTTTGTTTTATTTCTTTAAAAATGCTGATGGGATTTTGATGGGGATTGCATTAAATCTGTATAATGCTTTAGATAAATGGTTGTTTTAACTATGTTGATTCTTCCAATCCAAGAACTCAAACTATCATTCCATTTATTTGTATTTTCTTCTATTTCCTATAATATGGTCTTGTAGTTTTCATTATATAGGTCCTTCAAATGTTTTGTTAGATTTATTCCTAGGTATTTTTTTAAAAATTAATTCATTCATTTTAATTAGTTTCAAGTATACAGTACATTGGTTAGACATCAATATAGTTCATAAAACAATCCCAATTGCTTCCTTCCTGCCTTGCCCTTCCACCTAGCTGAAATATTAATGCTTTCATCCTCTATGCCATGCTCCCCATCCTCATGACCATCTATAAACTACTAATTTGTATTTCTTTAACCCTTCACCCCATTCTCACAGTCCCCCAACTCCTTCCCCTCTGTTTGTTACCAAATTGTTCACTATATTTGTGATTGTTTTGGATTAGTTTGTTCTTTTTTTCCCTTAGATTCCGCATATACATGAAATCATATGGTATTTTTCTTTCTCTGTCTGATTTATTTCACTCAGCATAACAACCACTAGGTCCATCCATGTTGTTGCTAATGGTAGGATTTCATTTTTTTTAATGGCTGAGTAATATTCCATTGTATAAGTAAACCATAATTTCTTCTTCCAATCATCTGTTTATGGGCATTTAGGTTACTTCCATATCTTGGCTATTGTAAATTGTGCTGCCAATAATATTGGGGTGCATAGATCTTTACAAATTATTGTTTTGGTTTTCTTTGGATATATACCCATAAGTGCAATTGCTCAGTCAAAAGGTATATCCATTTTTAAGGTATTTTTGGAGAAAACTCCATACTGTTTTCCATAGCAGCTGTGCCAGTTTGCTCTCTCACCAACAATGTGTGAGGGTTCTGTTTTCTCTGCATCCTCATCAACACTTATTGTTCTTTGGTTTACTGATGATAGTCATTCTGACAGGTGTCAGGTGATATCTCATTGTGGTTTTAATTTGCATTTTCTGATTAATGACCTTGAACATCTTTTCATATGTTATTGGCCATCTGTATTTCTTCATTGGAGAAATATCTGTTCATGTCTTTTGCATGTTTTTAAATTTCATTGTTTGTTTTTTTGTTATTGAGTTGTATGAGTTCTTTATATGTTTTGGATATGAATCGCTTCTCAAACGCATCATTAGTGAATATCTTCTCCCAATTATTTGGTTGTCTTGTTTAGTTGATGGTCTTTTGTTGTACAAAATCTTTTTAGTTTGATATAATCCCATCTGTTTATTTTTTCTTTTGTCTCCTTGCCCAGAGAGATACATGTGAAAAGAATTACTGTTAGCAATAACAGAGAGTTTACTGCCTATGTTTACTTCTAGAAGTTTTATGGTTTTGCATCTTACATTTAAGTCTCTAATCCATTTTGAGTCTATTCTTGATTATAGTGTAAGAAGGTGGTCCAGCTTCTTTTTTTATCTGTCCAGTTTTCCCAACACCATTTATTGAAGAGACTGTCTTTACCCCATTGTATATTATTCCTAGTTATTTTATTCTTTTTTTTGCAATTGCAAAATGAATTATTTTTTCTACTTATTTTTCTGACAGTTAATTATTAGAGTATAGGAACACTATGGATCTTTGAATATTGATTTTTTATCCAGAAGCTTTACTGTATTTGCTTATTGTTTCTAGTAGTGTTCTTGTGGAGTCTTTAGGGTTTTCCATATAGAGAATCATGTCATTAACAGTGACAATTTGATTTCTTCGTTTTCTATTTGGATACCTTTTATATCTTTCTCTTGTCTGACTGCAATTGCTAGGACCCCTCAATGTTATATTGAATAAAGGTGGCGATAGTGGACAACCTTGCCTTGTTCCTGATCTTAGAGGGAGGTTTTTAGTTTTTTACCATTAAGTGTAATGTTGGCTGAGGGTTTGTCATATATGGCCTTTATTATATTAAGGCACTTTCCTTCTATACCAATTTTGTTCAGTGTTTTGATCATAAATGGATGCTGCTTCTTGTTAAAGGCTTTTCCTGCATCTATTGATATAATCATATGATTCTTACTTTTAATTTGTTTATGTAGTATATCACATTGATCGATTTGCATATGTTAAAAAAATCCCTGTGCCCCTGGGATAAAGCCTACTTGATTATGGTGTATACTCTTTTTAATATGTTGTTGTATTCTATTTGCTAGTGTTTTGTTTATAGTTTTTACATATGCATTCATGAGGGATATTGGTATATAGTTTTCTTTTTGTGTGTGTGTGTTATCATCTCCAGAAATTGGTATCACAGTAATGTTGGCCTCACAAAATGAGTTAGGATGCATTGCCTTTTATTTTTATTTTTTTTTTGACATGTTTGAGAAGAACAGATATTAAATATATTTTTTTAATGTTCAGCATTACTCACTGATGAAGCCATCTGGTCCTGGACTTTTACTTTTTGGTAGGTTTTTGATGCTTGTTTCAATTTTCTCACTGTTGATCGGTCTATTTATATTTTCCAGTTAGTGATTCAGCCGAGGAAGTTTGTATATTTCTAAAAACTTGTCCATTTCTTGTAGATTATTCAATTTGATGTTGTATAATTTTTCATAGAATCCTGGCATAATTCTTTTTATTTGGCTAGCATCTGTCTTCACTTCTCTTTTGTTCCTCATTTGTTTATTTGTCCTTTCTCTTTCTTCTTTAGTGAGTCTAACTAGGGGTTTGTTAATTTTATTAATCTCATAGAACCAGCTCTTTGTTTCATTATTTTTTTCATTGTCTTTTTGTTCTCAATTGTATTTAATTCTGCTCTAATTTTGATTATTTCTGTACTTCTGACTTTGGACTTCATTTGTTCTTCTTTTTCTAGTTTTTAAAAATGTAATGTTAGGTTATCTATGTGGGATCTTTTTTGTTTTTTAGAGATAAGACTGTAGTGATATAAACTTTCCTCTTATTACCATTTTTGCTGTGTCCCAAAAGTTTTGACATATTGTACTTTCATTCTTGTTTGTTTCTATATATTTCTTGATCTCTCCTTTAATTTCTTCTATGACCTGGTTTTTCTTTAGTACCGTGTTGTTTAATCTCCACATATTTGTGGTTCTACTCATTTTGTTTTTTACAATTGATCTCCAATTTCATAGCATTGTGGTCAGAGAATATACTTGGTATTAAATTTGTTGAAACCTATTTTATGCCCCCAAATATGGTCTATCTTTGAAAATGTTCCATGTGAACTAAAGAAGAACGTATAATCTGGTGTTTTGGGATGGAAGGCTCTATAAATGTAAGTTTTGTCCATTTGGTCTAATGTATCATTTAAGGATGTTATTTCCTTATTGATTTTCTGTTTGGATTACTTATCTATAGCTGACTATATTATCAGTATTATCAGTATGGTCCCCTTTATTATTTTGAAGTGTCCATCATTGTCTCTTTTTTTAATCTTGAAGTCTATTTCTTCAGATACAAGCATGGCTATTCCTGCATTCCTCTGTATGCCATTTCCTTAGAGTATAGTTTTCCACCTTTTACTTTGAATCTACATGCGTCCATGTAGTTGAGATGTGTCTCTTGAAGGCAGCATATGCTTGGGTTTTGTTTTTTGGTCAACTGCTACTCTGTGCTTTTTTATTGGTGAGTTCAGTCCATTTAAATTTAAGGTCATAGGTTGATATTGAAATATGACATTTGCCTATTTTATCATTTGTTTTCTGGTAGCTTGGTGTCTCCATTGTTTCTTTGCCTTTGTACTTCTGTTTTTTGTTTGTTTGTTTGTTTGTTTTTTAGTTTGATGGTATTCTATGATTTTTTCTTTGTTCACTCTTTTCTTGTGTTTTGTGTCACAGTTCTTTACTTTTTTTGTTGTGGTTACCATTCAGTTTATGTAAAAGTGTGTTTCATATATACAGTAGTCATTTTTCTTCTGCGTGGGTTATATCTCCATTCTCCTTTGCAGAGTCAGACTTTTTCCCATCCCCATTTTAGTTTTCATGTCACAAATTATCACTATTTATGATGTGAGTTTTTTTCTGAGTTGCAGTAGCTATTATTTTCTTCTCTTTTTAAAGTGTTTTTACTTCCTTTATGCATGATGTAATATTTAAGTTTATAATATCCTGTTCTTTTAGTGAATTAAAATAATTAACTTAATTCAATTTTTTAATTATTTTATTTTTTATGGTGACATTAGTTAACAAAATCCAATAAGTTTCAGTGGTACAATTTAACAGTAAGGCACATATTCATACACAGTTTACATTGTGTATGAATAAGGGTTTCAACTTGCTGTTTCTGTCAAGTCACCTTATAGTTCTGTACCTTTCTTTTATCATTTTGTTTCAGGTAGAGTAACTCCCTTCAATATTTCTTGTAATGCATGCATTGTGGTAGAAAATGCCTCAGCTTCTGTATGTATGAAAAAGTATTTATTTTTTCTTCATATCTAAAGAACGTTTCTCGATATATTATTCTCAGCTGATAATTTCTCTCATTCAATAGTTTCAGTATTTGTTTCCACTCCCTCCTAGTTCGTAAAGTTTCTACTTAAAAATACAATCGTAATCTAATGGGTTTTTCTTTATAGGTTACTGTATTTTTTTCCCACCTGCCTTGAGGATTTTTTCTTTGCCATAAATTTTTGACAGTTGTAATATTATGTGCCTTGGAGAAGGCCTTTTTGACATGAGATAATTAGATGTTCTGTTTGTTTCTTGGATTTGAGGATCCAGTTCTCTCCATAGGTTTGAGAAATTCTCTTCAACTATTTGTTTGAATAGGCATCCTTTGCTTTCCCCTCTCTCTTCTCATTCTGGTATACCCATTATTCTTAGATGAGCTTTCTGATGGTGTCAGATAGTTACTGTAGAGTTCTTTCTTTTTTGTTTTTCATGTTCAAGTCACTCTCTTCTTCCATTTGCATTTTTTTCCCAGATTTCCTCCTTCAGGAGTACTAATTCTGCCTTCCTTCAGGTCAGCTCTATTTTCTAAGCATGTTGTTTCATTCTTCATATCTTTTAGTGAAGTTTTCTTCTCCACAAGTTCTATTTGATTTTTTTAAAGTTTTAATTTCTTTGATATAGGATTCTGGTTTGTTGATTTTTTTCTGAGTTCTTTAAAATATTGGTCAGAATTTGTTTGCATCTTCTGAGTTTTTTATAAGTGCCATCTTGAATTCTCTGTCATTTAAATCTCATATTTCTATGTATTTAAGCTTATTTTTCTGGAGATATTTTACTT
Organism: Macroglossus sobrinus; assembly: GCA_004027375.1. NCBI lineage: Eukaryota > Metazoa > Chordata > Mammalia > Chiroptera > Pteropodidae > Macroglossus > Macroglossus sobrinus. The sequence goes on along the minus strand of PVKZ01000857.1, from coordinate 330,119 downwards.
TCTTTTTGAGCTTCCTTGTAACCTTAGTTGTTCATGTTGTTTGATAGACTATTTGTCCACCAGGGCTTTAATTTTTACAAGAAAATTTATTATATAGTGATCTCTCTTTACCTGGTTTATAAAGGGTGTTTTTCTTTTGATTTTTAGTAGGTGGCACCTATGCCTCTTGGATTTCTGCTTCGAGGTGTGTGCCTCCTCTGTGACAGATTCCAAGGGCTCCATCCCTGTAGGAGGATGCAATGGGCAGTGGATGTCAGAGCTTCTGAAAAGGTCCTGAAACCCCAGTACCACCCCTATTGTCAGATACAATGCTCTACTGCTTTCTTCTGAATTAGCCTTTCTAGGAGGTGGTGGGGTTGATTGGGAGAGGCCTGCAATGTGTGTAGCTGTTTCCCTTCTGGTTATACTATCGGCCCCACCTCCCCTGCCAAGTTTCAGCTTGCCTCTGTGTCTGTCTCTGGTACCAGCTGAAGAGTATGTATCAATAGTTTGTGCAAATTCCCCTGGGGCTCAGTGCTAGCTCTGGGAGGATACTGGGGTGAGGGGAAGGGTGTGCTCTGGGATAATGGGAGGTGGCAGGCCGGCTCTGTGTCTCAGCCTCCCATCGGACAATAACAGTTGCTAAGATATAGTTATTGCCCATCTGCACTCAGTCTCTGCCCTGCTCTCTGCCCTGATCAATGGGCTCCACTGCGAAGAATATGCTGATCACTCAGGGAGGACTATTTAAGGCTTAAAAGTGCTAAGAAGCTGCTACATAATTCTTCCCTCTTCCTTATTCTGCAAGCAGCTCTGGCTCCTTTACTCCTCTTTCCCTTTCCACCTCTCTGACTTAAATGATTAGCCCACCTTCAGATGCTCTGAGTGCAGATCTCTCAGACATGCTCGTGTGCAGGTTAGGTGTTATTTGTTGAATTGTAAGTGTTAAAATCATTGTAATTTCAAGGGAGAGATCAGGGAAGATCTCTCATGCTGCCATGCTTCTCGCATCACTCTGCCACTGAAATTTTGATAGCTGTTGCATTAGGTCTATTGATTGCTTCAGGTAACATGGACATGTTAACCGTGATAATTCTTCCAATCAATGAACATAGACTATTTTCCCATTATTTAGTGTCTTTTTAAATTTGTTTCAACAATATTTAGTTTTCAGTGTACAAGTTTTTAACCTCTTTCATCAAGTTATTCCATGTATTTTATACATTTTTGCAATTATAATTGCAATATTTATTTTCATTTCTCATTCTGATACTTCATTGTTAATGTAGAAACCCAACAAATTTTTATATATTGATTATATATAGTGCAACTTTACCATATTTATTTATTATGTCTAATAGTTTTCTGGTAGAATCTTTAGAATTTTCTGTATATAAAATCATGTCATCTAGTAATAGTTATAGTTTTACCTTTTTATTTCCAATGTTTTTTTTCTTTTTAATGTTTTTATTTAAGTATAGTTGATATACAATCTTATATTGGTTGTATTAGTTTCAGGTATGCAATATAGTAATTTGACAGTTTTCTATCTTACAATGTGACCACTCCACTATTTCTAGTTATATTTGTCACCATGTAAACTTATCATAATATTATTGACTATATTCCCCTTTTCCTTATCACTAGTCCCACACCCCCTCCTTTCTGGTAAACATCCTTTTGGACTTCCATTTATATGAGTCTGTTTTTGTTTGTTTGTTTTGTTTTGTTTTTAGATTCCACATATGAGTGAAACCATACATTAGTTTTCTTTCTCTTCCTGATTTATTTCACTTAGAATAATACCCTCTAGATCTATTCATGTCACAAATGGTAAGATTTCATCCTTTTTTATTGCTGCATAATATTCCATTATATATGTGTGTATAACTAGAAAGCGTAGTAGTTTTTACTATTTACTATTAGTTTTACCCTGAAAAATATTTAGTGCTATATATATATAATTTCTTTTTTTATCCATTCACCTATCAATGGAAATCTGTGTTGCTTCCATTTCTTGGCTATTGTAAATAATGCTGCATGAACATAGAGGTGCATATATCTTTTCTAATTAGTGCTCTTGTTTTCTTGGATCAATACCCAGAAGTGGAATTGCTTGGTCATATAGTATATCTATTTTTAGTTTGTTGAGGAATTTCCATAGTTTTCCACATCCTCATCAGTATGTTATTTGTTGATTTTTTGATAATAGACATTCTGAGTGTTGTGAGGTGGTATCTCATTATGGTTTTGATTTGCATTTATCTGATTATTATTGATGTTGAGCATCTTTTAATATGTCTGTTGGACATTTGTATGTCCTCTTTGGAGAAATACCTTTGGAGAAATGTCTTTTCATGACGTCTGCCCATTTTTTGATCAGATTTTTGTTGTTGTTATTGAGTTTTATGAGTTTTTTGTATATATAATATCATCCCCTTATCAGATCTATCATTTGAGAACATATTCTGCTATTCAGTGTGTCTCTTTTTGTTTTGTTGAAGGTTTCCATCTCTCTGTAGAAGCTTTTTAGTTTGATGTAGTCCCTCTTCCTTTCCATTTGAATGTCTTTTATTTCTTCTCTTTGCCTAATTTCTTTGGCTAGAGCTTTTAGTACTTTGTAGAACAAAAGTGGTGAGAATGGGCATCTTTGTCTTGTTCCTGATCTTGACAGAAAACATTTCAGTTACTCACTATTGAGTATAACATTAGCTGTGTGTTTTTTATATATGGCCTTTACTATGTTGAAATACTTTCCTTCTATACCCATTTTATTGAGAGTTTTGATCATAAATGAATGTCGTATTTTGCCACATGCTTTTTCTGTATGTATTGAGATGATCATATGATCTGTGTCTCTCATATTATTAATATAGTATATCACGTTGTTCGATTTGGGGATGTTGAACCATCCTTTTATCCTGCAGCAAATCTCATTTGATCGTGGTGTATAATTCTTTTAATGTATTCCATTTGCTAGTATGAGGATTTTGCATCTGTGTTCAAAGTTATTGGCTTATAAACTTTTATTTTGGAGGGGAGAGGTATATCCTTACCTGGTTTTGGTTTCATGGTAAAATTGGCCTCGTAAAATGAGTTAGGCATAATTCCCTGCACTTCAGGTTGAGAAGGACAGATATTAAGTACTTTTGATTGTTTGATAGAATTCTTCAGTGAAGCCACTTTATTCTGGAATTTTGTTTTTTAGGAGGTTATTGATTACTGTTTCAATTTCCTTACTATTAATTTGTCTATTTGTGTGTTTTAATTGTTCATGATTCAGTATAGGAAGGTTGTACACTTCTAGGAATTTTACTATTCTTTCTAATTATCCAATGTGATGGCATATAGCCTTTCATAGTACTCTTGTATGAACCTTTGTACTTCTGTGGCATCTGTTGTAATTTCTCTTTCTTTTCTGATTTTATTTGAGTCCTCTCTTTTTCCTTAGTGAGTATACATAAAGGTTTATCAATTGTGCCCATCTTTTCAAATAACCAGTTCTTCATTTTTTAAACTTTTTCTGTGGACTTTTTGGTTTCTAAGTCATTTATTTCTGCTCTAATTTTTATTATTTCCTTCCTTCTGGTGACTTTGTACTTTATTTCTTCTTCTATTCCTAGTTCCTTAAGTTGTAATTTTAGATTGTTTGTTTGAAGTATTTCTTCTTTCTTGAGGTAGGTCTATATTGCTATAAACTTTCTTTTTAGTACTACTTTTGCTGAGTCCAAAGATTTTAATCTTAAATTTAATGAGATTTGTTTCATGTACCAACTTATGGTCTACCCTTGAGAATAGTCCATGAGCACTTGAGAAAAATGTGTATTCTGTCATTTTTGGATGGAAAGTACTATATCTATTAAGGTCATCTGGTCTAATTTGTCATTTTAGGGAGTCTTATTGACTGTATTATCTATCCATTGGCATGTGTTGCTAATGTATTCTACTCTTATTGTACTGCTATTTATTTATCCTTTTCAGCCTGTTAATAACTGCTTTATATATTTTGGTTGGACATATATTAATAAGTGTTATGCCTTTTTGATTTGTTCCCTTTATTATTATAAAAGGCCCATTTTATTCTCTTGCTACCTTTTATTTATCTTGAATTCTGTTTTGTCTCATATAAGTATTACTGCTTCTACTGTTTTCTAGATACCATTTGTTTAGAGTATCATTTTCCATCCATTTACTTTGAGGATATTTTTGTCATTGGCACTGAGATTGTTAGCCAGAAGGAAGCATGTGGTTGGGTCTTGCTTTTTTTAATCCATGCAGAAACTCAGTGCCTTTTGAGTAGTGATTTCAGTCCCTTAAATTTAGGGTGATTATTGATATACTTACCCCACCTGTGTTATCATTTATTTTCTAATTGCTCTGTATCACCACTGTTTTTTATCCCTCATGTTTCTGTTTGCTTTTTTAGTTTTGTGGTTTTCTGTGATGTTTTCTCTCTGTTTAAAATATATATATATATATATATATATATATATATATATATATATA